>JAQPZY010001260.1:1200000-1532500 GCA_029931535.1 Margaritifera margaritifera
ATATATATATATATATATATATATATATATATATATATTAGTTGCTACGCAGTATGTTCTTGATTCCATTCTCAAAGTGAAGAACTAAAGCGAACGTGACACGCATTATCGAAAAAAACGCACTAAAGTCATTTGCATTTCATGATTTTTTTTACCTATAATGACCATTTAAGGTTGCATTAGATAACTCCCATACATTATTTCCTTACTGTAACTTTCATCAGCTATTTGACTAATTAGGGGCACCGTAATATGGTTAAGGAAAACTAACAGCGTTAGACATTAAAAACTGAGATTTTTTATCAATTCATTACGAAAATATTTGTGAAAAGAAAAGTGATTGGCCGAAGAAATAGAAAACGTTAATAATATCGAGCGATCATCGTCTTCGATGTAAGTGAGAATACTTTTGTGTGGACCCTGATGTGAACACACTCTCTGCCTTGATCGACTGTCGTATAAAGTAACAATAGACATTATAATAAATGAAGTAAAATATACAATGTATATACAAACCCTAATGTAAATCAAATCTCACTTGGAATAAATAACTCAATAAATACATTTTTATATATAAAAAAGAAACAAATAAACAAGCAAATAAATGAATAAATCCGATGCGATATAATAACTTGTTGCCAAACACTGGGTATGTAAAACAAGTTTGAAAACAAAAAAGGGAAGAAGAAAAAAAAGGAAACCTAGCAATTTGACTCAGTGTATTATAATTGGTAATCATTTCAAGTTGAATGCATTCAAATATATCAGAGAAACCTATACCAGTTACACAAAACTGCGCACGTGTTTGCATATGTAATAAATAAACAAATCAACATACATGTTTTGTTCAGAGTCGGTAGAAGGAACACGGTGGATATGGCTTTGGAATTCGTCCAGGCAGTCAGGCCGAAACGTTTTCATACCCTTATCAAACGAGTTCTTTCCTCCGACTCGAAACGAAACACGAATGCGGTTTTGCATTTATAACACACGCTCTCTTTTTACGTTTTGTAAATATTTTTTGCTTTACAGTGTACATGAATTTCAAAACAAATTAGGAATTAGACAAGTTCGATTTGGTGTATCTAAGAAGACTGATGCGCGGAAGGCAATGAAAACACCTAAATGGTTCCAGTCTGGGTGTGATACGAAAAGACGAATTAAACACCTGTATCTAACGCCAGATCAACCATGTAAGAATCAATGGTTACGTAATCAAGTACTTGTATTGTCTTTTGCAATCATTTTTGCGCAACGTTTCCGCACCGATTTTGATCGTTTCAATAACCAATTGCATCATTTTCGTTTCGGACCATTTCTAACGGTCCATCAATCGTTTCTTTCTCCCCGTACCGTTTCAAGATAGTTCCATGGCAGGCAGTCGCTTTACACCGTGCTGTTAGGCAGTCGCTTTACACCTTGCTGTCAGGCAGTCGCTTTACACCTTGCTGTCAGGCAGTTGCTTTACATCTTGCTGTCAGTCAGTCGCTTTACACCTTGCTGTCAGGCAGTTGCTTTACATCTTGCTGTCAGTCAGTCGCTTTACACCTTGCTGTCAGGCAGTCGCTTTACACCGTGCTGTTAGGCAGTCGCTTTACACCTTGCTGTCAGGCAGTCGCTTTACACCTTGCTGTCAGGCAGTTGCTTTACATCTTGCTGTCAGGCAGTTGCTTTACATCTTGCTGTCAGGCAGTTGCTTCACGTCTTGCTGTCAGGCAGTTGCTTTACACCTTGGTGTCAGTCAGTTGCTTTACATCTTGCTGTCAGTCAGTTGCTTTACACCTGTAGCCTCGTTCTAGATACGCTACCAACGAAGGTGACTTTTGTGGTTATTCATTCGTAACAGTGCATGAGCAGTAAAATGGCATGGTTTGCTAACGTAGTGTTTTGTATGAAACAAGTATACAATGTACACACTGTGGGTATTACCTTTGTCACAACAGGAGTACCCCTTACTTCTCCATCGAGAGCAAACGTCCACGGTCTAAATTTCAAAAGGGTCGGTCGAAGCCGGCCGTCAAGTTTTCGAGTTTACACATGAATGAAGACTTTATAAAATCATTGCAGTCCAGTGTATTTACTCAAAATAGAGGCTTAACCCAGAACAAATTGCAACAGAATTGATTTTGATCGGATGATGCTTGGAAAGGTCTATAGATCAATATATAAAAAGTCCCCCAAAATCTAATGATGGAAACTTAATTAAAAATGGCATTAACTAATTAACTAATTAAATTACGCTCATTTTTCATGTTTGCGCTACTAACTCGACAACTATGATAGGTACATGGTCATATAATACACCATTTAAACGCTATTTTGTAATCTCTTTTTACTGATATATATGAAGATATGAACAAGCATTAAAACACCGGTCGTAATAGCATAAATATCTTCTTCAAAATAATCGTCTTCTTCTTCTTCCAATGTTGGATGTGGGGAACTGAAACAAGTTGTGCCTCTACAATGTCCACAGGCTGTTGAACATTCTAAATTGTGTTTTTGTATCTTTTACTACTACATCTCAAGGTACAATAGACTGCTTGGCAGTTGCATCATATTATCTGCAGAAGTTCCTTTGGTACTGGAGGTAACTCAGTCATCTTACGTAATATCCCACTTTCATCAATTTTCCAACCCCATTCTGCTAGATTCAAATCCGTAACACCCATCCACAGCTGGACTTGATAGTACACTTTTAAACTGTGGTACTTTGCTGGACTTGATAGTACACTTTTAAACAGTGGTACTTTGCTGGACTTGATAGTACACTTTTAAACAGTGGTACTTTGCTGGACTTGATAGTACACTTTTAAACTGTGGTACTTTGCTGGACTTGATAGTACACTTTTAAACAGTGGTACTTTGCTGAACTTGATAGTACACTTTTAAACTGTGGTACTTTGCTGGACTTGATAGTACACTTTTAAACTGTGGTACTTTGCTGGACTTGATAGTACACTTTTAAACTGTGGTACTTTGCTGCAACGGCAGTTGGTGGTAAATTGTGTGGCTGAAAAAAGGCGCTACTCTTTGCAACTTTTTCACCAAACTTGTCATAACGGAGACTGTCCAGTCCTTCTCCGTATTTTCCACTGAATATGCAAACAAAGGCCTTTTCCCCTGCAGTAATGACATTGTCTGAACTGGCATGTGGCATAGTAAAGGTTGGAATGAGATCTTGAAACTTTACATCCTTTTGTGCTTTTCGTAGAGCTACACCTTTTCATATTACAACAAACCTGGATTTTTTTGTCACATCCAAGGAATGAATGGATTGGGAGTATCAAGGTGCACAGATTTTGTCAAAGTGTTTCATTTATAACTTTAATGTTCCATACTTTTGATTTTTCTTATTGAATTTTGTTTTGCCTTACGAAGATTCTATGGGTGGTACGGTCAGCATAATGCACAAGAAGTACTAGTAACTATGTGTCGTCTCCTACAACAACAGTTTCCTTCACCGTGGCACTTTCAACTGCAGTAAACACTATGAGGAGATCAGCATCTCCTTTTGCGTGATGAGTAATGCAGCCACTATTTTGTAGGCCGATATTTATCACCATGGTAGGTATTTTGATAAACACAGTAGTCTATCATCTTTTCTTTGTTGCAGGAAGTGCTATGCCATGACTGTGTTTTATCCACTTGGTACAGCTAGAACCATTCTACGGGGTATACTGTAATTTTCTCAAATACAGCATAAATAATATAAATAGATCCATTTGTGTTGAGCATGTGTTTAGCAGTTAGTGAGACAAAGGTATTATTTTCCACTGACGAAAGTGGCATCATTTACCCCATCATCTCCAGTATGTGATACATCCAGTATGTGATACATTCAGAATAGGAGACTATGAGATTTGACAAAATATTCTGTGAAATCTGTTTTTGTTCCCAAGGTCATCCGTCACATATTTTGGTATTGCTGCAATATACAAATAAATTGTCCTTAGCGTTCACTTGTACATATTTTAATACGTTGGAGATTGTGTGGAAAATGCACACAGTAATGTCTGATCCATTTTTCTTCACTTCATCTACATGCAGATCTCCCTAGTTCTAATGTGGTAGCTGGGGTCTATATCTGCTAATCACGTATTGAACTGTGGTATAGCAAGAATGACTGAAATTTCAGTGAATGCGTGTATGTGTGTCG
This sequence comes from Margaritifera margaritifera, assembly GCA_029931535.1. Classification (NCBI taxonomy): domain Eukaryota; kingdom Metazoa; phylum Mollusca; class Bivalvia; order Unionida; family Margaritiferidae; genus Margaritifera; species Margaritifera margaritifera. Next base: position 1,204,160 of record JAQPZY010001260.1, read on the forward strand.
GGATGCGGGTTGGGGATAAACAGATGCTAGTCAGACATACAGTACATTTATAATTTTAGTTTATGCAAACATATGTTTATCGTTGTGGTCATGGGATCCATATTGGTACCACATTATATCTGGAATTGTATTATAATGAAGGGTGTTTTTTTCTTGCTGACTTTACATATAAAGTATGTCCAGTCGAGGAAAAATAAGTTAGCGTCACTGAAAGAGAGCTCAGGTGCAGTTGCCAATTGCCCATTCTCTCAGCTTTAATAAAACGACGAAGAATATCCAACATATACATGTATTCTATCCATAGCTTGACTAGTTGCGTTTTGCGTCTTCTAATTTTTTTTCCATGAAAATGTCAGAAATTAGAGTATCTTCCTAGTTGGTTTCATGGTCCATGACTGTGTCGTAGATTTCTCCAATGTTGATCATGTTTTGGTTAATATCGTTATCTGTTTCTACATTTTAAGTCTGATTATGACTTTCTCTAGCTTCCTTTTCAAATCTTACCATGTCAGAGGTGGTGTCATTATTGCGCTCTTCATCAGCTCCAAACAAACATTCATTGTTTGTTGCCATTTGATGATGCACATTAGGTAAAGGCATCTTGAAAGTATCATCAACAACCAATGCATGAAGCACGGTGTCCACAAGAAAATGCGTACGAATACCTCTTGCCATAGCCCTTTCACTTAATATATGTCCAACTAAAGTACTGGTATATACATCTTCTAAAACTTCTTGCAAACCAGAGCCTGCCATAAGTGTCCAATGCTTTCAAGAAAGCTCATAATAATATGCAGACCAACTAACCTGAAAAAATAATGTATCTAATTCCATCTTCGTTTCCTTCTTCTAGTTTGATTATCATTGCCTTCCACCAAAGCGGCTAGTCAAAGGTCAGAACGGCTGCAAAGCTGAATTTTCTTTCTTGATCACAAACAAACTTCATGGTTGAGTAGATGCATGATATATCATTCGGATCCATATTTATCAAGGGTAAAAATACAACTGATGACTTGCCAAAGTGCATCATACCGGACTATAAAGGCCAAGGGGTTTTTTGATGCCATGTTACTTTCCATAAAAGATCAAAAGGCGATGTGCGGTCTGTCACATTTACAGCCTTCAGTGCCTCGTCATGCCACTGTTCTTCCTGTAGAAAAGGATATTTGTTTTTTCACCCCACTGCATGTATGTCCATTGCAGTCACTTGTACTTTGGGGATAGATCTTTTGCTTTTGTCCCTGGTGTTATGGCAGCAATTATACCCATACCCAATTATATCCGTTTGAATGTGTTCTTACTATCCAATGTTAACTGGTTATGGTCCACATTATCGCTTATAAATTGTGCGAAATGGCCTTGTGTATTCAGGTAGCTCAGTACCGTGAGAAAACGCTGCACTACGTTCCAACCTTTGAACTTCTGCATAAGAACACTCACATTCTTGGTTGTGCAATTGAAACAAGAGTAAGACAAGAGAAAGCAATCATCATTATAAACATTTTAATGGCGTTTTAAGGCAAAACTGAAACACAAACATTATCATAACTGTGGCAATACGAAAGCTATGAACAAAATATAAACTGTATTGGAAAGTTAATGAAATGAGATTTCAAATGATGTATCACACAATATGTTATGTTCCACGTATATTTCACAAACTGCATTAATAATAGAATTGTGAACGATAATTTATTAGTCAATTAAAGATGGCTAATTAACCTATGTTCCAACCATCGGACTTTGGGTGACTTTTTATATATGAATCCATACAGCCTTCCAACTTAAACGCAGCTGATATCATTTCTGTTCAATTTGTCCTGAGTCAAACACACTATTTTGACTGGACTATTGTTCATCATCAACTTCTTCATCATCACCACCACCATCATCACCTTGATCATCATCATCATCATAAACAACAACAACAATAAATTATTACATTCCTGCATTGAATTTTTGACAAGAATGTACAGATATAGGAAATAAATTGGCTCGCTTCTTCCGTTTTAAATGGTAGCAGGCATTATAAAAAAAGACCTAGTCATTCACTTCATCAATCTCACCATCCTACATGATGTGCACGCAGAATACTTCGAGCTTTTCGGCAGTGGTTTTATGTGTTAGTCAATCGCCACAACTGTTCGAAGTGTTTGAAGAAATTACAGCTACTTAGACCAGAAAACCAGCAGAGATAAATAGCTACTACTTCAGTGTCTTTGGCGCGCAACATCCTTTTAGTAAAATTAGCGCAAAAAAGTACTGTGAATCATACGCTGTCATCTATAAAAACACGTTTGATCTCAGGCAAACTGTTCGTCTCTGATTTTGTTGTAAGCAATATTTTGTGAAAACGATGTAGCACACCAAATACAATAAAGCAGATAAATAATGTTATCTTTTCAATTCACATTATTTTATCGACAGCGATAACCGCTACTTGACCTTTGTGTGTTACTTACTCAGGGGTATCTGTCGGAGCACCATGTGTTGCATTAAATGGGTTGAAATGGGGACCCAATGACTCACATCCGTTACTAAGATTATTCAGGGCATGCACGTGTAAACCGTGTAATTGAGTTTGGTCATTCATGGGAATTCCCTGGATTTCCGTACGTATGTTAAGCATCCCCAGTCTTCGGCAATCCTTGGTCTGAATAAATGAAAGGAAACATGATATGATATTAATTAACATGATTGAAATAAACGCAAGAAGGTCTGAAGATGCATGTTGAGCTCACAATCAAAGCATGCTGTGAAACGTTCATGTCCCGGAATAAATAGTCTTAACTGCATAATGATTCATTCAGAGTAAGAATACAACCCATGAAGGAGTTCAGGAAATATAAGCAAATAAAAAATAAAATGAATAATCAAAACCTTAACGCAAATGTTCTATAACTGTGACATTGACCCCAAGGTCAAAGGGGCACACGCTTGTCACAAAATAAATTATCTTAGGTTCATAATGTGTCATGCCAAGCATGATGAGGATATATCAATGGAGTTAGGAAATATAAGCAAATAAAAAAAAGAAAAACAAAACTTTAACCAAAACCTTAACGCAAATTTTCTATGACTAGGTTCTTGATCTCAAGGTCAAATGGCAACGAATTAATTGTCCTAGCTTGAAAATGACTCATGCCAAGTATGACGAGAATCTATCAAGAGTTGTCGGAAATATAAACAAATGAAAACCAAACTTTAAAACCTTAAAGCCGCCGCCGCCAGAAAAATGACTGCTATGTCTAACATGGGCTACACAAAAAAAGGAAAAGGCACGGGCTTCGACGATACTTGGTCTGATAAATTAAACTGAAGTGACAACTGGTACGAAATTAATCAATATGACTGATGACGAAAGGATATAGTAGGTAAACAAAGATGTGCATAATATTTATTAGATGACAAATTTCCCCTTTTTTATTCACAATACAACAGTTATATGTAATGGGACATGATTACTTTTATGGTGTTCCAACCCCATATGAGAATGGTGGAGGAGAATAACTCGTCAAGCCTTATATATTAGTCATTGCTATATTATAATATGCATGTGCGTGTATTGGTTTCGCTTGGGTGAGTAATGTTGATTACTAATATAAATTTTCAAGTTAGATTTCATCATTTAACCTTCGTTCAAAATGTTTAATGAATGACGATGTAAACCATCCCAATTACCACCAACAACACTACTACAGCTGCTACCGCTGTTAGACCAACCTACTATTACTACTACTACTACTTCAACTACTACTGCTACTATCATCTCCACCATCACTACTACAAGCACTAACGCTACTACCACTACCATACTAACCACTTTTTGACGAAAATACACAGTTCCTTCAATTGGACCGGGAAGATCTTTCATATTTGGATTGGTAATTAATTGGCATTCGGCATAAACTGAAAGTAAAATAAGTAATGTGATATACATGTTAAGTGTCAGAAATACATATTTAATTCATATAATTGATATATTTTCTTCATGTTCTAGGCTCTAGGAAGACAAATATAATAATCTGTGGTCCGAATGTGTTAGGCTCTTGAAAGACAAATATAATAACATGTGGTTTGAATGACGAAAGCTCTAAGGACAAAAATCAATGATAAGGTGTGTGTGGAGGTGGGTGGGGGACTATAGGCAAGGGAGCGGAATTTCAGGTAATAATGGTATCTATTTCCAAGTCCTGGAATAATAATGACGTATGTACTGTCACATATTAGACCTCTGTCATCGCTTGACAAAGTATGTATTAACCAAACACAGTATGTATTAACCAAACACAGTATGTATTAACCAAACACTCCCACCTATATAATTGCACTTTATTGGTTCATAATGTAGTTTTGTCCCGATAATATTTATTTACGTTTTGTATCCTGAAAAGCCTAACTTACACATCCAATAACAATGTGTGTGTGTGTGTGTGTGTGTGTGTGTGTGTGTGTGTGTGTCTCTCTCTATATATATATATATATATATATATATATATATATATATATATATATATATATATATATACTTGTCCTTTAATACATGTCCAAAAGAGCAAGCCTTAATGGAGAATAAAAATGAACTGAAATGAGATTACACACTCAGGAAAAACAAAAACGAAAAACTACAAAAGACAAAACAACAACAACAAAACACAAGCGTTTATTATTTTCCTGTTTGCTTTTTTATATAGATGAAACCTGTGTACTTGTGTCCGATTTTGTCTCCTGATATTTATTTGAAAAGAACCAAAATTATTGACAGCAGACTTTTAAACTCGGGGGGGGGGGGAGATTGTGATCTGGTTTTCTTGTCGTTCGTGCAAATCTTAACTCTTTCTCATCCAGGAAGACCACTCCAGAAATCCAATCACCCATGGAGGTCACCAAGCAAATATGGCTGATAATGAACAATACCTACATATGAAACCTTGTTTGCTAAGTACCAATTATATTTCGGATCATGCAGATTTAATGGCCGTATGTTTTGAATTATTATGTTGTTATATAAAGATGATCTGGAGAACGAGTATACAATCCTTCCTATTTTTGTACGAGAACTGGTGTTTTCCTTGCAGCAGATCAAATAGTACAATCTTTTCACCTAACACTATTTTGCTATAGCTACATAAGGGCCTTTTGACCATGTTTAAGAGCATGGTTGTCAGACAGCCGATTCTTTTAGCCGAAATTGCCCCACTCAATCACTGTCTATCAAAGATAGCGACTTTTGATCATGATTTATATGTAACAGAAAACCTCGTCAACTAGTTTTAATATCCTCGAGGAAACCCAACAGTTTTGTCGCTTTCGACAGGATTTACTCCTGCTTTCTTTCTTTCTTTGACTAAAGAACTTTGCTTCTCTATCTAGTTAAAATGTTCCCATCATTTTATCTTTACCAATAATCTCCATACCAACTGATTTTGTTAAAAAAAAGTGTCCAACATAATTTTTACGATCTGACCTGTACACGTGATCAACCGGTGTTATATCGTATTTAACATAAGGATTTATTGTATAATTATGAATTTCTCAGTAATATACCGAATGTAAGTGATTTACCTTTCTGTGTCAATCTCTGTTTTCCTCAAAAGGATTTAATCTCTCTGACACGAGAAATTAGAGTTTACACTCAGCTAACAAGCTATCTACATGCATATAGTAGTTGAGAAAATAGAAACAAAGATATATATTAGACACACAACAGTAATAGATAATAAGGTAGGTAGGTAAGTAAACGGATAGGTCGATATATAGATTGCCAGATATCGACATTGATGTGTGTGTGTGTGTGTGTGTGTGTGTGTGTGAGAGAGAGAGAGAGAGAGAGAGAGAGAGAGAGAGAGAGAGAGAGAGAGAGGGAGGGGGGAGGATATGTGTAATGCTCAACAAAAGAATATTACCAAATCTACACGATGTCAGTGGAGCCCCATTTGCTGTCAAAAAAGATATCACAACCGTCACCAACACAAACCTGTATACTGGATACATCATATTCACGAAATAGCTATCAACAACTTTATGCGCGACACGTAACAGTAGACCATCATGTATGACCACAGAAGTTGAATACCAAAATAGCAGTTCACATACACCCCCATGGAAGATGTACGAGTAATAATTTTTGTAATGGTTGGGTGGTTGGTGTTTAACGTCACAGCATGCACATCGATGACAGTTTAGTACGGAGAAGTAGAAGTAAAGTGCCTTGCCCAGGCACACACCACGACAGCTCACCTGTGCTGGTTCGGGTAGGATTCGAGCCCGCGATCTCTGAGTTGCGAGTACAGCACTCTACCACTGAGCCACCACTGCTACCCTTTGGTAGAGACTTGAGCGTGCGCCGTTGATGTGGGTAGTTACTCAATGAAACTTGCCCTCACATTCTCCAAATTTGTAAATATTCATATACGTATCTCGGAAAATTATAAAAGTGATGAAAATAGGATAGGTAAGATTTGAAGTGAAATATACATATATTTTACTTATTCAATATTGAATAGTCACGTCTTTTCTTGGACATTATTCATACAATTTAAGCTAGAAAAACGACTTTTTAATGACAGGCATCAAACAATTTGGTCAATTAGACCAATTACACTTGTATTTGGCTAAAACTCTTGGAAGAATTATAAATCAATTCCACGTTTTTGGTTTTTGTAAAATGTGAAAGCCTTAATTTAAGTGTACGACATATTTGATAGGTAGTAGGTGTCGTATATTGTCTAGCAACTGTCGTACATATTTTTGTGACTCTGGTGTCAAATTCCTGGAGATTTAGCTGACAAGAGGTTAAGGATGTACGCATATCTACAATATTTACAGTCTTACACTTTGACAGCAACAGAAATTATTTTGAAGCGTACACTTTCTACAACAGTGACATCATTATGCATGAAAGGATTTGCTCACTGAACATCGTGCCTTGTTATGAGGCATGTGTTGCTTCAGTACCGTGAGCTTTATTCGCGGAGTTCACCTTTTCATTACTGAAATATTATTTTTTAGGGGGTGGGTGAATGATAGCTATTTGTCATAAATTCTGCAACTGTAGTGAATTATTTTTTTTAAGGGGGGGGGGGGGATGGTGGCTGTTTGTCATCAGTTCTGGCACTGTAGGTACATGTACATATTATCAACACAGACTACGGAGCATATTTACACATGACAGTCACATTGCCGATTATTTTAGCCGATATTGCCCAATCAAGTATTGCCTTTCGAAGATCACGACTTGTGAACGATTTGTTTTATGTAAAAGAAAACCTCGTCCCACTAGTGTTACTAGTCTCAGGCGAACCCAACAGTACTTACGCTTTATGCAGGATTTACTCCTGCTTTTCTTCTTTCTTTGAATAAAGTGCATCGCATATCGACTTAATTAATTTTGTCCCATCATCCGATCTTTATCATGTGCTTCGCATCTCGACTTAATTAATTTTGTCCCATCATCCGATCTTTATCATGTGCTTCGCATCTCGACTTAATTAATTGTGTCCCATCATCCGATCTTTATCATGTGCTTCGCATCTCGACTTAATTAATTTTGTCCCATCATCCGATCTTTATCAGCATTCAACATACCTATTCATGTTGTTAAGATATGTGTCCAAAAGAATTGTTACGATTTGCGCGGCACGTGGTCAACCCGGTATATACCGTAGATACAATACGGATTTATTACATAACAAGGACTTTCTCAGTAACATATCGAATTCAAGCAATTTACGTTGCTGTGTCAATCTCTATTTTCGTCAACTAGATTGTATCTTTGTTATACGGGAAATCAGTGTCTGTCTACATGCATTTAGAAGATGAAAAAAATCGATAAAAAGAGACATATATTTATAGATGGACACAGTGATATATATATATATATATATATATATATATATATATATATATATATATATATATATATATATATATAGACAGATGTAAAAGTGTCAGGCGTGGACAGTGGAGAGAGAGAGAGAAAGAGAGAGAGAGAGAGAGAGAGAGAGAGAGAGATTTGTAAAGTTCAACCAAAATAATATCTTACCATATCTATTAGGACACGATGTCAGAGGAGCTCCCTCTGCTGTCAAGAAAGATATCACAACCGTCACCAGCACAAACATAATTACTGGATACACCATGTTAACATAATACCTGTCTACAACTTGATGCTCGACACGTAACAATAGACCATCGTTTATGATTACTGAAGTTATGATATATATTAGGCCACATACACTCTCATGGAAGGTGCACGACAAAAACTTTGACAGTGCTTGGTTGATTGGTTGCTTGGTATTTAAGGACACACCAGCACATCAATGACTATATAGTACCGATTCAATGGGAGTAAAGTGTCTTACTCAGCGACACACTATGACGTCTGATTCGGCCTGGTCCTGGTAAAATTCGAACCCGCAACCTTCGAGTTCGAGTCCAGCTACTCTACCACTGAGCCACCGCGGCTACCATTGTTGATGTGGGGTAGTGACTCAATGACTCTTACCCTCGCGTGCTCCACAGTTGTACATGTATATGGACGTATCTGGGAAACTGGTAAAAGTGACAAAATCTAAGGACAGTTCAGATTTGAAGAGGAATAAACGAATAGTTTACTTGTTCAGAATTGAAAGATCGGATGTTTTGTTGGACATTATTAATCCAGTTTTAGATAAAAACGACTTTTAATTACAGGCTTCAAGCAGTTTGATCGACTTGACTTTTTCATGTCGCGTTTGGCTGCAAGTCCCGGAAGAATTATCAATCAATTCTATTTTTGTGCTTTTTAAAAAGTGAAAGTCTTAATTCAAATGTACGATATATTTGATAGGTAGTCGGTCTCGTGTACTTCATAACAACTGTCGGCACTTTCTTGTGACTACGGTGTACGATTCCTGGAGATTGAGTTGACAAGGGTTTAAGTTTGTATACATATCTACAATTTTTCCAGTATTACACTCAGACAGCTACCGATAAATTTAACGCGTACACTTTCCCTAGCAGTGACATTATGATGTATTAAAGAACATTTTACAGAACATCGTACTTATTATGCGACACATGTTGCGTCAATCTTTTAAGGTTCGTTAGTGGAATTCACCTTTTCATTGCCGAATTATTATTTTTTAAGGTAGTAGGTGGGTAGTGGCTATTTGTCATCAATTCTACATGTACATATTATCAACATACTACCAGTTGTACCTATTTATGTTATCAGTATCCTTTGTGAGTAATACATTATATACAATTTTCTTTATTACAATGTTTCTATATTTTTCTCCGTTCATTCAAACTATAAACAGATTCTAAGCCACGAAAAAAGGTGTGAATTACCAGGAAATCGTGAATGTTTTACAATGATAACAAGGTGTAGTTTTAATCATATCTGACAGTCAGTGTAATTATTTATGAGTACAATTGGTTTTCGGTGTGCTTTTAAAAGAAACGCAATGCCTTCAGGCATAGTTAAAACAATTAATTATTCCTAGTACAATTTAATTTGCATTTACATCGTACTATACGTGTCTTGATATTGTTTAGGAGGGAAATAAAATATACAGCCTGTGCTCGAGCTAGGAACTATCTGTCCACATGTTAGCTCATGGGAAAGAATGTCTTCGTCTGACACTGGCACCAGCAGTGGCGTACTAAGGGTAAATGGCACCCGGGACGACGATGATGGCCCAAAGGGCAAGAATACAAGGGACGAATTTTAATCAGCTGTTCTGGCGCCCCAAGTCCTCTGGCGCCCAGGGCAACCGCCCCGTCCCCCCCCCCCCCAGCCCCGTTAGTACGCTACAGGATACCAGAGCTAGACATGGCATAACTTACCAAATTAAATAAATGAATAATAAATTAACAGGAAGAAACACATGGGGAGGTTAATGTTTTACAGTTTAAAAGCAATACAGACAAAGACACACAGACAAAAGATAAACAATACAGTGTAGATTATTTCTTTGATGAAAGTCGTGATTTTAAAGTGAATAATTATCCAAAAATACTTATTTTTTATACGATATATTAAATACATCAAATACAGACTAGTAAAAGAACGGATCAAAAATATAGAATATAATCAAATTATAAATTTTTTTTTTAATACTCTGTGCATTTATTTCTATTTTTAATGTAATTTCTATTGCACGAAACAAACTGTAGCAGTTCATAGTACTTTAATTTATACGAGCATAATTTTTTTACGTCTAAATTACAATTATTATGAACTATCCAATTCATGATCAGGGCAGGAATTGTCAAGCAGGAATCTTCCTTTTACCCATGAATATCTCTCTATATGTATTTCTGTCCATATGTATGTACGTATGTATGTATGTATGTATGTATGTATGTATGTATGTATGTATGTATGTATGTATGTATGTATGTATGTATGTATGTATGTATGTATGTATGTATGTATGTATGTATGTATGTATGTATGTATGTATGTATGTCGGCTGCCTCGGAGTGTCCTTGGGAAAGGCACTTAGCTCCCATTTCCTCGGCATGACATAGCCAATAATGAGTTAAAATTGCCGTTAACACTAAGAAAAACAAAACTAAAACAAATATATGTATGCATATATGCATGTGTGGAGTGTACTATGGGGACTGAAAAGTGAGCACTTTTATGTCATATTAGCCCAAATTGTGCTAATTCGGATTTATGGGCACCCCATAGTGGTAAAACAATTATGCAAATTCGGGTTTATAGGGACCTTGTCCCAAAGAATGGAAATGGGAAGAGAAAAGAAGGTGCGCATAGTGGCCTAACGTGCAGGGAAAGGAAATACATATACTGTTACGACTCAAGGTCTTAAAATATCTAACAGAAAAAAGTGAAACCAATAAAGTCAAGTAAAATCAACAAGCAGTTTATTTCCAGACAATTCAAGTAAAAATTCAAAAGACACTTACAATTTGTGAGTTAAATTCCAAATAATCCTAAATGTCCTAATTACAAGTTCAAAATAATAGAATGTTCCGAATGAATTCCAATAGCCTTGAATGTCCTGATGTACCACAAAGATGTAATCCAGAATGTATTTGAATGAGTTCATATTCATCCCAAAATTATGGATTAATCCAAAAGTCAATGAGCACATTAGTAATTCCTATGAATATTTTATATAAATAATTCCTCTCAAATTATATCTGATTTCAACAACGCAACTGTAAATTTATAAATTCAGACTGATCTTTAGAACAGGAATTTTAGAACAAGAATGAAATTATTTACCTATATATATATATATATATATATATATATATATATATATATATATATATATATATATATATATATATATATACATGCCTACATGACCTATGTCACAACAGAATATGAGCAATTCTAATGGAAAAATAAATACTTGCCTACCTGACCCATGTCACAACAGGACATGTTGCGAAATACTATGTAAACAACTGGACAAAAGTTAAGTATGTATTTTCAAATAACCAGACAACTTACAATCATAGACAAAAGTTAAGTATATAAACTTCATACATAAAAATACCAAGGTACAGACCAACAGATAGACGGACAAAACTGCATAACAAATCTGGCTAAATTCCAACAATTCCCAGTAAAGTTATTTTGCGGAAACCAGATTGTTGAGGGACGGACAGGCTTACAGACGGACAACGTGAATATTATAGGGCTCCAACGACTCGGTAGTGCTGGGACCCTAACTATACAAGAGTAAAATAAACATATTATTTGCAAAAGAAAGTACAGTGTGGCTGTGTGACCTATGAGAGAGAAATGTAAACAATATTCAGCAGATGTAAAATCGCGATTCTAAGACAGCGTAGTTTCGCGCTTTGGGGGTAGTACAATGTGTTTGTCGTTTTTAGAGGCTGTAAAACTATGTTTATTGACATTGTACTGTCTCTGAAACACTGTGAATGCCATGTCTCATAGGGGTGGTTTTTCGCGTTTGGAGTCTATTTCATGGTGCTTGTCGTTTTTAAAGGCTATGAAACTATTTTTATGACTGTGTACTGTCTCTAAAACATAACATTATTAGTGTTTAGAGTCTTTTGATTTAATATGCTATCAGAAAATATTCTTAATGGTACTTATATGCTATAGAGGTTTATGTATGAATGTTTTTTTGGATGTACGCTTGATGGTATTTTCGCCTTTTAGAAGCTTGCGGTAAATATGCTTTCAATACATATGATAAGCGCCTTATGCATGAGTATCCGGGATCAAAAAATAGTAGTAATTATTAACCGCATACACATTTTTCCTGGTTAAACTATAAACTATCGGTATTTTTAATGACAGTTTTGGATATTAAAATGGACTAATTCGTGTTCTCGTGTTTGTATGTTGGCATAGTGAGATCCTTAGGAAAAACACTCACAAGGTCGAAAAGCGAATAATTTCTGTTTTAAAAAAACAGCCGCATTTCATTAAGCTATTGATTGTTAGGGGTAAATAGGTTCTTATTTACTGTAAATAGATACCCACTGCCTGGTTCACAATGTGTAAACACTAGATTGGTTTAATTACAATTTTGGATATTAAAATGGACTAATTCGTGATCTCATATTTGTATGTTGGTGTAATGAGATGCTTAGGAAGATACACTTCACTAAGTTAAGTCGGAAACGGTATACTTTCTGTGAAAACGGCCTAATTTTATAAGCTATTGATTTTTAGAGGTAAAATTGTTTTTATTATAAATAGTGATTCATTGACTAAACATTGAAGCTACCTACCAGCGGGATAATATTTAAGCATTATGCTATTTACGCAATCTGATAAGTAATAAAACCATTTTCTATTTTTTAAATATTCACTCTGTACTAAAATTTAAAAACAACATGCTGGTATTCAAAAGATTTTTGTTCAAATTACGCGAACACACAAATCGGCTGACACCCTTTACACGCAACTGCGCACTATAATCGCTTGATAAGGAGTGTTAGCACTAGAGAAACGTAGCGCTGTCTGTATCATTCTGGTGTAAAAGTGATGGTTTCCGAATACATTATAGTCAAATGGTGCACATATCAGATGAATCTGGCTATATGTACTTGACAATTCATTGTAAATAAATTGGGCCTTCACCCGTACGTGAATAACATAAGGTTTCGAATTAAAGGTTTCTTCACATCGGGACTGACGAATGATACTGACAGACATATTTTGTTAAAGATTAATGCAGGGAAATATTAAGTGGTTTGTTAGCCCTCTTAGCTTAAGCGTTGGAAAACCTAACCAGATCTAAGGCATACAATCTACTATGAGGTCGAGCCGATATTCAGACTGAAGTCTTTTTTATTCAATTGGCGGCACCTGTTCATTCATTTCCTAGTATGAAAGTTGACACCGGTCATGAGTCGAAACTGATTACATGCACACAAGCAGTTACCATGCACTTTATCCCCTTGGGGTAACTCATGTACAGTTTGAATTACCTCTGGAATTCCTAGCATTTCGTTCCTAGGAACTCCAATAGGGTTGAACTCAAACCCGTGATTATGATCAGTGGAGGCAACAACTCACACAATTGACCGTAAGAAAACGGAATGAATTCTGTGTGGGACAGTCTAAGTGTATTAATCAGACTATGCCTGTCTTAGGGACTGATATACAAGGGCCAGCGGATGCCCTTTTGCAAATATTTTATGGCATAAAACTCATAAAATCCCTTTCGATATCGCTCTAGTGTATTTAAAGTTGTTTTATCAGAGACGATACATAAATATGGCTCAGTTGTGAATTTATTCTAAATATTTGCAAACAGTTGTTTATTGTTACAAATGATCATCGGCTATTTGCCTGATATCCTTATTATCCAAGCCACTAAATAAAACAAAGCATTTTGTATTTAGTTGAATATACTTTGGCACATCATAATATAATTGGGTTAGATATATACAATTACATTTTTATTTCGCGATAGTGAAAATATTCTTTTATTTTATTCATATTATTGTTATGCATTTTAATATCTTCAAATGCAATTATTTTATTAGTATCATTATCAAACTCCTCAACTGGTATAACATTTTCAGGATAAATGATAACCAAAATGTTCCTACCAGTTTCTTTTTCTAACGGATGAAATAATTCTCTCAGAATACCAAATTTAGTTTGGTCATTATCGAGTGTATAAATAGTTATTGTGTTATAATTAATATATTTTAACAATAAATTTAGTAATAAGTTTGTTTTACCATTACCAGTTGCGCTAATCAACATATATTGGCAGTCAGGCAGCAAGAAGTGGAGTTTAGCATCTTTTACTCTTTTATCAACATCAAAAGTAATTATTTCCATTATATAAAACTAAATTGAATTTCCTCTTAGTCATTGAGCTTGTACAATTTTAAATAGTTTTCTAAGGGCTCTACATAGTTTTTACTCATTTGGATTTTTTTTATTTCTCCAAACACATATTTCTTGGATTGTTTTTCATCACTATCGAAATTGAATTTAACATGCATCAATAATCCCTTAAAATCGGTGATTGTATTATCTAACATTTTTTTTATCTTTTATCATCCAATTTCAATGTTGTTGGTATCGCAGGAATAATACTCAATATTTTTAACAAAATGTGCACAAGTTAAGAAGAAGAAAGTTATCTGTGTGTTCATGCTTGAAAGAAGAAACTTGGAAATAAGTCATCCCAGCCGAGCCGCTGTAATAAATTCTATTGATGGTGTGATGTGCCATGATGTAATCGGGTGTTAATGTATATGCAATGGCGGCTACGATAGTATTTCTGATGCGTTTTCTCCAGTTATTAGTGGAAAGGTCCGAGCGTCGTCGGATTGAATAAATATAATGAGACGTAAAAAGTTTCAGCCGAATCCAAGTTTGATTGGGAGTATTGTTTGTAATCCTAGGGCCACGTGACTGATCAAGCAAGAACTATCTGGAACTTACAAGGCTTCAGAACATGAACGATGCTGTGCGAGAGTCAAAGGCATGGGAGAGGTTCTGAAGGCATAGCATGAAAAACGAATGGAAGGTTTGATTTCTTAACATTAATTTCAATTAATTTTTTTAGTTTGCAACAATTTCGACAAAAGATCAAAATACTATTACAAATATATGAAATATTCAATGTTATTTGTATGACGTCTTCTTCGGAACAATAATAGTGGACTCTCCGATTCGAGTAGGCTTCAAAAGTCTGAATACACTTACACTACTCTTCGTAGAGACTCTATAGTCTTGCAAGTCTTGTTTCAAACAGATTCTATTAGATCTTGCATACCTGAGGCACACCTGAAACTTAAAAGAGTCTAGCTGAATTAGGCCAGAGGCATGCAATCAAGGTATTAATATGATCAAGCGATCAAATATTTCAAATACAAGGCCGTGTATAAATAATACAAATGATAATGTATGGTTTAAACTTTTTTAAACCTTCCCTTTCATTCCTGACCGTCATCTTTATCGTCTGCGAATAAAGCAGAAACAATACTTTTTATATTGAATAGGGTAATATTGACTGCACCTACCTTTAATACAAAAAGAAACCATACATAATGAAGAATGAGGCCGTTTTGACTTCACTTCTCATAAATAGTCCGCAAACTTATATTTACTGTAGTTTGCTGAGGATCCATTTGATAGTATATGATATATATGGTTAGGCATAGATCTTGATAAAAGTATTGAAATAAGTCCATAAATAGTTGGCTTATACCTTAGGGTGACCGTTATTTTCAAAACAAGTTGAGAAATTCCTAAATTTGAGGAAATCCTTAAATTTGTTTCAGAGAATAAAGATGACTCTGTTCCTAGCAATTCCAGGTGTAAGACCTGTATTGAAAAGTGCAACTTTAAAGAAAGGGTATTTATTTATTGAAATAGATAGCTCTCATCATTATTTTGATTATAATGTGAAAAATAAACAAAATTCCTCTTATTCACACCAATCGCACTCTGCTGACATAGCACAATAGAAAGCGAGCATCTCGCTCAACCATTGGCTGCTCACTCATTTGATAAGGCCCCAGTGTTAAGTCATACTGACAGTTATTGCTCGTGACAGGCGCATTAAACAGTGATATCTATTGTTCAAGATAAAGAGGCCTACATCTTTTTCTCCATATGTTGCAGGGGCCCTATGTGGCCAAGTGGTCTAAGGCACTCATCTTTACAGATCATTCACATCTCACCTCTGTCCGCGTGGGTTCGAGTCTTGGCTCGACCAATGTGGATATATAAGAAAGCTTGCCAGTAGCTTCCCGTGGGCCGGTGGTTCTTCCCGGGCTTATCCTCGACCAGATATACTGGCTTCCATGTATAGCTTGTCTGTGCTTGATAAAGTATTTTGCTTCTGAATTTTTCTTAGACTTCCATTGGCACTCATATTTCACATTGGATTGCAAAATGCTGTAAGATATAATAGTGCTAATGTTTAGATTATAGTCCAATGTTCATCCGAATTGACAAGCCGGTATAAAATATAAATGTTGTATATATTAATTGATGGAACTAGCTCCAGCTTCTTGTAATCTTGTGTAACTCACCTTTGTTGTATCATGTAATCCTATCAGTCATTCTGAACATAGAACAGTGTGTACACTAGGTCTTTTCTTGTGCACGCATACACGACATGTATGGTGGAGATCGTACCATAATGCACTAAACGATCCTAATTCATATATATATATATATATATATATATATATATATATATATATATATATATATATAGATAGATAGATAGATAGATAGATAAGTTGTGTTGACTGTATAAAAGCAGTTGTTAGTTGTTGTGGCTTGGCTGTATGATTGTCATGTTGGACCAAGTTCATCTTAGTATAATAGGTCAACGTTTCTACAGCATGCTCTAGTCTTCGTTTGCGTAGAAGCGAGACTCCACTGACGTTTTCCCTGGCAGAAGGGAATTCGTGACGTGTCTTGTATAATTCCTTGCTTATATCCTCTTTTGAGGTGCAGTAGGACATTTCATGTATGTTATGTTAACAGCACAATTTAATTTGTCATTTTTTGACGTCTATTATCTCATAATTGTTTATCTGTTGTGTTGGGTGAATGGAATTATCATATCTGTTAGTGGAATAATGTTCCATGCTACATTGTGTAGATAGGTGTCACAAAGCGCTCACAAGATGAAGTAGATTTATATTCACTGTTTTCAATGTTATTTTTGTAAATAAATCTATTTTTTCTTTTTCTTATAACTGGTCTTCGTCTCTTTACTGGTCCAGTCCCCACTTGATCTATCTTGCGCCAATGTTAATAATAGTGGTCTATAAGAAGTCCGGAAGATTAGAAGCCAGTTATCATATTTTGCTCACCGCTTGTAAGATTATTACTCTGGCATGCGCACTGAAGTCTTTTCTTTCATTAGATTCTGCTTGTCTTTGAAATTTATATTGATCTTAGTCTTCAAGCATGAAACTGTTTTGGTTGTCCTAAAATCAAACATACAAATGGAAACTATTCAATATTTGTGAAACTGTATTCTCAAAACCCAAATGTTGTCAAAAACGCTGTTGAAAACAAGAGAGATACCCGTAATTAACGTGCTTTCACAGTTCATTGTTTCATTAGAAACAGGCCTCGTTACAATTTAAGCTCGGAGTGTACTGTGGCAAAGGTTTGCACTGTTGACAGGCCTGTTGCTTAGTGATAAAAAGACGCAGTGCTCGAGACATACATCATTTATCATGGAATTTATAATAAGAATAAGAATAACGCAAGAGTAAGGAAGGGTCGGTTAACAACCTGATCACTTAGTGCAGCAGGCTAGCCGAGAGTGAATACAAATGGCGTTAGCACTAACTAGCCCTATCAATCCGCAGGGAGCTGTCATACAAGTAACGGATACACTGCACAACCAAACGTGCGATTATGTGACGTATGAAGCAGTTGAAAACGACAAGGCCAGACTGGGTCAGAGAAAAAGCACATATGCAAGTTAAATATTCCCCTGCATAAAATTAAACTCTATGCAAATAATTATATTTCTACTGCAATTGGACCATTAGATGCGAAGATGATCGCTCTATCCACCAGTCAATGTTGGAGTAGGGACTGATATAATGTACAATGTTGGAGTAGGGACTGATATAATGTACAAAGTAGTGAGTGGATCAACGGTGAAACAACGTTTGAAGGTTTTTCTGTTGCCGATTTATCTCTAAGTGTTCACATCCTAGTCATCAAAAGATCAATAATAGTGAAATTGTACAGTATATGTGAGAAAAAGGACATATATATATATATATATATATATATATATATATATATATATATATATATATATATATATATATATATCAGTTATGCCGATTGTTAGGGGTTTGTGAGGCACGTTAAACACTGAATAATTTAGTTTTAGACATATGAATAAGCGATCACCCGTGTAAAAGGGCTATCCAGAAATAATTCATTGCCCACCTAGTCTGTAACTTTAAAGTGAATTTCTTTTTTTCATCTTTCTTTCTTTCCTATATTTTATATTTCTTTCTTCCTCTTCTCTTTTTCTTGTTTTCTTTCATGGTATACTCGTTTGTTTGTTTGCTTGTTTTCTTTTGTAAGTCACATTACTAAAAATGTAATGGCCACTATCTTAATAATTTAAATTTACTGAAGAGCGCCTGGAACTGTAGACATACACATGAATGTCTGACAAAACTATCGAAACAAATGTAAAAGAAGGTTCTAGTTGTTCTACGCGTACAGCAATCAGCCAATCAACTTACAAGTGTGGCATCTTTTAAAATCTGCGGAAATGAAAAAGGATGTGAGAGCCTTTTTAAAAGTTATTCATGCAGTTAATGGCAGCTAGATCTGCCTAATGAGTCTATGTCTAGTAATACCATTAAGCTTAAAGTATAACTCAATCTACACCATTGCGGATGTAGTGACAATTTTTAAGATGACAATCAATGCGAGATCACTGAGCATGATCTATGAAACACCGAACGGCAGTGGTACAAATACGATTCTACAATTATACGATTCATTTTCTGTTGTGTTCGTGTTTGTCATTGTGTATATATGGAAAACGTTACTAATTGCAATCCAGCAAAAAGAACATACAAATGAAAGAACAATCAAAGTCACGACGCGCAGCTGACAGTAATTATCATAAATAATGTCCTCAGTACGTCACGACAGAGCGAAACTAGCAATGTCGAACAGTTGCGTGAGGCTGGTTTAAGGTCGATGTTTCCCCTATTTCCGATGAGCTCAAGACAACAGTCGTTTTCAACTTAGGATTTAAACGCGCTAATAACACAAATAATTTTTCTTTAATTAACTAACGACCACACAGTCACGAGACTCTAATTTCACACTTGCGTGTTTTTTTCTTGCTTCACACTGGTATGAATTATCAGTATCCTTTTTTAAGCCCCAGATCGGTATTTCATGCCACGTACTACAAAACATGACCCAAACACCTAATGCACAGAATTAGTCCTTTTTCAAATGACCAAACACTTGTACGTGAGAATATCCCGAGAATTTGCTATTTTAAGAACTTAGAGAGGATCCAGTTTACGAAACTAAGGCCCCCGTCCCTGTTTCTAGTTGCCGACCCTAGAAACCTCCCCCCCCCCCTCCAAAAAAAAATAAATAAATAAATTTATTTTATCTTTTTTTTTTTAATAACAAAAAAATCACATTGCCGAAATTGATTTTTGCATCTTATTGAGCTGGTTTTGCCCAGTACTTTGAAGCGATTTGAAATATTATTTGATTTAAATATAATGATTAAAAAAAACTACCTGCCTACCCTAATTTTAAAACCAGTGCAATAGGAAACACATATTTTTTTTTTTTTGCCTAATCCATGCTGCCATAAAGTTTCATGAATACTGTACATTGTGACGTCTGCTTCCTAATCCATAGCTAGTTACTCGCTTTGAGAAATATCTTCCTAAAACCGACTCCCGGTAATCAAACAAATAATCACTAAAATCTAACAAAGCTATAAAAGACGACGTAAATACAAATATCACATAACCTAGGTTTGCTCAAATATTCATCTTCTAAAACATGTAATATGGAATATGCCTCTGTAAATGTGAAGATTGTAGACACATCACGTAACATATTTGCTTCCGTGTTATTTCTCATTCGAATAAATCGAATTGCTGTCAAGAACAATCACTTCAAATCAGGACGTGACAGCCGCGCATATGTGTGTTTCGCACATTGGAACAAAGGTCTAGGTTGTGGTCGTGCAGAAATGTATATGTAAGTGTAGACCTAAAGATGCCGTTATAGATTTCACCCTCAGTAAGTTATTACAGAATTTGAACTGCCACTTTCTCATAAACGCGAAAAGCCCTCTGTGACTCTCCTATCACATTTATCAGGTTGATTGGTTCAGATGTCGATCTACAAAAAGATTTTTTTTCTTCTTTTTTTTTCTTCATCTGCATAAGGATTCTGATACATAGGTATCACCTGTCGGGCGGAGACGGTGACATCAGTAGTATTAAAATTTTGCATTAAAACTGTTGCACTACAGTTGCATTAAAACTGTTGCACTTCAGGCGCAGGATAGACACCGGGTACCGCGGAACACTTGTGTATTTCTTAAGTCCTGTTTCGGACCTCCGACTTAAGATTTCTAACTTGAACTAGTATTATTTTTCGGGAGGATGCACAAGGTCCATCAGGTGACTATCTTAACAGAGGAGAAATGTATGTGTGATGTGAGGAAATTGCAAAAGTGAGAGCAGCAATAATATGGCTATCAGTTCCTGCAGTCAACACAGCGAAAAACATCCGTCATTTCTCATAGCAAAAGACTAAGCACGATTATAAATCTTCACAGGAGTGATAGGTACATGTATATTGATGACCACGATGATACCCAAATTTATCGCCTGATGTTCACCTGTATTAGCGCCATGACGTCATGTCATTAAAATTGTAGAACACACTCTGGCATAACATTTAGCAAGGTCATTAAGTACTAGAAAGCCTTTAATGTCATAAACTGAATCTCAGATCCGTGTTTTATTTGAAATGAAGTTTTTCATAATAGCTGAATAATATAATACGTCATTCACTGCAAAAGGCTCGTGGCATATATTATTCACCTCATTTCATAAATTTCATATCGAAATAACGCTAGTTTTAAGATCCTCTATCAGTCCACCTTATTCATTTTAAAATAGAAACAAACTGGATCCATGCGTTGAACTAAAATCATAATGATCATATCAGACATGTTTTCATGGTATCAAGTGGAGCAATTAAGTATGTATAATGCAAAATGGGAATTATGTATTGTGAAGGTGACTGCTTGTTTAATCAATTGATTTTTAATTGTGAATCAAGATCAGAATTTGAAAATTGGGAAAATGTACATCACATTATTTTATACTTTAACTATCAACTGTAACCACCATAATAAACTAAAATATTTCAACGATGTACGACACTACCACAACCTGGACCAAGAATAAGACTATTGTACTTATGGTGAGAGGTGTCTTCGATATATACTGTATATATATATATATACTGTACAACAGTTATATTTGGCGGGGATTAAAATGTGGCTATATTGGCAGAAAATGCGAACGGCTTCAACCCTAAACACCGGTAATATATATATATATATATATATATATATATATATATATATATATATATATATATATAGTTACAACTCTAGGTCTTAAAAATATGTAACAGACAGAAAGTGAAACCAACAATGTAAGTAAAATCAACAAGCAATTTATTTTTCCAGACAATTAAAGTGAAAATTCAAAAGATACTAACAATTAGTGAGTTAAATTTAAAATAATCCTAAATGTCCTAAGGACAGGTCCAAAATAATGGAATGTTCCGAATGAATTCCAATAGCCTTTAATGTACTGATGTACCACGAAGATGTAATCCAGAATGTATTTGAATGAGTTCACATAAATCCCAAAATCATGTATTAATCCAAAAATGAGTGAGCACTTTAGTGCAAGCACGTACGAGTCGCAATACAAAAACTGGAGAGGTGTTATCGCGTATGCGACCGAATGAGCTCCATGTCCTGTTGACGAATCTAAGTTGACGATGCCAGTTTCCAACATGCGGGGTATCATTGAAGGAAGTTCATCCCGCATGATGGCGCTTCCGAAGCGTTTGGTTGATTTCGTCATTGCGAGTAAATCAGCGGCGATGCCATAACCGAAGTCTATGGCTCCAAGTCTACCCGAATAGCCGAAGACCTTTTCCTTATTTCTTTTTTGTCGGATCTATGCGACCTCCCACATTCTTTTCCGGAACCATCAAGGATGCGGTTCCGACGGCCCTAACGCAACTGCTTTTGCAAATTGCGGAAGCCTCAGCTGCCAATGGCGCTGGAATCGCCGCGAGAAATGGAAATATTCCGCCGTCGTCTTCATCGCGGCGACCCCGGCTGTTGGGAACTCGAGGGTTATCCCTCGACGCTGACGTTTGACTGCTTTGAACTGTTGCGCCTGCGCTGGTGTCAACATCTGTGGGGTGGTCCCGATAACTTGTCCCAGGAAAGTTTCAAATGAACTCTGGTTTGATTTTTCATCGCAGCTGCTATCTTTTTGAGTTGACCTCGGCTCAACGTGACAAGTTTATGCTCTGTGACATTTTATTTGAAATATTACATATTCAATTACGAGTTTGCGGCAACCACTACGAGTATTCCACTGTTTAACCTCAGCGAGACCTCAGCCACTCCCAGTTTTAAAAATATCAATATACTTTCCCGCTGGGTGTCTTTAATTTCAAATGCTACAAACACGTGCCGTGGTGCGCTAATACCTTGTTGGGTACTTAGTTGCCATGATAATTCTCCTCGGACGCCGCTTTGGTGCGACTCTGTGGCCTTCGTGAGGAATGAAGTCGTAGATATTCCGCCAAACTCCATAAATGATGTCAAACATTCTTCTGCGGCCACTGATAGACTAATTGAGGGCATCCAAAGCGTAAGTTTGGATAACACAACTTTGTAATCATTGGCGACGGCAACATCATGCCGAACTGCATCATTGTCGTTGCCGTCACGGTTTAACACGATTGTGTTTGGCTCCGAAAATAACCTTACGAAAGTCTCTACAAAATCCGAATATGTGTGTGAGTGGAATTGTGCAGGAAAATTCCCCGCGTGCGTTAAGCTGGGCTCGTCGCGTTTCAAAGCCAAGGTTGAAATGGGGATTGTCTCCTATAACTGTTTTGTTATTGGCGGCGTCAACGTTACATTTGATATGGTCAGGGTGTTCGCTTGTGTCTTTGACGAACATCATAGACAGGCCAGCGGACCTTGCGTAATCGTCACTGTATCGGTCGAGTCAGAGAATTGTTGTAGTGACGCCGACGTTGTCGAGAATTGCTTCGATTTTCTGTTCAATCGATGAAATATCGTGCGCTGTTAAACAACGCCATGATACCGTTGTTGACAAATCTGATTTTTTCGTTGGCATCGTATGCGTTGTTGTTGTCGGAGCGTACAAGCTTTCCTTAGAATTCCAAGAATGCATCGCACGGAAAAAATACTAAGATATGTCCTGAACCTAAAGTTCTATTGGCCCTTGCTTGTCTGGATCACTAGCCTCGTACTAATAATATTGTTAATTTTGAATGCTTATATATCGCAATACATGAGCGTATATAGCATCCCGCGCGTAAGATTCGTTCGCATTTGGGAATGTCATTAGTATCTTCAAGCCAACCAAAACCGTTCTCAGAAGCGACTGTCCAATGTCAACCGCGTATTCTGGAGGTTCGATTGAGATAGCAGAGCTGAGTGTGAGCTCGTATACGCGTATGTAGATTTTGAAATTGTGCTTGGTTATTAATGTGATCCCCAGTCAGATCTAATCATTGACTGAGTCAATCTCGTACGCCCCCGTGGGAAGCTGTACAACATTACAGGTCACGCCCGAGTCCGACGAGAACACGAGCGAGTTATTCGTCTCAAGGTCCCCGAACGCCCGAGATCTGATATTATGCCAACTACGATAAGCTCGCACCGACGCTAGTGTGATCTCAAATGTGCAGGATTTCCCCGTGGTGATCGGCGTCGGAAAAACTACGTGGAATTTCTGCTTCGCTGATGAGATCGTGATCATAGAGGTGACGCTCAGGGTTGTATTTGCAAAACACGCTGCATTGCAGCATTGATTTCAGGAAGAATGGGAAGCGCCTCAGAATTCAACATCGGTGTTGTATACATCGTTGATGTATTCAACGAGTTTTTGCATCAACGCGCGGAACGTTTCCACGTCCATGATTTTGTTGGTGAGCAACCGCTGACAAACCGATGTTGCCTCATTGATGACTTCTTGCACGTCGTTGCCGGCGCGAACCGACCCCACGAGCACTTCCAGCCTGTCCACGAGTTCATGGACCCGCTGCTGGTCTTTGTTTGGACCTTCGGTCAGAGAAGCGCGCGACATAGTAAAGTCCACAACGAGAATAATGTTTACCTTGAAACAGTGTAAAACGCTAACCGATTAGGTCACGGCTTGACACTTGTACATGAAAGAAAAGAAGTCATACATAAGCTTAACAGCGCTGGCGAAAAAGCCCGTGATGCACTCCTCGCTATTTTTGCCAATGTGAAACAGAATCCATTTTAAAATTGCCATCCATCACCTGGTTTTTCTAGTGCAAGGACTCTTTCTAGTGTCATTGGCTCTTTCTGACGTTTATAGTGTACATGTCTCTTTAATCAAAGTTAAAGATCGCATACGTGGTCAACCACACTTTATCAATCATTATAGTAGCTGGTATCTGGTATGGTAATTTATATGTCTCAAATTATTAAATTACCACGCCCGCCAACAATAATTTGAGTCGGTTTCACATCAACGATGGTTAATTGACTGTTGTGGACCTTAATCTGAAACTATCTGTTTATCTTTGAGAATAATTAGCACGCAGGACAAAAATGTTTCAGACTAACGCGTCCGCCACAACATATGCCAAGATTGTGATGCTGTTCTGGGAATTCCACAGCTAATCAATACTGCAGTGGGGATCCCGCGGAGCTGTCTCAGGGGCGCTCTCGGGGAAGGTAGTCGCGCTGACCGGACCCGTGTTTGTTTGCGTCGGGCAATCGAGTTTGCCGTAGGGGGGGGGGGATAAAGTCATGGGGGTAGAAGGCTCGAAACCGGATCGGTAACAAAAATCGCAAACTCCCAGTTATCAGCTACTGAAGGGATTTAAATTCTTTTTTACACTTCTTATTTTACATCCTACCTTGTCTGGTCAGTACATGAGTGAATATTGATCGCTCCAAACGAATGTAATGAAATTATAGAGGGATATGAGTTTAACTTTCTTTATAAGGGGATAATAAGGACGTTATATGGGAGATGGAGAAGTTTGTTGTGTTTAGTAGGGATTTAAATTATATTTTATCCCCTTTTTTTACATCCCACCCTGTGTGGTCAGTAGATGAGTGGGTGCTGCTCATTCCAAAAGGAGTCAGGGAAGTTATAAGGATTTAGGAGTTTTACTTTGTTTATGAGGGGATCATAGAGTGGTAGGGCAGATAAGGAAGTTAGTTTTGTTTATAAGGGATTTAAATTCTATTTTTTCTTTTTATACCCCTCCTTTAACATCATACCCTATATGGGCAGTAAATGAGTCAATGTTGGTCATTCCAAGAAACATTTTAATTACATTTCTTACTATAGGCCAGAGCACCTCACGCATGATAAACTTACGGCTTAATATTCATCTCAGTTACAGGGCAGACACACTCACATTTCCGGCCAAAATAGATCCATTCACAGTTACATTTCTAACCAGGACAGATTCATCCGGTGAAAACGAGGTAATATTCATTTCAGTTGGAGGGTAGATATAGCCGCTTTTAGTAAACTTAATCTCTGTAACATACGTCGCAGATTTTTAGTGAGTGCAATTCAAAACATTTCCATCCTCATGCCCCAGAGTGACATTCCCATGTTAAATTCCAGTCTGGGTCCAGAAACTTATTTATCCTGTTTAGCATTGAAGTTCCTTTTGGGCCTAGACGGTCGCATTATACTACTATTGTCGTAAAAGTATAAAACTGCATCCAAGTGGCAATTGGTAAATGGTCTATTGAATGCTCTTTTAATATCTCTTTTAGGATAAACTTAATTTTTCCACATTTAATCGCTTGACTGTGTTCTGCCGAAAAAGAATTTTTGAGAGTTCTTGTCGAACATTCATATATTTTCCATAACATTGTATCTAATACATCTCAGTGAGTGACATACATTTATATGGAATGCAAAAATTACTCATGACATTTTCTGTCTTAGTCACTTCATCACTGTATGTGACACCATAATGATGGTCATATTTAGATATTTTAAATTTAGGAATGGAAAGCAACAATACATTATTAAAGTAAGAAAGTGAGAAAATCTATACTAACAAATCTCCACAGTCCCACTATCGTTGAGTTACTCCGAGTTATACAATCTGACCATATCAATTGCTTCTGAGCTAAATACTTGCGTACTTAATAACGTTTAACATACACAGTAACTGACTTTGCCATTCCACTGATTCTGTTTAAAATTGGGTTACACGTTTTATTTTCAGATGGTCAAGAGCACAGGACCTGTTGTTGTATTTGTGTTAATAATGATAATCGGAGCACCACTATCCTTATACACACGAGTATCGCGGGTTTTCGCCCTGTTAAGTGTAGATGCAAGAAGTATTAAGCAGTTAAAACAGTGTGTTGATTTTATAAGTAAGATTCAGTCACAGAGTGAAAATGCAAAGACCGGTCTAAAGTCCAGCATACATATTTCTTGTAATGTATATAATTATATTAAATATGGAGCGAACGAAAATCAAATAATGTGACAAGAAAGGAATAGATTTCGGGGTCCTCGGTCCTCGTGGTCACGACAAGGATTAAAGTATGCCAATATTCATTGTATATAATGCATCAGTGATACCCATCCTTTTTTACGTATGGGTGTGGTAGTTCTTTCTTTGCAAACCGCGCAGTTTCTATTAAATAATAACTGAATTCATAAACATGTTACACGAGTGGTAAAATCATATATTGCTAACTCTACAGGTAAACATACATTTTACAAACTTGTACCATTTATATGCTGACTGTCAAAGTTTGCTTTTCTGTAGCAAACAAAATTCTAAAAGCCATTTTTGTGATGAAGATATATCATATAATGCCTGACTGACAAGTTAACATCATAACTTTATGTGATCCTATGAAAGTTTGTGTGTATGTTTTGATATAAGATAAAAAAAAAACAATAATAAAGACTCCTTAGATTCTTTGTTCCTGAATATATATAATGGTTTTATTGTAAAATTTGTTGGGGTTTGGGGAGGGGGGTTTGTTTTTTTACAAACTAGATTTAAATATTGTAATTTATTTATACTTAACACACAAAATTACTAATAAATCTCATGACGTAAGCAAGTACTAAAACATAGATGGAGAGATTATCAACAAGAATGTCCACAAGAAATGTCCAACATACGGATGGAACACTCATCGATCTTTTCTGATATAGTAAAGACGTTATGAAGTATTAACAAAACAAATAATATTTTTGAATACCACACACGTGCGAAAAGTAAATTGTGATGTATAAGTCTGCATTATAGACTACTGATATCAGCCTATATGCAGTGGCGGCGCGGGGGGTGGGGTGGGGTCGGGGTGTCAATTTCCCCCGGGCGACGGGCGAAGAGGATGCCGTCAAGACCTTTTATTTTTTCTTGCAGCTGTAACCGCAGCGTAGATGGGGGTGGGGGTGGAGGTTGGCAAATGACATAAAAACTGTTCTTTGTGGCAAAGTATGGGCGCCACTAAAGAACATTGCCCCCGAGCGCCTCGAACCCTCGCGCCGCCACTGCCTATATGTCGGACTGATATAATAATGTCATTATGAACAATACATCACAAGAAAATTGTATTTTCCCAAACCAGACAAGGAATACCACATACAGTCTCTACGTAACAAAACGCGATGTAAAGGACATAAATTTGCTTAAACAAGAGTATACAATCCCATTTGGATCTCTTTCCTCAGTGAAGGGGCACGATTCTGCAACAAGCCACGCGTACCCCCGAATTACCAGTCAGTAGACTCTCATCATCTCCTCCTCTGCCAAAATCGTCAGGGTCCTCATGGATCTAATGGGTAAGAATACAATCTCTGAATGGACATAAAGTAGACTTATTATAGGCAAGAAATAGGACAGGTGTAAATGACGGTATCTGCGTACATGAATATTTATAACTTAAACTAGACATACAGTATGTATACACGTATAGATTATAAAAAAACAAATGCATACATACATACATACATACATACATACATACATACATACATACATACATACATACATACATACATACATACATTCATACATACATACATACATACATACATACATACATACATACATACATACACACACACACATACATACATGCATGCATGCATACATACATACATACATACATACATACATACATACATACATACATACATACGTATATGCATGCCTACATACATACATACATACATATATATATATGCATACACATACATATATGTATACATGCACGCACGCACATACATACATACATACATACATACATACATACATACATACATACATACATACATACATACGTACGTACGTACGTACGTACATACATACATACATACATACATACATACATACATACATACATACATACATACATATATGCATGCCTAGACACATACATACATACATACATACATACATACATACATACATACATACATATATACATATATATGCATACACATACATATATGTATGCATGCACGCACGCACATACATACATAAATACATACATACATACATACATATGCATACATACTTACATACATGCATACATACATACATACATACATGCATACATACATACATACATACATACATACATATATACATATATATGCATACACATACATATATGTATACATGCACGCACGCACATACATACATACATACAAACATACATACATACATAAATACATACATATGCATACATACTTACATACATGCATATATACATACATACATACATACATACATACATACATACATACATACATACATACATACATACATACATACATACATACATACATACATACATACATACATACATACATACATACATGCAAGATGTTAGGGCCCTTGTTCTACTCAACGGCCAACATTCGAAATCATACGCAGTCAACCAAGGAGTAGGACAAGGAAGGACGCTATCAGCATGGTTATTCCTAGTCATGATAAATGATCTAATTTCGTCATTGGAGTCAACAAAATCTGGAATACAAGTTGGCACTTTAAGCATTCCATGTGTTCTACTAGCTGAGGACACGACCCTGCTATCCTCATCATCGAATGGTATGTGTATTTTGCTTCGCAGCCTCCATGACTATGCATCGAAGTGGAGACTCCGGTACAATGCTGATAAAAGCAATATGGTCATATTTTCAAAGAAAAAATTAATGCAAGAAAATACATTCATGCTCGGAGGTAAGCTGATTCCTATAGTTTCTTCTAGAATATATGCTGGGGTTACTCTCTCCTCTGACCTTTCTAATACTGCTACAGTGAAAAGTGCTTGTGAAAAGGGAAGATCAGTATTTTATTCCGTTGTTGGAATTGACATTGGAAAGGACGGTATGAACCCAATTAATAGTGCTAAAATCTGGTCTAAAATAGTACTACCAGCAATGTCACACGGATGTGAATTATGGTCAAACTTGAGCCAGTCGCAGGTATATGACCTAGAAGTCTGGCCAAAGAAGAGCTGCAAGAAGAATTATAGGACTCGATCAGCGCTCACCCAAGGAGACAACAATTAGTAGTCTTGGGCTGTGGACAGTTGATTGATATATAGATAAAATCAAATTAGGTTTCTTCAACAAAATCTGCAGAGCTAACGGTTCATTAGCATGGAGAATTATGTTCAACAGAAGAATCCTTGATTTCATGATACACGAGCGTGAGAGCATTGGTTTTGTTAAAGATATACACTGTGTTCTTGGGAAATACCAGCTTGGCGGTTTCTTCAACCTATAAGTGAACACCCTATATTCTGCCCCGAAACCAGTCTGGAAGAGGAATATTGAAACGACAGTTCACTGTTTCGAAGAAAGGGTTTGGAGGTTGAAACTTGAATCAAGACCGGAACTTTTTCATTATGCAAGTGTCCATACTGTTCTTCAACCACGTGCTGTCTGGAAGCTTGGAAAATGTTTTCCTGATAAAACCTGGTCTTTTGCTAACATCGCATATTTAGCAATGTGTTCAATTTTGTCTGAGGAGGAGTATAACTGTAAACTCTGCGAAAAATTGACTGCAGACAGAGCCAAGCATATGTTACTTTACTGCCAAGTCCTAAATAATGAACGTAATACCATGTTCGAAAAAATAATCGATGCAATAGACATACTAGACTCACACTGGCTCTTTTCGCAGGACAATCACATGCTACTTCATATCCTTTTGGGCAAGAGAGTTGAAACCTTTGATTCTATGGATGATCAAACATGGCATGTATTCGTGTGTTTGGTGGCAGAAGGATTAGACTCAATGTACAGAAGAACAAATGAACTTGGACATAATTTCTGATAGTATGCTTGTTCGGTATATTAGGGCAATGGACCCATTTCATTTCTGACTACCATATAAATAATTCACAACTGTTAGACTCATAGTGTTCAACTGGTGATTCAATGTGTTAATTCATTTAAACCGCTCCAGCCAATTGTAAATAATTTCAATTATTTCAAGTTGTCTACATGTTCGTTAGCTTTTTATTTTTTGTTCTTTGTTCTTTTTTCTTCTCTAGGATATTTTTGGTCTACCCATATATATGCATACTTCGTGCATACATACATACATGCTTACATACAGACAGATAGGCAGACAGACAGACACTGTACACCTGAACATCTGTTCCTTCTCCCTGTTTTATTTACACCTATTACATGTATAATAATAGCTTTATGTTTCATATACTCTTCAAGCTTGTAATAATTTTATTTCAACTCAACTATGCGGTATATTACAAATATTGCCTATATATTGTACCTTATACACATGTCTAAAATGTATAATGCTCTTAAAAAAGCACGGTTAAGATTATATAACTCATATTCATGGGAGATTTCCTTTGCTGTCCCTGATGGCTATGTTATTAATAGCATTGAGGCAGAAGATAATGGAAAGGACTATTGACAATCATTGAATTTTTGTAAATATATTACTTGTTTAGTGTGTTGCATATCCAATAATATCAATGTATGTTCCTATTATTATTGTGTAATAATGAAAATAACTGAATGTAATCTCTTTGGAAGAGGAAATAAAGAAAGTCATACATACATACATACATACATACATACATACATACATACATACATACATACATACATACATACATACATACATACATACATACATACATACATACATACATACATACATACATAGATACATGCATACATGCATAAATACATATTACCATATGACTGTGAGTGGTTCTATTTGATATTATAAAAACAGTGTAGATCCTGATATGCTGGCATATTATGTGACGGAAGATCTATGTCTACATAGTTCTCATTTGGACGTACATTCTACATAGGTTAATACGGTAACATATTCTACCATAATGATTGGTTAGGATGCTATTTTTGGTCTCAAAGTTTGGAAATAATTTAGATTAATTTTAATTAATTTGGGATGAGTTGGATTTCGGTTCAATTTAAGTTTAAAACATTTAGAATGGAATTTTAGATTTTTTTCCTAGATGTAAATTCTAATAACCTCGTGACAGGAAGTCCAAAGTACAGAAACATCAATAAATTTCACTATACGATACATTGATGACGTAATTCATCAGAGGGATGGAACCATTAAATCTATAACACGCAATTCCTAACTTTATCTGAAAGAATATCGCTCGAATTAGCCGTATGAATGTTGGAGATTTTGTTACAATTTTCCTTTTCATGTTGGTTTTACATGCACGGAATTACGTAAATGTATCAAAATATATAAATATACCAATATATAGTGACTTTTCAAAAGTAAACCCTAATTTGATTGGCTGACATATACTCTTCAGCCCTAGCTTAAGAATTTGTTTTTGATTTTCGGGCATCAATTGACCCATCTCTTCCTGAGGAATGGCCTTTATCTGAGTAAGTGTTTCTTTTTTCTTTCAAGGTGATAGGTGGAAAATGAAAATTCGCAACTTGATAAAATTTCAAACAAATCAGAAATGTAGGAAATGACGATTAGATATTAAAAGCAGGACTGTAATCAATTGATGAGTGCGCTTATGAAGTCTATTTGGTTATGAATACATGAGGTTAGCAAGCATTAATGGGGTTAAGTTGATTAATATTCAATTAAGCTTTAATCATAACAAAGCCAACTGAATGTTACAAACTGCTACCTACAATTCTGAGCACTTCCTATGCAAAAACGTCCACAAAATTAAATCAAATGATTTTGCTTAAAATCAATATTTATCAATGAGTATAGTTATTTCGTGACGAAAAGGAAACATACAGAGTCAATCTTTTTTGACATGCTAGCTGTCTAGCTATAATGTACTGTTTTCATTAATTGTATAACTTTTATCTGTCAACTCTTTGCAGTCTTAAACCAAAGTTATGTCCTCAGAAAATAAATTATTTTATTCCGTATAGATGCATTCTCACTTGTACACGTTTACCTGTGATAGATCATGTACCTGCATTCTCCAAGAGTTTTAAATTGGTGAACGTATATTTTTAAACATTTATTTTTAAACATTCTGTCAAGATTTTGGGTTGTACTTCCCATGATGGTTGCTCTTTTAACGACAGTTTCAAGCAGACAAGCTTTATAAACGTATTATTGACAGAGACCCGCACCATCAAAACTTTAAAAAAGATTTTGTGTACTTATTTTTCTACGATTGTTTCGTTCCCGCAATCGTGCCTTTCGAACCATTTCGCGTAATTATAAATTCGCAGAGCGACGCTTTCTAACTCGAGTCAATTTTATGTACAAAGGTAAGCGCAAAAGGAGTGGGCGGTTGACTGCAAACAAGCGATATATTATGCCATTCAAGTATCAAGATGCCGATTGTTGACCGGAATCCATTCATTCAGGGTAGGCCTGATATAGGACGTTCGAAACAGTAACTATAAACGACTGCTTGTCATTCAAAGGACTCATATTCATGGTTTTATTTTTTATTATTTTCTCTTTAAAAAAATTTCTTGAATCAATAAATTGAGATGGAAAAGATTTTGTTTTTATTAGTACTCCACTCTTCAAAATCTGCATGAATGTCAGTTAAATTGTTATTTTAGATATCGAGAGTTAGTCGCGTGTACATTTGCAAAAAGAGCACAGCGTTTTCAAGCCGTGGGAACGACCGTCTTTCGCTTACTAGTGTTATGATATCATGATTGCGTATTGCTTTTTCGCAGTAAATCGCAGTTTACTGTAATAATACCACAAAAATAAATACATTTACAGTAAGTATAAAAATGAAACATAAGATAAAGTCTAAAATCTTTTGGCATTCTGTATCTTTTAAGATAGTTTGGAATCATATAACTTCTATAATTCTCCCAACTTTAGTTGTTCACTTTGCATGTCAAACTTCAATGACGTGGATGTCCTGGTAATGCCAAATCTGGATCCAAATTCTTGAAAATTGTCTAAAGTAAAAACTCCTGCAGTCATTGTCACTTAGCTTACATAAAATTCTAAAATTTTAATAATTCTACTTTATCATCAATAAAGTTAAAGCTTGTTGAAATCTTTGATTGTTCAGTTTGTACACAATATTGCTAACGCGTCCGGGTCTGTTTGGGTTCATGGAGCTTGATTCGATTTCATATTCAGCAAGTTTCGAGAATACGGGGCTAACACTTGTGAATTCTTCATGCATTCTGTGCTTTTGGCTCTTGCAAAAATTAGAGATGGAGAAAAGTCCATTTTTAAGTTTTCGTTCCGTTTGATGCACACATTCTGTCCAACGAAACGGAGTATTATAATTTAAGAGAAATATGTCTCTTTTGGTTACCGCGAAAAGGTTATTTCCCTTATTCTGATTACTAGGTGACGCGTGCTTAAAGTAGGTCCGGTGGTATATTGCTCGTTATGATGTGCGCCTATAGTACTGATTTTAATGTCGTTTATGATTCTATGTCATAAATATTTTGTAATTTGTTCATACAGAAATGAATGTGAAACGTGACTTGAACCATTGCCGTATTTTTATTGTCAAATATCCTTCATGGTTGAGAGAAATTTTATTTATGTCATTTAGGTTTATGAAAATGTATACCCGATGTCTTACTTTGAGGAAATTGTCTTCTATTTTGAATACAGTGCGTAAACTCTACTCGTTACAACACAGTTATTAACTTCCCATTTTTACATTCCTCGTATGCGCCATATGAAAGGTATACATCTCTCTTACCTTCTGGTACCTGAGAAGACTTTATTTGTTTTCCTAAATTGAAAAGTAACTATCCGGAAAAACACGTATTATACTATAAACAGTTGTTAGTACTTCACATTAGTGATAAAAAAAGAAAGAAAGAAAAAGAAAGAATCAAAGTTATGGAGTATCCTTACTATTAGGCCTCTTCCAACGACGGAGAAAGGACCAACGAGAGACATAAAGTGGTCTATTTTAACTCCCTGCACAAATCCAAATGGGTCCTTCACTACTTTACCCAGGTCACCAAGGTGCCTTCTCCTGCAAAAACATATTACAAGCCATTGATGTTTCTGTTTGTCTGCCCCAACTGAAGGGCGTTGATCATTAGCGATCGCAACAAGAGCAAAACGAGCCTACTGAATGAACTGACTGTAACATTTGGCATACTTTTCCAAAAGAATAATAGAGTTTTGAAAAGACAACCAATTGTAATTCGATTCTAGACGTCGGAAAGTCTAGCTTACGAGTTGTGTGCGTAAGCGTGTATCAGGGTTCATCGATTTTAAACTTGAAATATTTCTCCTTTTGTTAAATGTACACATTGGCAGAAGGGTTCTTCATTTAGGAGTTTTCATTAGTAATTATCATTCAAATTTATTTATCTGTAGATGCGTAAAGTAAACAAATAGGAAAGATCGGTACGTATTGTAAATGCATGTATTTTCATCAACTGTGAGAACCGATCAAGACACTTTGAAAATCTCTCATTAATGAAGGAGACCGATTCAGAAGTTAACGTTTGATTGAAATTGACACGGTGGATACACTTAAACTCTTTCCAAGTAAGTTTTAGATTTGTATATTGGCATAAGACAAGCGTTTACCCAAGGTGATCATTTGGACCCCCGTGGACAGCCTGGTGCGGATTATAATGCGGTCCGAAAGATTCACAGCCGTTGGAAAAATCTGATTTTTTGTGAACATGGAAACCATGATAAGCTAACCGACCGTCATGCGGAAATCCTGCCACGTCCACCTTCAACTGCAATGGCCCCGCTGCCCCAAAACATTCATCCTATAAAAAAGAAGAGACGTTGATCAAATTCTCATTATTGAATGTAAATACAGAATAATTGTAATTGATAGACTCTATTTCATCAATGGTTTTGGAAGAAGCTTGATAGACTCTATTTCACTAATGGTTTTGGAAGATGCTTGAGAGTTGCTCTAGCAAAGAACTTACAAGATCACGGACAAGTGGGAGGATGGGTCCCCATCTGGCCCCATATAGGCCCATAGAACTGGCCCCGTATCTTTCAAACTATTGGGCACAAAACTTAAGCTCAAACTCAAAAACCCCAATATCATAGAATTCTCAAAGTAAATTTCCGTCACTGCAACAAAGCATACTGGTGGAGGAACTATACTTATGACAATTCTCAACATTTTATTATTTTAACTTTATTCAAAATTTAATTTAGAGAATGTCACAAATTCCGGACTATGAGCACCAGCCTGATTTTAGTGCTCAAATAACTTCGTGAATACAGGGTCCGGTTAAACTTCCATGTGAACTTTATCATCCACATACCGCTCTAGGACGGTGCTCCACTTATTATAGTCTTGGCCTGCCCAGACTCTATTGGGACGTAAACATTGCTCCACCCTGCGGATTGTTTACATCACGCTGATATTTATAGGTTACTGCATTTGTATGGGAAAATATGAACGAGTTTTTTTTAGCTATACTGCACGACGTCAGGAGTGCAGTAAAGCTCATAAAAAACGAGTTCTTATTTTCATATACAAATGTAGTAACCTTTTCATTATATACTCATTTTGCTTTTCTACCTAAGGCTGAATAATAAAAAGAACACACTACAAGAAACAAAGTAACTGAATTTCTGCTATATTGCAAAGTAAATACACAACCATAGTTAAACAAATACACATTAACAGTATTGATACGCACATGGCACCGCCCAATGACCTTTGAACTTGGTAGAGTACCGCGCGCTCAGTCATTCGTTTCAAAAAGAAATCTCATTTTGGTCTACTTAAAATTGAAATTTTGAGTCATATTGTGAATGACTGAGCCTTGGAACAACTTTTCCAGTTGATCTGGAATGGAGGCATTTTGTTTTTCTGTCGATTTAACTAAATTCTGCTCTTTTAGTTGTGGTGGACTTGCTTTATTAGTTGGGTAGATTACGTACCATGTACATGTAGCTAGATTTACTGGCGTCAGCAGCAAGCTTCACATGTGTTACTGTTCTGCCATTGATAGTTTGTAATCATAAGGTGAACAAAATATGAAATTATTTTAATTAAAATTCTCAAGAAGATGCAGAATTTGATATTTTTGTTAGGGAATATCAAATTCATTTCGTTTTGGAGTGCAGTAAATTCTCCTTTGGAATGTGATTTCTGTTGGAAATGTAGTCTAGATTGCAGTGCAATTTCGCACCGTGGATCAGAAGGTACATTTTGAAGAAATTCAAGATGCAGAAAAGTAAGTACATTTATTGTCATTCTTATTACCAGCTATAGATGATATATTTATATGTACTGTCACTTGCATGATCTTTGTTGGATGGACCCCAGCTACATGACCTATATGACTTTTACTATAAATCCAAACATTTTAAAAAAATATTAAAACAGGCAAAATTGCAAAGCGGCTGGGGTGTGAGAGCCCATTTCGTCAGCGGAAAATAAGGCTTCTTCGTTATCGTGGCTTCTTGGCTCCGAGGCACTTGCTTTTATATCAAAATCCGCCTTCTTTAGTTGTATTTTTTCGAATTTAGTGCTTGGACTTGTAAAATTGGCGGTCTCTGAGAGAAACGGAATATCATTTGGTCATAAGATGCCTTTTTATGCTATTTTTTAATAGACTCTAAAGAACACGGTTCATGATCTGAACCATAGGCTAAATAAGTGTTTAAATTATCAGAATATTTTCAATACTGCATGTCTCACGTTTGTTATCATAAAGCCTCCGCTGGACATTGTCAATATCACGTTCAGTCACTTGCAAGGTTGAAAGTTTCTTTTGTGACTCAATGAATTCATCCACATCGTCAGCTTTATCATCTGTACTCTCAAACAGCTTGCTTAGTTCATCTACAGACAAATCTAATAAAGCAAAAGCTCCGGTGTCTGCTACATTTGCGTACATTGTTTGTTTACAATAAAAAGTAGTTCCTAACACGCAATACTATTTTTAGACACTCGTGTCGTGCAGTATGAAGCCATGCAGTATGGAGAAATACTGCACTATTCTGACAATGCAAAGTTAATGGAGAAAGAAATGAGTATATAATAAACTCTGTTATTATATACTCATTTTTTTTTCTCCATTGACTTTGCATTGTCAGAATCGTGCAGTATTTCTCCATACTGCACGTCTTCATACTGCACGACACGTGTGTCTAAAAATAGAACTACTTTTTATTGTAAACAAACAATGTACGCAAATGTAGCAGACACCGGAGCTTTCGCTTTATTAGATTTGTCTGTAGATGAACTAAACAAGCTGTTTGAGAGAAGAGATGATAAAGCTGACGATGTGGATGAATTCATTGAGTCACAAAAGAATCTTTCAACCAAGCAAGTGACTGAACGTGATATTCACAATGTACAGCGGTGGCTTTATGACAACAAACGTGAGGCATGCAGTATTAAAAAATATCATTCTGATCATTTAAACACTTACTTAGCCGATGGTTCAGACTATGAACCGTGCTCTCTAGAGTCTATAAAAAAGTAGCATAAAAAGGCATCTTATGACCAAATGATATTCCGTTTCTCTCAGAGACCGCCAATTTTACAAGTCAGTCCAAGCACTAAATTCGAAAAAATACAACTAAAGAAGGCGGGTTTTGGTATAAAAGCAAGTGCCTCGGAGCCAAGAAGCCACGATAACGAAGAAGCCTTATTTTCCGCTGATGAAATGGACTCTCACACCCCAGCCGCTTTGCAATTTTGCCTTTTTTTTTTTTTTTTTTTTTGAGAAATTGTTTGGATTTATTATGACAGTACATATACATATGTCATCTATAGCTGGTAATAAGAATGACAATAAATGTACTTACTTTTCTGCATCCTGAATTTCTTCAAAATGTACTTTCTGATCCACGGCGCGAAATTGCACTGCAATCTAGACTACATTTCCAACAGAAATCACATTCCAAAGGAGAATTTACTGCACTCCAAAACGAAATGAATTTAATATTCCCTAAAAAAAATATTTAATCCTGCATCTTCTTGAGAATTTCACTTAAAAGAATTTCATATTTTGTCCACCTTATGATTCCAAACTATCAATGACAGGACAGTAACACATGTATAAGCAAACACATGTATAAGCTAGCTTGCTGTCGAGGCCTTTCCCTCTAGCTACATGTACATCGTACGTAATAGAACCAGCTAAAAACTAAAAGAGCAGAATTTAGCTGAATCGACATAAAAACAAAATCCCTCCATTCCAGATCAACTGGGAAAGTTGTTCCAAGGCGCAGTCATTCACAATATGACTCAAAATTTCAATTTTAAGTAGACCAAAATGAGATTTCTTTTTGAAACAAATCACAGAGCGCGCGCTACTCAACCAAGTTCAAAGGTCACTGGGCGGTGGCATGTGCGCATGAATACTGTTACTGTGTATTGGTTTAACTTCGGTTGTGTATTTACTTTAGAATATAGCAGAAATTCAGTTACTTTGTTTCTTGTAGTGTGTTCTTTTTTTTATTCAGCCTTAGGTAGAAAAGCAAAATGAGTATATAATAAAAAGGTTACTGCATTTGTATGGGAAAATATGAAGTCGTTTTTTCTGAGCTATACTGCACTCCTGACGTCGTGCAGTATAGCTAAAAAAAAACTCGTTCATATTTTCCCATACAAATGCAGTAACCTATAAATCCTATCCCGTGAGAGTATGACGTCATAATGTGCATGACGTTGTTAAGAACGTTAAGCTAATATACGTCTTACTTTATCTTACAACATTCTTCATCATGGTTATAAATTATACTTTTATTTATCTTAAAAGTGTGGGAAGCCGCGGTAACTCAGTTAGAAGAGTGTCGAGTTGGGTCGGCTGCTTTGGTGTGTCCTTGGGAAAGGCTCCCATTTCCTCAGCATGAGGTAGCCAGTAATGTGTTCAAACTTAATTTTAAAACCAACCAGCCTTAAAGGTGTGAATTCGCAAGCTTTGTTTCCATTATTTTAAACTGAACTTACTTTAGTCAACACTTACGGCGACATCTAGCGCCCCTACTTTTGTGGGGCCTCGTTATTGTTTCACTTCAAGTCCTATATGAATGCAGCAAAAGTAAAATAACCGCAACAAAAAATATATATTACAGCCTTGAGCCAGCAACTCAATCACTATTATTTTTAACTTTTATTTGTATCCGCCAAGGTCCAACCACAAATGGCTGAGATGAAAATTCAAAGCGAGGCAGACCCTGGTATAATTGGTCTCTGTAGTGGCATTGTTTACCTACATTAAAGCAAATCACTTCGCCTCTTATGGCTTTCTACTGCATAGCGATGAAACCCGAAGAGGGTCAGGTAACCAATAAAGACTTACCGATTATTGCACGCACGCCCACCCCCATCTACTTTTTTCCGTGTCATGTGCAGAGGGTGGAGTATTTTTTTCATCTTACAGCTGTATGGCTTGCATTCTATACGGACTGTTGATTAACTGGGGTATTTCTGTGATAAAATTCACATTTCACATCGGATTTCAACCTAATTTTATATGAGAGTCAATCATAACAAGATCTCGAACAAGATTGATAAGGAGCAACTTCTGTCATCATGTAAAAGAATATGGCCAGTTTTCAACGTAAAATGTACCAAAATATTCTTGTTGCAGCTCTCTAGTTCATATTTCTTTTTTAAATTTAATTACCTTTTAAACGAAGGCGTATCTAAACAAGATCTCGAATAAGTCTGATAATTACCAATGTTTGCTAACATTAGACATTTGTTTTAGTTCCTATATATAGCCAAGAAGAATGATCGTGTTATCCGTGATTTAAAATGTCTAAGTACCAGATTGAGCTTTATTCAGATATCTAAAATGACTCAAAGAATGCTAGCATTCTTGCAATAGGTGAATACCTTTTGTGGAAATTGTGGATACTTTGGACTGTATCGTACTTGTTTAAATTATCTTTATCTTAAATTATCTTGAATCGGGTCAACATAAAGTTATCAGACGCATTTGGAGAGATTACCTCTACACGTGCAACGTACATGCAAGCATGGCCTATATCTTATGACGGATTATACCTAGAGATGGCATGTAATAAACAACATTATAAATGGAAAATATATGTATGTAATTGATGAGTTAAATTTCCCTTCACGTTTTTTTTTTTTTTATGATGTCTACGCCCTGTGGTTATGTCTTTATGCTTTAAGGCACGACGCTAATAGCATTATAATTTGTTGTTAATGATAGTTATAAAACCTTAATTTTGGTGCAAATTACTTGAATATACAGTACAAAATTAAGTGTACTAAAATTTGTATCGGCTCATTCTTGTAACTGAAAGAGAGTGAGATACTGAATGAATGGATGGATGGATCAATAGGTAGAAAAACAGAAACTTTGACAAAACAACTCCAGTTTAAACCCACTTCACGTAACCCCGGAGAATGTAAAAGGAAATAGACGTGAGATTTTATTTTCCAAAGCAGAAAATTATTATTATTATTATTATTATTATTATTATTATTATTATTCGTAGTAGTAGTAGTTGTTGTTGTTGTTGTATTGGCAACGTCAGCAAAGTCTATTCTATTCCTATAGGTCTTTTATAAATATCAATAAGAGAAACAGCTGAATCATAAAGAATCAAAATGATTAATGCTTTATCATGGATGACCAATGAAGATGCTCAGAATAAACAAAATCATAACTGTTCATATGATTCGCACATACGTTCTCGATTCATGAAATGGACAATATACGTACGGCTGATAGCTTTCAACAAATCGGTCTATTCTGTTATCCCAAAAATTAAAAGATAAATCATTCAATTCAAATTTTCCATGTCTGAAAATATTGTCTTCACATGACTCCATATCAGCCTAGTTAAAAATGAAAAAAGATGGATGACATATATGCATTGAATAATCATAAAAATACGAAAATATGTTATATTTATTATATCCCGTTCTCTGCCATCAAATAGTGACTTAAAAGAAACTTAACTTTTTTTTAAGTACTTTTACAACCGTTAGATCCTAAAGTTGTACGTTTGCAACACCACAGAGTAAGAAAGTAACAACAGCGTACAAAATAAAAAAAATTAAAAAAAATAACAATAAAACAAAGACTCGTGAGTGCCGCTGCATTTGCAGATAAAAAGTTTATGAAAAGAAGAGATAGATATAATTTATTAGGACACAGTACGACTCGATTGCACGGCTGCCCTTTTCAAGTGCAAGTCCAATGCCGATCTAGCTGAAGTCTAAATAAAAACTCTTGACGACGTTACGTAGATGTTTATAAACAATACCACGACGACGTTAAGTAGATGTTTATAAACAATACCACGACGACGTTAAGTAGATGTTTATAAACAATACCACGACGACGTTAAGTAGAACTTTATAAACAATGTCACAATGACATTAAGTAGATGTTTATAAACAATACCACGACGACGTTAAGTAGATGTTTATAAACAATACCACGACGACGTTAAGTAGATGTTTATAAACAATACCACGACGACGTTAAGTAGAACTTTATAAACAATGTCACAATGACATTAAGTAGATGTTTATAAACAATACCACGATGACGTTAAGCAGATGTTTATAACCAATACCACGACGACGTCATGTAGTAGTTATCGCTCAAAACTTTAACACATTCAGATCCTCCTACTTAATGTTGATTCTACTTGGATTTAAATACTTTTGGAAAAGCTTTCCGATATCCAGGAGCGAAAATCTTCTAAACTAAAATCCCCAAATCAATCGTCGATAATACTACAGCTAGCAGTTATATAAGGACGATCCAATAAAAGTAGAAATTCTAATCCTGAAGACCAATTTATAAATAACAATTATTATGAAACAAATGAATTTAAACTGATATCGCTCACGGAGTACCTCGTTATAGAAACAAACGCCACTGAAAAGGTTAGGTAGCCTGGCATCAGATAACAGGTACAAAGAAAACAAAACAAAACGAACAACATGGATTTATTTTGCCGGATTTTTAAAAATGATCCTTGCAACGTATAATCAGAAAAAAAGAAAACACTGTTGTTTCTCTTTAATACAATCCACATGTTTACAACTATGATCCGTTATAATTGTTTTCAGATTAGAGTAAGCAGCGATCACTACTTATACTAGTTTACACTAACAGGCGAGTGGTAACGGTTAATCGCAAACTAATTTATCAAAATTCTTTACTAATTTTAGAAAACAAAATAAGAAAATTGACTTGACTTGAATTTACCCAAACGAAAATTATTCTGTCTGAGCAAATGTTGTTTCAGGTTTTCATTAAATGTTACCCGAATCGGAAAATTTGTGTACAGTCGAATGAATCAACACTTGC
Organism: Margaritifera margaritifera; assembly: GCA_029931535.1. Taxonomy (NCBI): domain Eukaryota; kingdom Metazoa; phylum Mollusca; class Bivalvia; order Unionida; family Margaritiferidae; genus Margaritifera; species Margaritifera margaritifera. The sequence continues at coordinate 1,247,228 of JAQPZY010001260.1, forward strand.
AGTGGATCTAATGGTTTGTCCATTCGGAAATCCTCGGAGTTTTCTGCAGTAGCCACAATCTTACTAGGAAGTAATTGTAGAGATATGCATAAATTTGGCACAAATAGAGCAACCTGAACACCCTCCGCGGTGTTATACGTCGAAAGCATATATCACTACACTCTGGTTGCGATAAGTCAATGCCAACAGTTTTATTATAAAAGTCATGATTTTTTTTAAAAGCATGTAACATTTAACAATATGGATGGCTTTGTGACGTACCTAATGCGTCATCTTAGGACGGTTTGCCAGGCTTATGTAAACAACAGATATCTTAGTCGTACACTGTGATAACTAGTCTATATGGATCAGAAGTTATCTGAGTGATATGAGGTGTCCGAATGTGGGTTTTCTCTGAGTTGAGTATATATATATATATGATGACTCCCTAATAAGCCAATATATTTATGGGCCGATTACAAATCCAATTTCTGGTGTCCATACGCTATCACCCATATCAGTGGCTACGTTTCATTGATGATCTGGAAATGAAATGACGCCATGGGGAAAAGCTAGACAAATTCATAATACAAGCCAATCATTTCCATCATTCAATCAAATTCACTGCCGAAATTTTGTATACCGATCATATATTTTTGGGCACAAAAACAAATTATCGCAAACACATACAGACATTTATTCCAAACCGACTGACAAACATCAGTACTTCTTCCATCCAGCTGCCACTCAAGGTTATGTACTCAAAATATCACCTACAATCAAGCACATAGAATCAGGAGAATATGCTCTGAGGAGATAACTTTCGATGAGAGGTGCAGAGAGCTAACCCAACACCTGACAAAGCAGCTACATCATGAATCTAATAAAGGAGGCGATACAAAAGAGCCAAACAAACATATTATGCTGACGTCCTAAAATATCCTTCTTCCCAGATAGCCCTCAAGTAGGTCGTATCATTCAAAAACACTGGCCAACCATTGAATCACGTAAACCGCTTATAATAAGCTGTAGCATTCCATAGACCCCATAATTTGATAGACATGCTAGTCAGGGCAAAGTTAAAGCCACCCTCTGATCCAACAACAGTTGGGAAATCGAAGCCTTGTGGAGACAGAAGATGCAAGACGTGCCAAGACATGAAAGAAACAAGCACATTTTCAAGCACAGCAACAAGTGAAAACTTAATCATTTAGAGCCAGACTTTAATATACAACACAGAAAATGTGATCTACCTCATTACATGCAAGGCATGAAACATCCCAATATTTTGGAGAAACAAAGAAATTAAATGCAAGAATGAATCTCCACAGATCAGATTGGCAAACTAAAAAAATGGAAAGAAGCCCAACGGCAGAACAATTTTCTTCCCACGGCCCCACTTTTCAATGATGTAATCCAGACTGGATACGCTCATAACTCAAAACGTAGCACATAAAATAGGAAATCCAGAGAAAACATTTGGTTTCGCCGGCTAGGAACACTTAGACCCAGCGGAGAATAATCCAAACGGGTAATTTCCCATGTACAGATAAGAAGAAATTTCTAAGTTTCCAAAATCACATTTTCCTGCCATTAATTCGGTTTCTGAAACCCATGATCTCCACTTCCATTCTTGCGTTAAAAAATTCAAATCTATAAAAACGCATGTAATTTATTTTATTTTATTTTATTTTTAAAATTAGTCACAACACAACTTTTGTAATACTCCTTTAAAACAAAGAACATACTATATCCGGGATACAATTTTAATTATATAGTTGTCGATAACACTTTATATGGCGCATATTTTACATTGCTGACCTACTTGCTTACGTCATCAATTAGATTCTTTTGTTCTAATTTGTGTCGTTTCTGTAAATATCTTCACCTATACATAATGCAGATTCTGTAAAGTTATTAGGGTTATTGTGTTTTGTTCTTGTCTCGTTTGTATAATCGTCCTTTGTAGCTTTTGTGCTTTATACCCTTGAGAAAGGAATCGGTAAATTGCGACAGCGCTTAGGCTGGTTTCACACCAGTTTTACACTGTTGTTTGTCAGTTTTCCTTTCACATATATATATATATATATATATATATATATATATATATATATATATATATATATATATATACACACATACATACATATATAATATGCTCATATATATACACATACATACATACATACATACATACATACATACATACATACATATATATATATATACATATATATATATATATACAAAGTCTCGAAGTTTAGAGAGACTTTGATATATATTAGCCATTTTTATATATGTTGTATATTAGCCATTTGATTCATAATAGTGACATTTTGTACATTGAACATGTCCTTTTGTGTTTATTGTTTGCCTTGTATGTCTATCTTTTGTTCTTCCCTTTGACTAAGACTCCATGAGACTCCAAAGCACATAGGTAAATTGAGAAGCTAGTTCAGCAATTTCGTTCTCAGTGTTTTACAATTATCTTAACCAGTCCGTGACACACGATCCCTTACTGGATGCAGTGCACTGGAAAGAACTGCTATTCGCCATATGATATATATATATATATATATATATATATATATATATATATATATATATATATATATATATATATATATATATGTGTGTGTGTGTGTGTGTCTGTGAATTTGGGTGTGTGTTTGTGTATAAGTTTCTAGATGTGTAGTTATTTCATGTTATCTTTAGCTTGGTATTTTTGTTTAGCTTAGACCTCCTCTTCGTTATTCTGGTTAGTTTTGCTTCTCTGTGCCAAAATGTACATATTTATTTTTCTTCTTCGTGTCACTATTTGCGTGTGTGTGTGCGTGTTTCTCTGTGTATGTTCGTTATTGACCCTATGAGGATAACCTTGCTTAAGGTCAAAACGTATTGAAACTTTCTTACTTCCTCATAGCAGTTATAGCCTAGTTCTCTCTCTCTCTCTCTCTGTCTCTCTCTCTCTCTCTCTCTCTCTCTCTCTCTCTCTCTCTCTATATATATATATATATATATATATATATATATATATATATATATATATATATATATATATAATTTAACAAGCACAGCCTTGGGTATCAAATGATACGAAGACATTAATTTTAAACATTTTTATAAGAAATATTGAAATATATTCCAATTGATAATTTATATGAAACACAAGACATCGAATTGTATCAGAAATAAAAGGAACTTCTAACTTATTCTTGCTCCTTTGGCTAATATATTTAGATTTCTTCTGGAAATTAATTTCTATCATATGTTAAGAAGAAAAATAACAGAAATTATTTTCAATGTTTAGTAGATCGGACAACATGACGGAGAACTTTCCGGCGACAAAATCATTGTCCTCATATATCTGCCATAAATCAAAGTTATGTTCGTTGAAGACAGCTGTAACATGCTACAAGCTCTATTTTATTACTTTAAACTGAGCTAATCCATCGATGGAAGAGAATTGGTATTGTTTATGGATTTTCTACGCCAGTTCCAGATTCTAAAGTTAAAATATGATCAAGCAAATCTTTCGTTCCTTTTAAAATAAAAGTTTCATTAACATCACAAATTATGTTTGGAAAGTATCATTTTTTCTGCTGTTTGAACAAAATGCAGCAGACATTTTTCTCCAACGCAGGAATGAGGGAGATATGTTAGAACTACTGGAAAATCCTGCACAAAACAGGTATACGACTGCTGCATACATTATTAGAGCCACTATGATAACAAATAAATACTTACTATTATTTGTGTAAACAGCACCACTCCACGTATACTATTCATTGGTCTGCTAGGATTCCCCTGCATCAAACATACTGCCTGTACTAAAAGAATATAAAATGAAGAAATTGATTGCATAACTTACGTAAAATGAACATTTGACTTGTGATTGGATGCCTTATGTCTCCCCCTCTCAATAATGGTATCACCCCATGACGGCAGATGTCCCATATTTTTGCAATTTTCTCTTGCTAAAATTGCTGTTCTAGAACTGTATGGTGCTAAGATTCTCTTTCACTCTGATGACCTAGCATTATCACTGTTTTCTCTATGAATTCCTCACATGGCGAATTTTTTTTCTGACTGGTTTCTACAATGGATCCTTTTATTTCTATTGAGATTGTTTTTTGTTTCCCCTTTGTTCTATTCTCTTTCGTATTTCTGATTTTACAATATTCATTTTTCGTCTGGTATTTTAAACATCTACATTAATTTGCCTTTTGCTGTAGCTTTGAACCTCCACGTTTTATCTTTGAAGTCTTATATTTTTATCCATTGACTCTGAACGCTGGTTTGATATGTAGTTTGTTGTGCTTTTTCTTACGTTTCCGTCTCTTCGTAATGACGTGTTCAGCTCCGTAGAGATGGGTTCTGACTACCGACCTTTCATCTGCTCAATAAATGGCTTAGAAAAAGAAGCTTATCAAATTCCCTAGATTCCTTCAGCGTCGCAAGGACCCCACCCAGTTTTGGGAAAACCTGTTCCTTCATCTTAAAAGTTAGATTTAACTTGTGTGAGGAAGAACAGCAGCAGTTCAACGTCTGAGTGAAAGAACATATCCATCGGAACACACTCGAGCTTTTCCGCCACTGATATGAAAAACACATCGGAAATACTACTGTAGCCGCCATTGCATATACATGTAACTTGTCTACCAAATAACGCCATGTACACATGATATACCATCACAGTGTTCATTACGGGAGACTCGACTGAGATGTCTTATTCTTGGCTCAAACATTCCCAAGTTTCATTTTTCAAACATGAACTCACAAGAGAACTTTCTTTTACTCAAATTGTGCAAATAATTCCATAAAAATATAATGATGCTTTTGACGTGGTTCGAGTTTGTCAAGCCTACTTCAGTCTGTAACTGAGTTCTCAGCCATTTTCTGTCGATTTCCTTCTTTTTACGCTGTATAACCCCATCGAAGTATTTCGGAGATACAATTTTGCAGAAAAGCCACGAGGTGTTCCGATTGAGAATATCTTTGTAGCAAGAAGTGGTCGGTTTCAGCAGAAAAATAATATTTCATAAATACGGGATGGTCTTTGTCATGAGATAAATATTTTTAAAATATTGAGAGGGGATGTGAAACCATTAGGAGATACGTGTAAACCATTAAAGCCGTCAAAATAATGACCGGAGACCCACTTTAAACAATGACTGACTATGAGTTGTCATCGATTTACGTGCGAGTGTCTGTCATTCCATGACAGCGGTGCATTTTTGCTGTCTGACCAAACGAGTTCTGACCCGTGGAACCAAACAGGAGATATATCGTCATACATTTGTACAGGTCTTTAATCTTGTTATTTCTAACATGAAATGAATATGTTTTGCTAACTGTATTATGTAATTTAATGGTGAGGTTTTTTTGCTGTATGTTTTAGATGTCGTCCTCCTTTCCACCATCATGCTTCGGGACATAAATTGGCGACTCCACACCACCCCACCCGTGCACCATTTTGTTTCTGTAAAACCGAGGATAAGCCTCTGTTATGCTTCTTTAGAAACAACGACGACATTCATTCATAAACAAGGTCGCCAAAACGGCCGAACAATGATTCTACTTCAAATGAACAATGAACCAAGGCGTCGAACACAACACTTTCAAATTAATATTGTGACATTGCTACGGCAAAGATAAATATCAAGTTTCATGTAAATATGCTGCAAGCATAATAGTTAATTGTTTGTGGTTGTGTGGGTTTAACGCCATTTTTCAGCACATGATAGGCTATACATGGCGGCCAGTATATCTGGTGGATGAAGAACCCGGGAAAACCCCGGGAAGAACCACCGACCTACGGGAAGCTACTGGCAAGCTTTCACACATACCCACGTTGGCGAAATGTAAGTGAACTTCTTTGTTCAATCCAAACAAAATGTTAAATGATATTGGAAGTACCTACTGACCATGTTATAAAAGTAACAATTAAGATCTTACTAGAGTGTGCAATGCTTGCTAATTTTGTTTTTCAATCCTGACATTGTGGCATGTGATAATCTTTATACAGGAAATAAGAAAATCACGAATACCATATTATACTAGTGATTTCAAATGAGCGTTACTAAACACATATGTTGATATGAAAGTCGCCAAACCCGTCTGTGACGATGACGATTTGTACCGAATTAGACCATACCAAAGTAGCAATCGGAATACTCGGTTTTATTCGCTCGTTTGCTTGTAAAACGGATATGCGCAGGGGTGAACAATAAACAACATGGCGTGTGGAAGAAGCGTCGCTTCTACACTATTCGCTGCGAAGCTTAATAACTGCCGTCACGGCAACGGTGGCAATTATTTATTGTAAGTGAATCATGATTGGACATTCATGGACCTGTTTCAATCAAAACACCCAGTATTTATCCAGAAAGAAAACCGGATGCCAGGGTACATAAATACATAAAGACGCTTCTTAAGGCAGAACGTTTACCCGCGGTGAATTTTAATTATAATACATATACATGTATTCATGTATTTAAAAAAATAAAAAAATAAAAAAATAAACTTTTTTAGCTATGTAACCTGAACCACACACACACACACACACACACACACATATATATATATATATATATATATATATATATATATATATATATATATATATATATATATATATTAGCTTTATGGGTCATACCTGTTCATTACATATATGTACGTTGCATGGTGATTGTTCGCTCTTTGCCCAGAACAAGAACGCACTGTAGCAAGCTACCGATATTAATTTAAAAGTATGATATTTTTTGTTGTCTTTTTTAAATTTTAAATTTCCCTTCTCCGGATATGTGCTTATCAGAGCTGAATTTTTTAAGTGCGTTTTTGTCCGTTGTTTACATGATGGAAGTCAATTCCCTTTTGATACAAGGAAGTGCTACAATCTAAAGAACTGACAAAATATAAATAATTTAAAAAGAATGAAATATTAACCTTGGTAAAAAAAAAAAACATTTTATAAGGTAATTACTGAAGACTGCACCCTTTGAAATGGTGTTGAATACAGCGTAATAACTTGTGAATAATGAACACATGAATACAGAAAGCGTACACCCTAATCTAACGGCACATACGTTCAGATCAGGGTATTTATATTCGCTTGATATTTAACGGAGAATGAACAGAATAAACCCTGCTCTGTTGGTTATTATATAACCACAGATCTAGGTCTATGATGTTTGCATATTATATGGGGTGAGCGTTACACACGCTAAATACGGTACATGCCAAAGTGCAATCTTTTTTAGTTTTTACCGGAAGTTGAATCTCCCTCCACCTATTTGACAGATTTCCTGAGTGCTGAGATGCTCGTAAATTCAAAGAAACAATGCGATAGTAATGATATGAAATAATTTGTATAATCTGTAGGTTCCTTACTTTATAATTCTAAGTTTAGAGGTTCATTGAGTACTCAGACGGACGTTTTAACATTTCCGGACTTACTAATGGAGGGAAAAGATATTATAACGTACAGATTTTCACAGAACAAAAGGGAGATTGATAAGATTGTGAGATTTTGTGAATATATCTTGATTTTTTAAAATAGTGTTTACATATATATATATATATATATATATATATATATATATATATATATATATATATATATATATACAAACATACATGCATACAGACAGACACACACTCTCACACACACGAAGAGGTCGGTTGGAAGCAGAAGTTTCAACATTATGCAATAGTACACAACAGTGTTCAGTCATTACTATTATATATATATATATATATATATATATATATATATATATATATATATATATATATATATATATATATCTTTTGGAAAAAAAAATTAAGTGAGCGTTTACAAAGGATATACATATTTTCGTTTCAGATTTTCCAGTGCGAAGAAGTTGTAAATATCGTGGGAAAAATAGGAGGTTTACCCACTAGCCGCCCGAAAAAGCTAGAATCCAAATCGTCTAAACTACCACTTGGCTGCCACTGCTTGAAATGATACAGATGATAAATGAAGTGTCTTGCATTTCTATATATAACCACATGTCAAATAGCACAAATCGGTGTAGATTTGAAGAAAAGAAAACTATAGAAAGAAATACGCAATTAGATCCCCATAGAAACACGTGGAATGCTTCAGACTGGATTTTTGCGAGTATTGTTTCTGTTGTTGCTTTCTTTGTTTTAGTGTATTACAGCATTAACTTGTTGGTATGATGACACTTCACCATACTACCCGAACAGTAAGTGTCGAATATTCGAGTTGTACAGACGTGTAACATATGATTAATCCCAAATCCGAGCAACATCTCAAAATTCCTCCATTGAATTCAAATTTTTTAATAGTTACCTAAGTTATAGGGTTTTTTTTGATACTGTGAAATTTGTAATATAGGTTATTGTTGCAATTAAATGTCAAAATATTTGTCTAGAATTCTTTTAAAAAAAGAAAGACTAGTTTATCCTCAGCATAATTGGAAGATTTCAACAAATTTAAGGATTCTGAACTCATTCTTGAAGAATAGAAACACTCTTTCTAAAATGGAAAATCTGAAGTTTACATATCCAATTGTGTTCCTTGTACTACTTTTTACCGGTACAAAGTCTTCGATGTGGCAACAGTATAGGCACTGTTTTCTAGTTATCGCCTGTAGTACTGGTATCGCTCGCTAGGTGCGTAGCACAAGCTTCCGCCATATCACTAGTGAAATAGATTGTAAACAAAGCGAATCGGTGGGTAAAAATACCCATAAAGGATTCCACTGATTGCACTAATTTTATAAGAGTACATTTACATTCCAAATTTGTCGGAACTAAATTCACAAACCACGGACTTAAAAGTGAAGTGGCACCAAAAGAATATTAAAATTCTAATTGGTATTCTGTTATTGAAAAAGGAATGCATGTTTCTGTGCAGGAAAACTGGTTGTCAGAGAGCCCAGATGGAATTTTAAATGAAGACACGCTGCTTGAAATTAAAAGTCCTACTAGACCACATTGGATGAACTTATTTCAAACAAGAAATATGATGTCCAAAAGAGTAGCAATGGCAGTCTGATTATTAATTATTAAGAAGAAAGGGAACAGAGGGTTCTATACGCAAATACAGATGCCAGATGTTTTTCACTGGTCTTACGAAATGTAAACTTCTTGTATGGCTTAGTGCAGATGACCACAAGTTTGTGAATGTAAAGTATGATGAAAATTATGTAAATGGCTATGTTACAAGACTACGTACATTTTATGCATAGAAAATTATGCCACGCAAAGTTAATGAAATTGAAGGGTTTTTTTCAATATGAATTTATCACTTGCCCGTCCACCAGATGCCTTTGAAATAAACATAATTTGCCCATGTAGAGATATTCCTACCATTTATTTGGCAGTGTTGTGCGATTTATAATTGCCGTTAGTCTCACCTCTACTTTTGAGATCTGAAATTAGTTGGTCTCTGAATAAATGTTTCTGTACAATCAATAATACATGTAGTGCAGGGTAGTTTACTCTGAAAGATTCATGGCAACAATCTCTAATTATTTCTCTTGTAAGTCATAGTATATATGATTTCAACTTATCTGCTAAGATTGGAATCCAAGAATTAAAAAATCTTGCATTCCCATCTGACGCCATAGATTGAAATTTAAATGGAACCAAACACTGACAGTTTTCATGCACTTGTCCGTGAATTCACAGATTGATTTCTTCCATAAATTGTGTTTGCGAAGATTATTTTAACATTCATTGACGGAACATGAACTGCATCCACCTTTTTTTATTTTCCATCGCTATCCATGTCAATTTTTAAGAGAAAACGAGCAAAGATAAAATGTAAACAAAAAGACTGATTTTGTTTTGATCGCGGCACGTGGGGTATCTAATGTTCATTTCACTATCGTAATCGCATCACGTGATTGGTTAATGGCAGCGCTCATGAAACTGGTGTTAAGTACAGATAACCGTGTCTATAACAGACAAGTAAATTAAAAATTCTCAAATGTAAAAGCAATTGGAGAATTTTTAGTGAAACTGTGAATGTATTACGTTTATGTTTTCTCCAGACAAGGAGTAGCATGTAACGAAAGCCCAAACATTTTTTAACAGGTACTGAATGGAGTAAATTTTCATTCATATTCAAGAATTCGATATATCCAGGTAATATAGACAGCTTTATAAATGTCAGGTGATAACAAAATCTTTGTTAGACACCTCTAATATGTCTTTGACAACAACCAATCATTATTGCCTATTGCCAAATATATTAAGCACCGTTGTATATGAAACGAAAATATACATAGGTTGGATCCATGCAGTGGCGTCACTAGGGGGGTGCGGGGGGTGCGGACCGCACCGGGTGACACCATCACAGGGGCGTGACACCAAAATGGAAAAGTTTAAACTGTAAAGTTTAATGTTTAATGTTTAATGTTAAAATAAAAAATAACATAATTTTCTTGCAGTTCTTAAACGCTGTTACCTCAAATTTTATTGTTTTCTTCTTATGTCCTTTGTAACTTTAGGACTTAAATTTACAAACATTACTATAGGCGATTCTGTATGGTCTGGTACAGGAGGACTCGGAGGAGGTCCATGGGGGAAGTCTGGAGGGGGTGACACCATGAGTTTACCGCACTGGGTGACGCAAACCCTAGTGACGAAACTGGATCCATGCGTATGTCCGTACATTATACATGTCAACCAGATATGACGACAGACTAATGTTGGTATAGCAGCAGCAGTAGTAGTAGTAGTAGCAGCAGCAGTAGTGGTATTAGTAGTAAAAGTGATGGTGATAGTGGTTTTGGACATAGTAGTAGTAGTAGTAACTCAACCGTACTGGTAAAAATTATACATGGAATGAAATTTAAGATGTAAAATTCAACAAGCAAGGAAGATTCTTTGTAACCTCCAAAAATGAGTTCAGAATTTTATCAAACTTGTTGAAATCCTAAAATGATACTCAGTCAAGATAAACTAGTCTTTCTCTTTATGTTAGGGAATTTAAGACATACCATTTTCCCCCTACTGTATTGTATATTACAACTTTCGCCGTTTTATTTATTTATTTTTTTCTTCTGAAAAAGTCTACATTCATTGAAGACATTTTGAGAGTTTCAGTGAAAATAGGGCCAGGATGTTAGATCAATCACACGTCTCAAGTCCGGAAATATCTAAAGGTCAAATTTTGAACACTCCTGTGGGGTAATACAATGGAGTGTCTTCCAACCCATTTACACAAAGCTGCAAATAGTTAAACAAAAGAAAACAATTACAGCAACAACATCTAAAAAAAACATGTTGCCGTTATTTTACTAGTACAAAATCTCCCATGTGGCAGGAGTATAATAGAATTGTGCAAAAATTTGAAGAAGTTTAGTGAAACATTGAAAAACTGCAGCACGCTCTTTTTGTAGACAAGAAATAGCATGAATCGAAACAATAACCAGTTGCTGTCAAAGACATAAAGGAAGTGTCTAACAAAGATGAACATTGAAAAACTAGAACACTTACACTCTCTTTGTTGACAAGGAACAGCATCAATCGAGAGGCCAAAGTAAAGGATAACAAATCCATAAAATGTTATCCTGAACATCTTCTTCGCGTTGTGGAAGGGAGTGAATTCTGTTTCTTTATGGAAAGATTTGAGGTATGCACATAATATAGACAGTTTTATACATGCTATGTGCAATTTGACCCATGTTTGACCGGTCATATAGGTGGCTAATAAATCTTTGTGAGACACTTCGTTTGTTCTTTGAACGCACGAAGTGTCAAGGATAGTGTGCGTTGTTACAAAAGAAAGTAGGTTCCAAATGTACGTCCGTACACGTGGATAAGATAAGACATATTAATGTCACGCAGTAGTTGTCATAGTGTTCTTGCTTTTGTAAACGACATTAAAAAAGACTCAACCGTACCGGTAAAAATAACACATGCAATGAAATTTAAGATGTAAAATTCAACAAGCAAGGAAGATTCTTTGTAACCTCCAAAAATGAGTTCAGAATTTTATCAAACTTGTTGAAATCCTAAAATGATACTCAGTCAGGATAAACTAGTCTTTTTCTTTATGTTAAGGAATTTAAGACATACCATTTTCCCCCTACTGTATTGTATATTACAACTGTCGCCGTTTTATTTTTATTTTTTTTTTCTGAAAAAGTCTACATTCATTGAAGACATTTTGAGAGTTTCAGTGAAAATAGGGCCAGGATGTTAGATCAATCACACGTCTCAAGTCCGGAAATACCTAAAGGTCAAATTTTGAACACTCCTGTGGGGTAATACAATGGAGTGTCTTCCAACCCATTTACACAAAGCTGCAAATAGTTAAACAAAAGAAAACAATTACAGCAACAACATCTACAAAAAAACATGTTGCCGTTATTTTTACTAGTACAAAATCTCCCATGTGGCAGGAGTATAATAGAATTGTGCAAAAATTTGAAGAATTTTAGTGAAACATTGAAAAACTGCAGCACGCTCTTTTTGTAGACAAGAAATAGCATGAATCGAAACAATAACCAGTTGCTGTCAAAGACATAAAGGAAGTGTCTAACAAAGATGAACATTGAAAAACTAGAACACTTACACTCTCTTTGTTGACAAGGAACAGCATCAATTGAGATGCCAAAGTAAAGGATAACAAATCCATAAAATGTTATCCTGAACATCTTCTTCGCGTTGTGGAAGGGAGTGAATTCTGTTTCCTTATGGAAAGATTTGAGGTATGCACATAATATAGACAGTTTTATACATGCTATGTGCAATTTGACCCATATTTGACCGTCATATTGGTTGCTAATAAATCTTTGTGAGTCACTTCGTTTGTTCTTTGAACGCAACCTGTCAACTATAGTGTGCGCTGTTACACAAAAAAGTAGGTTCCAAATGTACGTCCGTACACGTGGATAAGATAAGACATATTAATGTCACGCAGTAGTTGTAATAGTGTTCTTGCTTTTGTAAAAAAAGACATTAAATAGACAGCTTGTACATGTTATGTGTCATGTGACAATTGTTTACCCCTGTTATAGTTGTTAATAAATCTGTTGTTAGACACTTCCTTTATGATTATGATAGTAACCTGTCATGTCCTGCTAACCAACAGACCAACATAGTATCGATAAAATATTGTTAATTAGTATTCCTCCAGGCAACCAAAATTAGTGTAGTATGCATTTATTCCTGGAAATATATTTACTTCTTCTGTGTTTGCATGCATTACAAAAAAGGAAGATTGGATAATAAAATAAATCTGTATATTATAGGTGTAAACTTATCAATGGCGACATCCAGTAAAATTCCTAAATCGGATGAAGACTGAAATGACAAATATTACTTTAAAATATTTTTATATACTTTAAGTCACTTTTCGCAGAGAGCGATTTTCCAAATGAGAAAAGTCCTAGAAATATTCATTAGGGTTATTTTAATTGGTAAAAGGTGCCATTTTCTAAGCCGACATGTAGGATCCGTAATGAGTTATATGAAATTCGAGTCAAAATCTCAGATATAATCTGAAATAAACCCGCTGAATTATTAAAATTCTTACTTGAAAGCGAGTTAATGCAGCCCGTTTGTTGTCTGTATATGTAATGTTTATGTTTATGTTTACTGGTGAAAATAGCAATCTTCAGAGTTACTTAAAATCTACATTGAAAACAGTTTTAAAGATGGCCTGACTGATCAAGAATTCTAGTAACTGAATTGTCTTTTTCGTGAAGAAACATATATACCGTATAACATGCGACTGTTATAATGCTGTAAGTGTGTACAAATTAGCATTAAAATTGGGTGATTTAATTTGTACCTGTTTACGTTGGTAAAAATTAGATCATCCAGTAGTAATGAATAATAAGGTATGTACATGTTTAATTTTTACGAAATGGCTGCATAGACCTGTACAAATCGGTAAAACTTAGCAGTGCATAAAACATTAAAGTAATCACCCATACTTGAACAAAACGAATATCCCCAAGTGAAATTGTGTTGCCCGCTTAATACTCTGTTTATTGTACAGCGATTGTAGAATTTGATAGCAGTGAAAATAACCTCATTAGTCTCGTGTTATTTATTATGGATTGACTCGACTCTTACTAAAGCAATACATTGTCCAAAAGTCAGTGAGTTTGTTAAAAGTTTCAAACAAATATTTTTTCTAGTAAATTAAGACAACCTGATTTTTTTTCGGTCTAGGACTTTATTCGTGAGGTTATGGATATAATTTACTTTCAAATTCCTAAAATACTTGTTAGTTCATGATTTTAGATTTACAAAACTTGTTCTACGTTATTTGGATGTTATTACTTGATATACTAACATATTTCCAATTCATGTCTAAACGTATTTCCTTCTTGCTCTACGTAAAAATGTTTTGTGAATTTTTGATATATGAAGAAAACAAAATTGATACATCAAAACAAGACTCCTACAGGTTGGAACGAAATCGCTTAAAGTAAAAACATATTTTTTTTAAATCTTCTAAAAAAAATGACAGTTATTCCACCGTGCTTCCCTAAACTACTACTGCACTTCAATAAAGATACTCCTCAAACTGAAAATTTAGCCTTAAAAAAATAAACCTCCAAAATAAACTTAGACAGTTCCTAAAATTTCCAACTTTAATAAAATAAACCTGCCTAAAACATGAGTTGTTTTATACATTTCGTCATCTATTTTGATACAAGTACACGAGTACATGTGGAGAGAACGACTAAGGTGTTAAGAGTACATGCGGAAAGAGTGACCAGGGAGTTAAGAGTACATGTGGAAAGAGTGACTAGGGCGTTAAGAGTACATGTGGAAAGAGTGACTAGGGTGTCAAGAGTACATGTGGAAAGAGCGACTAAGGTATTAGGAGTACATGTGGAAAGTGTGACTAGGGTGTTGGAGTACATCTGGAAAGAGTGATTAGGGTGTTAAGAGTACATGTGGAAAGAGCGACTAAGGTATTAGGAGTACATGTGGAAAGAGCGACTAAGGTATTAGGAGTACATGTGGAAAGAGTGACTAGGGTGTTAAGAGTACATGTGGAAAGAGTGACTAAGGTATTAAGAGTACATGTGGAAAGAGTGATAAGGGTGTTAAGAGTACATGTGGAAAGAGCGACTAAGGTATTAGGAGTACATGTGGAAAGAGCGACTAAGGTATTAGGAGTACATGTGGAAAGAGTGACTAGGGTGTTAAGAGTACATGTGGAAAGAGCGAATAAGGTATTAAGAGTACATGTGGAAAGAGTGACTAGGGTGTTAAGAGTACATGTGGAAAGAGTGACTAAGGTGTTAAGAGCACATGTGGAAAGACTGACTAGGGTGTTAAGAGTACATGTGGAAAGAGCGACTCAGGTATTAGGAGTACATGTGGAAAGAGCGATTAAGGTTTAAGAGTACATGTGGAAAGAGTGACTAGGGTGTTAAGAGTACATGTGCAAAGAGCGACTAAGGTATTAGGAGTACATGTGGACAGTGTGACTAGGGTGTTAGAGTACATGTGGAAAGAGTCATTAGGGTGTTAAGAGTACATGTGGAAGAGCCATTAAGGTATTAGGAGTACATGTGGAAAGAGCGACTAAAGTATTAGGAGTACATGTGGAAAGAGTGACTAGGGTGTTAAGAGTACATGTGGAAAGAGCGACTAAGGTATTAAGAGTACATGTGGAAAGAGTGACTAGGGTGTTAAGAGTACATATGGAAAGAGTGACTAAGGTGTTAAGAGCACATGTGGAAAGAGTGATTAGGGTGTTAAGAGTACATGTGGAAAGAGCGACTAAGGTATTTGGAGTACATGTGGAAAGAGCGACTAAGGTTTCAGAGTACATGTGGAAAGAGTGACTAGGGTGCTAAGAGTACATGTGGAAAGAACGACTAAGGTATTAAGAGTACATGTGGAAAGAGTGACTAGGGTGTTAAGAGCACATGTGGAAAGAGTGACTAGGGTGTTAAGAGTACATGTGGAAAGA
Source organism: Margaritifera margaritifera (assembly GCA_029931535.1). Classification (NCBI taxonomy): domain Eukaryota; kingdom Metazoa; phylum Mollusca; class Bivalvia; order Unionida; family Margaritiferidae; genus Margaritifera; species Margaritifera margaritifera. Next base: position 1,263,156 of record JAQPZY010001260.1, read on the forward strand.
GTGACTAGGGTGTCAAGAGTACATGTGGAAAGTGTGACTAGGGTATTAAGAGTACATGTGGAAGGAGTGACTAGGGTATTAAGAGTACATGTGGAAAGAGTGACTAGGGTGTTAAGAGTGCATGTGGAAAGAGTGATTAGGGTATTAAGAGCACATGTTGAAAGAGTGATTAGGGTGTTAAGAGTACATGTGGAAAGAGTGACTAGGGTATTAGGAGCACATGTGGAAAGAGCAACTAAGGTATTAGGAGTACATGGGGAAAGAGTGACTAGGGTGTTAAGAGTACATGTGGTAAGAGTGACTAGGGTGTTAAGAGTAAATGTGGAAAGAGTAACTAAGGTATTAGGAGTACATGTTGAAAGAGTGACTAGGGTGTTAAGAGTACATGTGGAAAGAGTGACCAGGGTGTTAAGAGCACATGTGGAAAGAACGACTAAGGTATTAAGAGTACATGTGGAAAGAACGACTAAGGTATTAAGAGTACATGTGGAAAGAACGACTAAGGCATTAAAAGTACATGTGGAAAGATTGACTAGGGTGTTAAGAGTACATGTGGAAAGAGTGAATAGGGTGTTAAGAGTACATGTGGAAAGAACGACTAAGGTATTAAGAGCACATGTGGAAAGAGTGACTAAGGTAGTAAGAGTATATGTGAAAAGAGTGACTAGGGTGTTAAGAGTACATGTGGAAAGAGTGACTTGGGTGTTAAGAGTACATGTGGAAAGAGTGACTAGGGTGTTGAGAGTACATGTGGAAATACTGACTAGGCTGTTAGGAGTACATGTGTAAGAACGACTAAGGTATTAAGAATACATGTGGAAAGAACGACTAAGGTATTAAGAGTACATGTGGAAAGAGTGACTAGGGTATTAAGAGTACATCTGAAAAGAGTGACTAGGGTGTTAAGAGTACATGTGGAAAGAGTGACTAGGGTGTTAAGAGTAAATGTGGAAAGAGTAACTAAGGTATTAGGAGTACAGGTTGAAAGAGTTACTAGGGTGTTAAGAGTACATGTGGAAAGAGTGACTAGGGTGTTAAGAGCACATGTGGAAACAACGACTAAGGTATTAAGAGTACATGTGGAAAGAACGACTAAGGTAGTAAGAGCACATGTGGAAAGAGTGACTAAGGTATTAAGAGTACATGTGGAAAGAGTGACTAGGGTGTCAAGAGTACATGTGGAAAGTGTGACTAGGGTATTAAGAGTACATGTGGAAGGAGTGACTAGGGTATTAAGAGTACATGTGGAAAGAGTGACTAGGGTGTTAGGAGTACATGTGTAAGAACGACTAAGGTATTAAGAATACATGTGGAAAGAACGACTAAGGTATTAAGAGTACATGTGGAAAGAGTGACTAGGGTATTAAGAGTACATGTGGAATGAGTGACTTGGGTTTTAAGAGTACATGTGGAAAGAGTGACTAGGCTATGAAGAGTACATGTGGAAAGTGTGACTAGGGTGTTAAGAGTACATGTGGAAAGAGTGACTAGGGTGTTAAGAGTACATGTGGAAAGAGTGACTAGGGTATTATGGGTACATGTGGAAAGATTGACTAGGGTGTTAAGAGTACATGTGGAAAGAGTGACTAGGGTGTTAAGAGTACATGTGGAAAGAGTGACTAGGGTATTAAGAGTACATGTTGAAAGAGTGACTTGGGTGTTAAGAGGACATCTGGAAAGAGCGACTAACCTATTAGGAGTACATGTGGAAAGAGTGCCTAGGGTGTTAGGAGTACATGTGGAAAGAGTGACTTGGGTATAAAGAGTACATATGGAAAGAGCGACTAAGGTTTTAAGAGTACATGTGGAAAGAGTGACTAGGGTGTAAAGAGTACATGTGGAAAGACTGACTAGGGTGTTAAGAGTACATGTGGAAAGAACGACTAAGGTATTAGGAGTACATGTGGAAAGAACGACTAAGGTATTAAGAGTACATATGGAAAGAGTGACTAGGGAGTTAAGAGTACATGTGGAAAGAACGACTAAGGTATTAAGAGAAGAAAGATATGTTTTAAGCTATGTGTAATCGAATCAAGTCTGATTTAAGTTAAAATATATATGTACACACAATCTTACCATCGCTGAATTGAGAGAATTCTTGTACATTCTTGTTTATATGTCTATATAGTTTTATTTACAAAATTTCACCATTGAAAATCTACATCATATATATATATATATATATATATATATATATATATATATATATATATATATATATATATATATGTGTGTGTGTGCAAAAAGAGGTCACCCTCCAAAATAATCACAACTGCTTAATAAACCGAATAAGAATTATCACTGATTGATTTAGACGCGCTTCTTTTTTAATTACTTTTTAGGTTTCAATACAGAACCACTTACCTACCTTCTAAAAGCAAACATGTTACAGACACTGACGTTCCGAAGGCAAGAAGCTCGAGTCCGACTAGTATCACACCCATCAATGCAAATTTAATGCGGAGAAATGCTGTAAGTTTATAATGTCTTCACTTAATAAGATATCAAGGAAAGAATTGCTGATATAAATAAAATCTTTGTGTCTGTTGGTTCTTAAGAAAAATTGAATCAATTGTATTGTCTAATCTTTGCATTTGCTGCCATTATTTAAAAAAGAAGAAAATAATAATTTATATGGCAAAAGAACGCAAATATGTTGTAGTAACATGCCGTCCTTTCCTTTCCATACGAGAATTATTGTTGTACGGAGGCAAAATATGGATCCCCCTCCCTCATTCTTAGATACAGAAAGGCCTGAATCAAAGGGTAGCTATACACACACCGTCAACTGTTTCTATAAACAAGAGGATGTCCATGTGTTTACGTACGGTAGTTTAAAATAGAAATCGATGATTTTTTGTTTTCGTATATTTTGTCATCATCGTTTAAACTGCTCTGTCATTTCATAACCAATGGATTTATGCAGGGCTGAGCAAATCCCATAGCCCGACGTCCCGGAATATTCATTTTCGAAGTCGGGAAAGTAAAATTTTCCAAGTCGCTAGTCCGGGACAAGTGCTTTTTCCCATTTTAAAAAAGTCGGCAAGTCCTTATTTTCGTGCTTTAATCACTACATCTACCTTTATTTGGCCATTCATGTCCTCCGGACGTACTGAATACTTGATTCTACCCCTCTCCATGTATAGATTTACATCCTGTATAACACCTACAGGTGGTCAGTAATAACTGTCGCATATGCGCACGTTCCTTTACTCTTTACTGTATTTTGGGCTAAGCGACCAAATTATCGGCAAATCAAAACACGTCAAACAAAACAAACCCGGTATGATTAATTAGCAGTGTTTTAAGCAGCTTTGTTGCATTGTGTTTACTCAAACCAGATCCTCACGAGCAGCTCACTCTGATTTTAATCCAGTGAGTCAGTGTAATTAAATTAATGAAAGGTACTTTACCATGATCAGTGTTGGTTTCCGTTATGAACTGATTAAATGACAGTAATGATTCTTTAATTTTTAATTGATTATATAGAGGATTAACTTCCACGTACGATATTGCGTTTGAAGCGAAACAATGACGCTAATTATTGAATTATTGAACTACTTTAGAAGTAGTTGTCAATCAAGCTGATATTTACTATGTAGATAAAATGAGTTTGCTAAATTTTTCGCAAGGAAGGTAATAATTACAATTCGAAGAAGGAACATTTTTGTGAAAGTGGAGAGATAAAACGTACGACTGCTACTGAGTGTGAGAATTCCTTAAACCAAGAGAGTTTACAAATTCTAATGAACATTTCAGCAAATGGACCAGAGCTTGAGGACTTTAACCCAGACACACCTATCAAATGCTGTCTTAGTGCTTGTGCAGGTGCCAGACATGTACATGGACATTTTTTCAAATCCAGCAGCTAAAACATACATAGGTGAAGTAGCCAAATGTATATCAACCAATGTTTTTGAAAAATTAAATTCTTTTAAGAAATAATTATGTTGTATATTATTTCGTTTGTTCTTTCTATGGATTAAGTGCATACATCTCATCAAGTGATTACCATTTTGGGACAAGTGAAAACTACGGTAGGACAAGTGAAAAGTAAGGTGGGACAAGTATATTTTCTGAAATCACTTGTCCTGGACAAGTGGATGAAAAAAAAAAAATTTTTAAATTGAGAAATACAATTATAATATTTTTAGAATTATGATCATTTTCATAACTGTTTTAGCGAAAACATTTATTCGCAAATCTAAAAGAATCAAAGATGTATCCAAACCAATATAATGCCATTTATTAGAGAAAGTTTTAAGTCAAACAGTGAAAACTTTTGCCGAAAAATACTGAAGATCAAACTTGATCTATGTCTTTTTAATATTAGGCCTAATACAAGATCTGGTTTCAATCAATGCTGTCCTTCTAAAGTTATTCAATGGCAACCAGAAGGCAAAGTGCTATGTCAATTACGGGCCACAACTCCATACACCTTTGACTGAGAAAGGTGAAATTCAAACTTCACCTAGATCTTCTCCATGCAAACCCTCACCACAAACATGGTTTCGATCTATGAAGTTCTTCAAAGGTTTGGGCCGAAATAGCATTGGTAACGGGACATGACGGGCCTGACAGACGTGGTAACACTCTATGCCCGTTCCCATAGATATGGCGGGAGCAGAACAACACATTATGCCAGCTACTAGTATTTTAAAGTTAGTGAATAAACATCCATGCTTACAATGCTATGAAGCATTAAGAAATTATGAAGGATTTAACAAAAGAGCAACGGAATCTCTGTATAAATAAAATTATCTAGAGCAACGGAACCTTCACCCAAGTAAGAATTTACGAAAGTAAATCACGTATTTTTGGTCACGAGTTTTTGTGGGTTACACGTGTGGAAATGTACATGTAATGTATGCATCCAAGGTAGGTTGCTATAAGTGTACTTGGTTTCTCCCGGACTGTCTGTATGTCTGTCTCTCTGTCTGTCTGTACGTTACTGTATGTCCGAAGCAAAATTCAACTATACAGTGTCCACGCAATTGTCAAAATGCCTATTATTATTATTTTCAATCTTGCTTCTTTTCTCTTTTTCACCTTAAAAGTTTCTTCTCATGTTCTTTTCAACTTAAACATTTTTAATGGACAGGAAATATATCAAGTGCGCAAAGCTTTCTTTGTTCTTGATTTCTTGTTTGTTTAATACCATAAATATAATGATGTATGGATGGGTGTACACACAAACCAATAATTTCCATCATTCGATCGAATTCATTGCCAACATTTCGAATTATATATTTTCTAGACACAAAACTGAAATTCTCCCAAACACGTTCCATTCAGATATTTATTCCAAACCAACTGACAAACATCAGTGCCTTCTTCCATATGGATGCCACCCAAGGCACTGTACCAAAAATTGCCACAATCAGGCACTTAAAATCAAGAGAATATGCTCTGGTGACATAACTTTCCATGAGAGGTGAAGAGGGCTAACCCAACACCTGGCGAAGCGGGGCTACAAGAAAGAACATGCATTGGAAGCAATACAAAGAGCAAAGTAAACAAACCGTGCTAACCTCCTAAAATACAAGGGAAAAGAAAATGTGGATCGAATACCCTTCATCCTCATGTTCAACCCAGATAGTCCTCAAGTAGGTCGCGTTATTCAAAAACACTGGTCAACCATTAAATCATGTGAACCGTTTTAAATGATCTTTCTGCACCAACCAATTCTAGCATATACCTCATCATTTGATAGACATGCACGTCCGGGCAAAGTTAAAGCCACTCTCAAATTCAACAATAGTAAGGAAGTCTAGGCTTTGTGGAGATAAAAGATGCAAAACGTACCAACACATGAAATAAATAAACACATTTTTAACCACAGTCACAGGTGAAACGTTAAATATTCAGAGCCAGACAATAACATGCAACACAGAAACTGTGATCTACCTCATTAATGCAAGATATGCAGTATCCAATATGTTGGAGAAACAAATAAATTAAATATTAGAATAAATCTCCACCGATCAGACTGGGAAACTAAACAAAAACGGAAGGAAGCCCAATGGCGGATCATTTCACTTTCCGCTACCACACTTTCAATGATGTAATCCTGATTTGGGGACCCGGGTGGCCGAGGTGTCTGAGGAGCTCGCCTTTACATATCAACAACATCTGACCTCTGTCCGCGTGGGTTCGAGTCTCAACTCGGCCAACGTGGGTATGTGAGAAAGCCTGCCAGTAGCTTCCCGTGGGTCGGTGGTTGTCCCCGGGGTCTTCCCGGGTGCTTCCTCCACCAAATATACTGGCCGCCATGTATAGCCTATCATGTGCTGAAAAATGGACAATTTCCCGTGCATATATAATGAAATTTCCAAGTTACCAAAATCGCATTTTCCTGCCCTTAGTTCGCTTTCTCAAACACATGATCTCAACTTTCATTCCCTTTATAAAAAAAAAATAAACAAACAAATTCAAATGTTAAAAATGAATATAATTGTATTTGTTTCGATAGTCACAACACCAAGTAATAGTACTTTAGAACAAAATTTTTAATAGTTTTAAGTAATAGTCAGTTCAACAAAATAATATTACCAGGATAAAATTTAGATTGTACCGTTGTCGACAATTCTCTGTATGGCGCAAATTTTTCATTGCTGACCTACTTGCTTACGTCAACAATTATAATTCGTTTGTTCTTATTGAATCGTTACTGTGAATATCTAAAGATAAAATCATTTAGATTGTAAAAAGTAATTTCCTATTTTTTAGTTTTGTTTTTGTCTCGAGTTTTTATTCGTCCTTGAATCATTGAGCCTTTGAAAAAGGAATCGTTGGATTACGGGAGCGCTTTGACTGGTTTTACACCAGTTTTGCACTGTTGTTTGTTAGTGTTTCTTTCATATATACGATTTTACCTGACCAACATTACACGATCGTTATGATCCATTGCAAATTGGAAAGAATGTTATACGCTGTGGGAGTAAATATAATTTTCAAGTTAATTACAAACGGCTGCTTTATAAGGTACAGATTAAACGCACTGTGGTAATGTTTTTGTGGTGTCCTTTCTGTGATCGACAGTCTGCGTATTTAGGAGGCTGATGAAATAACTACATCAATGCATGAAAAGTAGATCACAGTTACCTATAATTTCTTACAGTGAATATTACTCTTCAAGGTAAATCTACCCATACAATTTCATGACTGTGTACCCAACAGTTTCTGAGATGTCTAACGTCGATGCCTATGCAGACAACGTGATACATATGTCTCGTATAATCTTCGCAGATTAGACCAATAAATCGTGCGTATGTCGACAATGTTTCCTCAACTCCATAAGTACTGAAAAGAATATTATTAACAACCCCCCCCCTATGTAATTCAAAATAAAAACAATACTAAACCGTAAAATTTGGTGCCCCTGCTTTGCTGGTGCCCTAAAAACGTGCTAAGTCTGCCTATTGGATAATCCAGCACTGTATGTATCCGTGTAAAGGACGCACCCCATTGCGAATAGCATAGACTCACATCTGCTGTTGCATAATGCACCGGCAAATTAGAGTATATGCTGCGTGCAGAAAATCATAAGTTGGACGAAAAAGTATACTGATCTGTCAGCGCACTTTGCAGCGGCAGATGTTGGAGCTACGCTTTTTACAGTTTGGTAAGCGCTATAAACACACGAGCAAATACGGTAATTTTGTAAACAACTACTGGGAGATATAGAGGATACCTACGTTTTTTGAGTAGATATAAGGATATATTTTACGAGTGAAGTGGAAACCAAGCCACTCGTGACAAGACAAAATGTTTCCACGTCACTCGTGAAATATTTCCTAATATCTACTCAAAAAACGTAGATTTTCTTTTTATTATATGTTTTTTAAGGCAAAAACCCTCGATTTGCATGGATTTTTCTCCATTATGTGTCTATGTGATTAACTGCTGCATTACTACATCGATAAAAAGAACTTCGGACTTTTACAATAATTTTAGAACGGCCCATTTTTTACCCATTTAGATTGTACATATAATGCTTCAAATTGTGAATTTTGTAAAAAAATTAATGTTTTCATACGAAAATGAAGAATTTTTTTATTTTCGTTAACACATTTCTTGCACGGATTGATACAGTCAACATTGCTGTGCTGAGGGTACCATAGAAACATGACAGAACGGTCAACGTATATCAGAGCGCAACATCATTAAACAACAGATTTTAATTATTGTGAGTTTACTTGTAAGGATTTTTGTTGCTATTGTTTTTTGATTTTTGGTTGTTTTTTTTTTTTTGTTGGTTTTTGTTTTGTTTTATTTTTAAATTTTTATTTCTGCATTCAGACGTGAATTTGTTTGTGTTGGAAAGCTTAAAGCCTATTTCGTTACCAGACGCTGCACCAAATTTCGATTGTCACTTAATTTCGTTTTGCAATCGACACTAAGCAATGCCTGATTTCTCCATCGTTTTCAGACATGATCATGATTGTGATGACAGTTAAAATTGCTACTTAAACAATTTTATTACTATATGTATTCAATAGTTTTTCTTACAAATGTGTATCGTTTGTCGTTCAGTGTAACAGGTATACGATACTGTATGGGTGACACAGAATATCGAATAGCAACAGGTCATGTAAGTTCAGTCACTGCCAATTTGCATGATTCATGTGGAAAACTAATTATAACAAAGTTATTACCTAAAGATTGCTTTTTGTTGTTTGCGGTTAATTTTTAGGCATTCCTGACGGCGCCTTCTCATTGATTACATAAATGTATAACTAGAGGGTAAACAGTCATGACACATTTTAAGATATATTCATCCTGATTGGGGGGGGGGGGGAGAGAGAGAGAGAGAGAGAGAGAGAGAGAGAGAGAGAGAGAGAGAGAGAGAGAGAGAGAAGGAAAAGAAGAAGAGAAAATGAAATAGACCTATATATGGAAACACAGGTCTGAATAACATGCATAAGGGACAGTGGTGTACTAAGGGTAAATGGTGCTCGGTTCGACGATGATGGACCAAAGGGCCAGAATACGAGGCCCGAATTTTTATCAGCTGTTTTGGCTCTCCAAGACCTCTGGCGCCCGGGGCAACCGCCCCGTCCGTCCCCCTGTTAGTACGCTACTGATAAGGGCAGATATACTTCCTAAATGGAAAAAGAAAGTAGTTCCAAAAGTGATATCGCCACTGTGGCGATAAAAGTGGTATCGCCACTGTGGCAATATCAGTTTTCTTCCACTGATATATTTTAATATCTCATTATGAAATATATAATAAAATTGACTAATTACCTTTGTAAGAGAAGTCTAAAACATATCAATATGTCAATCTCGTATTTCACTTGTATGTAATCGATAACAGACGTAGGCTGTGAATAGATTCATCATGTGATAACCTGTTTCCATAAGTACCTATTTTGTGAATTGAACCGATGCATAGACGCAGACCGGAAGTTCTACTGCATTAGCATTTTCCGTTTAGAAAATAAAACAATAATCATTGATAATATTTGGTTAAATAAGTGGAATTTTAAAACATTATGCTTGTAGACTTTTTCAGCTCGCTTTTAGGATATGATCTTTTCCGAGAAAAGAAATCGATTTTCTAAACCTTTAACTTTAGGAATCACGAGGATTAATGTGTCAAACCCATGTAGAATCCCTTAAAGCAGTGCCCACTCGTGCATGGCAAAATTCTGGATTTCACTAAAACAACAGCCAATAAAGACAAATGTAAGTGGAGAAGAAAAAAATGAGACTAAAACACACCAAATGTACTATGGACTGTCTACAATAGACTGATAATGTGATATCGGGTGATGTCGTATATGAGGTATACATCGAGTTTTGAAGACAAAGCAATTTTCTAATACCTCTCTAAAGTCAGCATATGCTACGTTTTCATCTGCAAATGAGATTTAGCTGGACACAATTTGACCCAGCCAATGACAAGGAATGATAAGCATATTCTCCAGCCCTGGCTGGACTTAATGACTAAGATTCTGCCACCTCTTTTATTTTTCAAAATTGTACAGAAAATGTCAGCTACGATGTTGACTTCAACCAATATGGCCCTTTGTAATCAACTCCAATTTCAACAGCGTATAAAATTTTATATATATATATATATATATATATATATATATATATATATATATATATATATATATTGCGGCAACAATTAATAGTTTTCTCTCTCGCATTTTCCACGGAATGTAAATTTGCTGTCGAAAGAAATATAATTATCCATAACATATTTGATATATAATGTTCTTATGATACAACCAAGAAAAGCATTTTTGAATACCGCTATTATATCGTTGACATTTTTTGTGTCTTCTCCTTAAAGAGTTTGTATTTTAAGTGCATGCATGTATTTGAATAACGCTATACTAGTATATTTTAGAGATCACACATTAACATGAATAGTATATTTATGTTGTATCATACTCCATATATATATCCATACTAAGTTATTATGTACACTAACAAACATAAAGAAATGTGTAATTCATTATCGAAATTTAAACTGTACGTTCAGCAAGGATTAGTGTTAAAAACAAAGATTCATCAGTTGTGTCATTTGATCAGGAACCTTGGTTAGAGTCACATATTGCGTTAAAAACAAATTAAAATCAACAACTAACCAATGATGTTGAACAAAAAAAAACTTATGTAAGCCAATGAATAACTCAATATGTGGGAAACAAGGAAACTTTACGTACGAGGATTGTAAAATTAAGTTCAGATGAACACACTTTTTATTACGCCAATATAAAAGCGATTTTTATCATTAGCAAGGCGAACAATAATAGATGTCAATTTGGTATTTTTTAAGTAAGACAAATTAAGGAAACATATATATGGAGGAGTTTTTGTGTTAGAGTTGTCAAAATGGTTGATGTTTGAATTTTTGCTACATTAAGCTTAAAGTGAAATACGGTGATAACATTTCATTATATATGACAGGCACATATTCGTTATGCATGAATGGTAAAACGGTCAACATTTAGAAATACATGAATGATAACATGCAGTTTTATTACACAAGTGATTACAAGAAAGAAAACAAACAACATTTACAACATACCGTTAGTAAACAAAAACGTTGTAGAATTATTCAAAGATGAAATGAATGGTACACTCATTAAAGAGTTTTGTGGCCTTAGATGCAAGCTCTGCTTCTTTACAAGTGAAAAAGATGAAACAAAGGTATGCATGTGTGTAAAGAAATGTATTACGAAGAAAACAAATAATATTTGATATGAACAGAGATTGTACAAATTACGGGAAATGAATTTATTTAGATGGTACCAGCATGAGTTATATAACATTACTGTAAATAAGGTACCAAGATATATTTAGTTCATAAAGTTAAAATTTTACATATGGGAAAAATCGCTCTTCAGCTGTATAATCAAATGGGTACTGGAGTCGCATTGTAAGTTTGTTTTGTTTGCTTTGCTTCAACTTTTCAACTATCTCATCTTTTTATATCTACATGTATTACATTGGTGTCATGGAACACATTTTCCATTGACTTTGTATCCTTAGAGTAAAAGATCTCTAAAAACCTAAGATTCTAACGCAAACTCTATATGTCATTGTATTTTTAGATGTTCACGTGGAATCACTGAACCCGGATACTGCGGTCGATGGTGACGTTGGTCTGAAGCACGGAAATGATCTACTCAGTGCGAGGGGCCAAAGGTTCTGAACCAGTGGTTCTACGGGATAAGGAGGCTGTCGAGGGATCCCTCGGCAGGCTGGGAGGTACGAACCACGCGAGGCAGTTCCTTCACCATTGGACGAGAGCTGTGGAATCGGAAACATCTTGTGATCGTCGACTGAACGCCGAGATAAATAGCAACATACGTTTCATTTTTGAATGAATTTAATTTAATGTCACTATATGTGTCAAAATCGAATTCAACATTACTATATGTGTGAAAATCAAATGCAGTGTTACCATATGTGTGAAAATCAATCATGCATCTATGATACTTGTTGAGAAAATATATATCAATCATACTTTGTCATAAATTTCATATATTGATTATATCATGTTGATAGATCCACATGTCAACCATACTTGTTTATAATTCCATATATTAATCATATTGGGTGATAGTTCCATACGTTGACCCTATCCGTTGATATACGGGATCATGTGTGTTTATTTCTTAAAATTCCATGCTTTGAGCCGTTTCCTTTAGGAACGATATCATTTTCTTATATCCATTGTTGAACTTTGTACGCATCATTTTGTTATATCCATATTTGGATTTTATGCGCAAGAGTAAGGTGTCAAATTAGTTCATCATTCATATGCATTATCAATAAAAATCTAATTCACGTAATTGTGTTTAGTGTTTTCGCTAGATCCAATCCCACCCGGCTTCAATCCTGTTGCAACTCACTTATGCCCGAGGTGTTCTTTTGAACTTCTTCCTCTGATTGTGTGTCAAATTTGTCTTCATTTGCCCCGTTGGGATAAAATAATTCGAACAAAATATTACTTCCTGGAAATGCAATACCGTTAACTATTCAAACTTTAGCCATTACTGCTACTGTTGCCATGTCCTATGTAATGGTAACAAATTTTGATAATGCTACCTCTCGATTTTACATCCTATAATATCAGTTCCATTTTGGCGTTTTAATCCACTTAATAAAACATAATAATGTGCACGCGTTTCTTTTACACTGTAAATGTTAGGTTTAGATTCTTTGTTATATTTAATGAGCAAACAAATCTTTGGCTGTTTACCAGTATTCCATTGTAAAAAAATCACTAGAAACATCTCAATTTTGTATATTTAGACTCAATACACACACACACACACACACACACACACACACATATATATATATATATATATATATATATATATATATATATATATATATATATATATATATATATATATATATATATATGTAGAATACAAATTGTGTATGAAGCTAATTTCTTGATAAAAACTGCTTGTCAACTTATAACATCTATTGAGTGTAACTAGTATTCAGCAAAATGTACCGGGGCATAGTTAAATCCATAGATGTTAACTAATGTCTGACGTGAAGTTTCAGCTTTACAAATATACAATAACCTTTTCTTATCTTTGTTTAAGTTATCAATTACAATAATACCACCTTCTTCTATCTTTTCAGTAATTGAAATATAATCCCCACAGTCCATTCTTAATTGAACTTACTTTTTTACAGCAACAACAAAAATCGTTAAAGCAATACACGCCAAGACATGCGTTTTGTTTTTCTGTCTCATTCAACCTTAAATATCAAATTGTAATACTAAATGCAAGATTCTGTGTACCCATTTCTGTGCTTATTCCCTTTGATTGCATCTATCTTGTTGTGTATGATTTTAATCTGTCCTCATTCGTTTTATTCTTGTATCTATTTTGTTAATACTACAGAGTACCGGACAGATATTATTAGCCACTTCTGGATCAACATATTATTTGGTATCTGTTGTGTATCTGGTTTAGACAGCTCTGTTTTAGAAGTAACCTCGTTTCATAGAGTTAGTAAAGTCTGGTATTTTACCACTTTGATTTCATTGCTAAAATCAGTGATAGATAATTCGTTCTCATAGATATGATCGTGCTTTCATTAATATGTATTTTGTTTTTGCTGCCTTTCGTTTTAGAAATCACGGTTAAGTCATTGTTCTTTTGCAGCTACGACAAAGTATTATCTTTAGCAACCACCTTGTTGTTTAAGACAATAATTTTATGGTAAAATCATTAATTCACGTTTTAATCTCAATTTCTTTTCCTTTGATTTCTTTACGTCTTTTTTAAGATGTTAAAATTGTGATTGCAAAGTATCATAGTATTTCAGATGTTACTTTATTTTTTCGATGTTATTGTCTGAGTTTATCATTTGTTTGATTGGTTGCCAATCTTGTTGAATGTTTGTTATTTCCCTGGTCGTTTGCTTGTTTCCTCTCTGACAGGTTGCAGTGCTCGCATTGTATTAGACAGGGCATTAAATCTCAGTTTAAATAAGTCTTGGGCTTCTAAAATTGTTGTTCCTGTTGTCATCAATCTGTTTTTATAGCTATTATATTTTTGCAGCTCTTTCAATACAAACAAGTTTTCGCATTCTTTTAATATATCATAATGTCGTTGGAATTATTATCCAACTATTTCTTGCATATTTAACCACTGAAAATTGTATTTATACATTTATTATTAGTAGCAGTATCGTTTGATTTACTATGTCATTTAAACCAGTTACATAGCTGTTATTCTTGTTTAAGTTATTGTTTAATGCTTGACCCATAATTGTTTCTACCTAAACATTTTCTTCCAGTTATTTCAAACCTAATTTACTGAAACCTCTTAATATTTCTGACATTATGGTATTTACCTAAGATGAAAAACGTATGTTACAGGCATTCCGTGAAAGTAAACAAAATGCAAATTTTCTTCTTTAATACTAATATTTAATCTGCTTACTGAATCCCTATGTAATTGCTTGTAATGACCAATACCATTTTAAAGAAATAAAATCACAGTGAAAAACATTTTAATAGGTAGAGACTCTAGTAAACATAAACAGTAACCATTATACTATTTTGTATATGATTGAGTTGATCTAGGAAAATGTATAAATTTGTAGGATTAAAAACCCCACATACTGTTTCCGAATCAGTAGATGTTTGGATAGATAGATGACTATTAAATACTAATAATTTAGAGTTGTAGTAGGCACACAGTGTAATTATTATAACTTTTGAATTGTTTTACAACGCTCAATTCCAATGTTTTCCTCATTGTCTTTACTTGCTGCCATACAATCTTTAACTTTATTCATGTACATGTCAAGGTTATAGAAACCATCTGGAATTAAAACAGTCCTTATTTCAGTATGGTCATTCGTGTAAACAAAAATTACAATCATTAGAAATATTGAAATAGCCAACAAGAAAATCAATTTTCTGTTATGAAATAGATACTTTACCATCTCTATTATTAATTAGGGTGGTAAAATATATTTATTTCTCAGGTTGTCCTTCTATCGTAATATAGCTTTCGATTTATATAGAGTAAATTATTTACTTCCGTTTGGTTTAATAATTCCATTGAATTCATTTCCATCTTTTTTATCTCTTCGGTGTTCATTCTTGCATCATCTTGTCCTACTGTGTTAAACACTCTGTCTGATTGCATTGCTTACGTCCTGTTATAGTCGTTAACTATTAAATTAAATTCTTCATTGTAACATATTGCCTTGTTAACCGTGTCATTGATACTATTTAAGTTACTAATCGCTAAAGTCACTATCTCATCGTGCTTTATAACTTTGTTCTTGATTAACTTTTGCTTAGAACCTTTTGCAACAAACCCGAGGAATGTTGCACCATATCCAGCAAAATACGGAGAGATAATAATTCCTCTTGATAATTCCGAGACTTCTAAACTAGCAGCTGCTATGTCCATCCCACATGATTTTTCAGACATGCTAACTATCCAGTATAATTATTTTTAATTTTTGTCTAATGTTTTGTAATGTCTTATCTTCTAGATCAATCGTTTTTAATTTAATCGATATTTTGTAACCTAAACTTTGTGCCATTGTCCTTTTCAAGTGTTTTATTTCTCATTTATATATTTGATTTTAACTCGTGTATCTTAAAATTTTATCTGGTAACATAATGTAGTCAGTTGCAAACTCTCATAGAGAAACCGGAATAATCATTTTGCTTTTGTTTGATCAATTTCAGAATTACTTGTTGAACCTATTGTAAACTTTAACATTTTTTTTCATAATGAAACTGTGATCAACTTTAAGTGCTGAACATAGCTTACCATTTATTTGTCCAGTGTTTATATCATATTATCTGCAATTCGACTTGAAATTAGTCCTTGCTTAAAGATGTAATTTTTTATGTAAGAAGATATTAGTAATGATACTGATAATTTAAATTCTTTCCTAAAGGTTGCAGGTGAAACAACATTCATTGTTAGCATTTGTTTCAATAGGTTACTACAGTCATATATTATTCCTGCATCTATCAATCTACCAATATTTCTAGCTACAACATCACTAAGTTTTAGATTGTATTTTACTGTGTGTGTTGTCGTGTTTATTGCCGTTTAATTTATCTGTTCAGAATTTACAGCATCTCAGGAAAAGACCCTAATTTTGGTGTATAAGTAATTTCTACTGGTTGTTGCTTGATTGCAGGTTTTTGTCGTAAATTTTGTGTATACAAAAATGACATCAAATTCAGTTCCAGAACATACTAAGTAATGCAAGCACCTGTTTGAAATTTTTTTTCATCTTTAGTTGGTTTTGGGTTTTTCTGTCTTACGTTTGTCTACTTGTTATTTTTAAAGTTTTGTAAATGATTTCCAAGTTGTCTATCAAGTTCAATTCCATGTGAATCTTTCTCCTTCTGTGAAGTTACTTTTCAAACTTCTGAATAAGAATTTGTTTCATTTGTATTTCTGGCCTGTTCAACTTCCATTTGATTTGCAACAAAATTACAAGTTAAAATAGCAATGATGTTTAGATTTGCTCAAAATTAATTAAATTAATATTTCAATTAAGCTTCAAACCGGTTTAAATTAATCTTACAATTAGGTTGAAAGCAGGAATAGTAAAACATTTTTGAAAATAAAGTAGTAAAGTATAAATAATGGAAAATAAGCAATGTAGAAAATGTAGAGTTAAAAACAAGTTATTCAGTGTAATAGAACTATTTCTTTTTGCAAACCTTGTACTATTGAACACTATAAACAGCGGAAAGAAAAAAAAAACATAGAGAACATTATAATGCGTACTTTAGACAGAGATACCATAACAACGAAAACCATAAGATATCTCATTTAGCAAGAGTTAGATTTTTTAATACAGTAAGTGTCAACATGAAATCTGATACAGCGTTGAAAACATTAGGTGTACCATCAATAGATTTTTACCGTAGGTGGTTGATTTTTATTAAACCTAAACGTTCAAGTGATAATGATTTAAAAGTAGATCATTTTATTCCTTGTGCTTCTTTTCACTCATCCAATCCAGAACAACAGAAAAATTGTTTTCATTGGTGAAATATGAAATATATGTAGGTTAGTGATAAAAGAACAAAAGGTATAAAAAAATTCCATGGGAACCAGAGAATGCAACATGTTAAAAAGGTTGGAGCCTTTATTGTAAACGATTTTTACATAACTTCCGTTAATCTTTTTTCTCTATTCCTTTTCCTCCGATAGTTTCTTGAATGTTATTAAAGTAGCACCTGACAGTACCAGCATAATTGAAATAAACCCAGTACAGTATATAATTCCATTGTTTTAATTCTGCCTTTAGTCAATTAGGCCAAGGGTCAGTGGGATGGAATCACTAGTGGGTGCCTAGTAGGCAAAGCTTCTAGAAGTTCCTGCATTTTAGGCGTTTCCAGGTTTCCAATGCATATATTTAACCGGTTGTTTCGAGCTTATGTTTGGCGGGGGGGGGGGAGGGGGTCTGGCGCCGGCTTGGCACCCTTTAGCCTTTCCCTCCCCAGGGCTCTTTGATGGAGAAACCACGAAAAGCAGTGAAAGGGCAAATGCATTATTTTGCTCGAAACCACTGATTGTCGTCGTTTCTACAACTTAACCTATTTTCACTGTTTATTTGTCGCGATTAACAACTTAAACATTGCTGTTTTTAATATTAACATAAATTATGGAAATAAATTTTTTTTGGAAAAATCATAAAAATTTTTTTCCAAAAATCTGTTTATACCTTTCGAATATCTCATGACTATACCGAGCATCCGTGCGTGGTATACGCAAGTGCTCATTAATACATAACCTGTAATATTAGTCATTCGGAATGACTTTCCACGTGGAAGACTAGTACGAGGTCATTACGCAGTGTGTACACTTACGAGAACTGTCTCCAGATCAATTTTCCACTTTTTATATTTAGCACCAAATAATTCCAAAATGTCTTGCATTGTATTCGCTGCTTATAATAGAGTATCACTATTTATATGCTGCTTTTTTTCTTGTAGTGGTTGAAAATGGGGCTTAAAACGTGAAAAAGCTTTGTTGATTCAGGACGTGTTTGATACGGGGCAGAAATTAAACCTCTCCAATAACTATAAGGTAATACATTTAGACCTGCATATCATAGGTCGCACAGTTATTATTTTACCAAATAATACGCAAATAAATTCTATTTATACGCATAGACTACCGTATTTACTCGCTTATAAGCCGAGTACAACTGCACAGATCCTGATCTGTAAACCCATATTGCGCCGATAGATATGGGTCTATGCATTTTTTTTTTGAGTTATGAGTAGAACAAACAACATAAACCCTGATCTGTCGGTTCATTATACATACAGTAAGTATTATTTCCTGTAAAAGTTATTGATTTGTTCGTTTATTGTTGTTGTTCAAAACTCTTTACACAATATTCACTAATTCGTAACCTAATTCCTCAAGTAATTTTTATTTCTTTTACTTTTAGCTGGCTCTTGGGGAAAAATGAAAAGTTTCACAAATTTCTTCGCAAGCAAACAATCTCTGCTTTGGTTATTGACGAATAGGCGGAGCTTCCGTTACCGTGGTACTATCAACAGCAGTGGAAGCACATGTGTTCAATCGGAACACTCGGGCCTTTCCGCTGATGTTTGGAACAGCTCCTCAGACATACAACTGTAGCTACTATTACATATACATATCTTGTTTACCAAATGACATCCTGTGTACGTCATACGCCATCACAGCGTTTATCACGGAGACTTATCGATTGTTCCTTTTTTCAAGAATGAACTTACTGCAAAACTTTCATTTCCTGAACTTGGGCAAAAATTCAAGAAAGATGGCACGCGGCTTTTTGACGTAGTTCAATTTTGCCTACCGTACTTAAGAGTGTGACCTAGTTTTTCGCCAGTTTCTCTCGAAACGCCACTGCCACCACAAGTTGAAATCAGCAACCTTTTTTTACAGAAATGTCTGCTCTTCTTTTATCTCATTTTTTAAGGGATTTGCAGCAGTTAACGTAAAGGACAGAAATGGTAAACTTTTAGCCAGCACCTCGAACACTAATGTTGTTAACTCTTCATCTTATTTGCCAAAATTCAACATAAAAATGATTTAAATGTCAATTCAAAACGAGGCTGACTGTGTATTGATAATGTACCATGGTGACATTGTCGCCGAGTTATAGCTATCGTGATACGAGTGTGTGACGAGCAATGTTTTGGGGAAGCTCACCATCTTAGTTAAAAGCTAAATCGCCTGTTCAAAATATTTTCACCATTATTCATTGGGAAAGACACAAAATCATGTCATGTCACCGTCTCCATAATCGATTTTTTTGCGAGAGAATGAAGCTATAACAGCGGATTTCTACTCATCAAAATAACAGAAATACCTGCCGATATCGTTTCTTTCACCAGGTCATACAGCGATAAATACAAAGAATATGTATCGATCCTTAATTTTTAAATAACAATTTATTTTTTTTTTCTTGCTTTATTTTAATAATCAAAATACGTAAAACATTTTTCAAGATAACATTATCACTATGAAAGCCTAATAGTCCGTGGCTATTGGCCACTACTGACACACCGTTGCACAAGTAAACAAAGAATAAAACTGTACAAAAAGTAGTGGAGAAAAGTATTACTAATAAAAAGATTCTTACAATGGTTGAAAATTACAAAATGTTAATTACCACATGGATTCAAAGCTAATAGAGTTTGAACCTTCGACCCTTGTCATCTTGGAGTATGCAACCATGATTGATCATTATATATATATATATATATATATATATATATATATATATATATATATATATATATATATATATAATTTGATCTTTCACACCCTCCTTAAAACTGATACATACATTACAAGAAACTTATTGCATAATCAGCTATAGTACATAAATTGTTTACTCCATTTTGATATTTCACAATATCTCATTGTAATGGGTATTAGTAAAATACTGTTATACTACACTACAATTCCCATTTTCAGTAAATAGTGATTCGTTTGTGTTCCTTTTATTTCACTTGTGGTTCCTTAACAGGCAATACACTATTAACCAGCGGAAATCTCGCAGTTATGCAGCAACAAGCGTCCTTATCAAAAGTGGTCATGTTTCTTATCGACGAAATGTTGTGACCGCGATGTTGCAGCCAAACACCACCTCGGCAGGCGGTGTAGTAACAGGCATTCCCAAGGCGCGTGGGCAGCGCCGCAATTTGCTGCAGCGCGAGCGTGATTACACCTAGTTGCTCGCGTGTTGGCTTTTGGCGATCGAGATGTCCATTTTGGTCTAAGTCGATCCTTTTTGGCGTCTTCGTTCCACTTTATTGTGTAACGGGGCAAGGTCACACCAAGATATCATAGATACTCGTTTACCAGAAGCTTGTACTTCTTGTTAATATCGGGCGCCCGATTTGCACTCTGTTGTATCACTTCATGATCGTCGTCGGGTGGGCGCTGTTCTAAAAGTTGATTGAAAATATAATTAAGCTGGCAGACGTCTCCGTGGCGTCGACGTTTACATTCTCGCATCTGATGGTTGGCGGGGGCTCCAAATTGCACGTCAGCGGGCGGGGGCGCCAGACCGTAGGACTCGAAGTAAAGGAGGTGGCAGGGCGTCGCTCTGTAGACCGTCCAGTGCGTTCCGCGGCAGTCGGACATGTCGAGGCTGATGATGTCTGACTCATGGCCGGCGCAGCCCGGCAGCTGTGCCAGGTCGTAAGCGCATGTGGACTCCTGCGAAGCTCCGCTACCCTCACAGAGACAATGCACTCTGGACCATGTGCAGGAGGTCCAAATTGGAGAGCGCCCTCACCGGCACGGACGCAAGCCCGGCATGCAGAGGCCGCTTCCCGGTGACCGCCCTGGCATGTAAAGTCCGCGGCCATTGACTGCTGCCTACATGGATAAAACTTTTGGGTGAATAAGGACACCCATTTTAGTCTTTCGTTTCATGAGAACGCCGTGAACGACTGCGACGTCTAGCACCTGTATTTGCTGCCATGGTTCCCACAAGCCAGGCGGCACCGACCCTCGCAGCCTTGCCCATGACAAGGAGGGCTGGTAACGCCGCGGTGTTAGCAGCCGCCATTAGGCCGGGGTAAAGCCCCAGAATAATGAGGATGCCGCTGTCCTTGTGCATGGCCTGCAGCGGTGATGGAGAGAGGTTGAGGTCGATGCCGCAAGGCTTCAAGGTACTTGGCCTGTGAGGTTCACCAGCTTTTTGTCGCCTGCTCTGCGTACGATGGTCTAATAGTTGGCGTGACACTTTGCCTATGCCGAGCCCTTGATGACCCGCATGCGCCCGCCCGTGCCTCCGAGCCGGAGCGTCCGGTCAGACCGAATGACGATGTAGACCCTGTACTCGGCAACGTGCCGATGTTGACGCCTATTGCCCTGAACTTCAGATCCACGACATACTCCTCGATCAGGTCAAGGTGCTCCAGGCTGAAGTAGTAGATGGGGTACAGGCCGTTAAAGTTCCTCTGGCTGATCTGGAGACCCGAGTCCACATTTTGGCCGCGGTCCACGTAATGCATGATCTGGTAGTAAGCCCTGGCCATGTTTTATCACCGTAATGGAGCTGGATCTCCGTTGTCAGCTCCTGGTGGCCGTCGACGCGCAAGCTGAACCCCGTGACGCCAAGCCTGTCGAACATCATCGGGTTCCATCGCTGACTATTGCTTCTAGAGGTGTCTTGCAAAGCCACGAAGACGTGCTGGGGCGCTTTGACGCCGCCCTACTGGTAGATCATTTGCCACGAGAACTCGCCATTTACCGTGCTCTTGATCACGTCGGTTGTCAAGGCATGGAAGGCTAGGGTGCTCATGCCACATCTCATGAATTTGAGTGTCCGGGTTTCTGTATCCAGCGAGGGCGTCAGCACTGGCGTTCAGAGCGGGACCTTTGAAAGCGTTATGATCGCCTGGAGGTCCGACGAAGCGCCATATGGGGTCGCATAAGGCTATTTTGCGAGTCAGCGTGTGGGTGTGCATGACGCCAAAGATAACCTTGCGTACGTCCCATCAAAAACCAAAGATGTTCGCCAGAGGAATGATGAACGAGAAGCGCCCATTGGCATTTGACACACTTTCCGCATGGCAAAGCCCAGATTTAAGTTGGCGTTGATACTCGCCGCTGGAACAGCAACCTCTGTAACACGCGCGGCGTTTCTGATATTCATACAGGCGTACTGGGCATCATTGGCGTTGTCGGTCGCATTTTTTACAAATATCACTGAGGAGCCATCGCTGCGGGCATTGTCGTCGCTGTAGCGCGAGGCCCAGTATTATCGTGTCGATGTCGACTTGCTGGCTATTCTCCTCGACGGTGTTGCCGTCGATCAGGTAGAGGGAGACGCCAAACAGCGCAGTGATGCCGTAGCTGACGAGCGCCACCTTGTTTGCGGCGTTGTATTCCCTTGTCCCGTCGAGCTTCCTAAGCCGGCCCAAGAACTCGAAGAAGTCCTCAGAGGAACGAAAGTAGCGCGATGTGTCCAGCACGTTCATCTTGAAGCCCGCCCGCTGGTCTGAGGCGTAGAACTGCATGTTGCGCAAGCTGCAGTCGCGCAGCACGGGGGACCCCATGTCGAAAGCGCGGTTAATCACCTCCTTAAAGAACGCCATTGCCGTTTGCAATCAAAGCTTGCAGAGGCCTATACGCTCTAATACGCGCGTGACTCCTCGGGTATGGTCTCTCGAGGTGTGCCAGTATGGTCGCTCGATGTGTGCCCCCTCTCCCACAGGTTCAAGCCACCAGGTCCACCGTCCGTGTACTACCTTTCTAGCCGCCAGGCTTCGCTACTGCAAACCATCTCATCAGGCTTTTTTCACAAGGAACTGCAGGTTATACCATCTGATACCCGGATGCTTCCTGCTGGTGTCATCACTGCTGGACACCCAGCAGAAGGTTGTTAAAGTCATTTATCCGGCCAGTGCAGGGCGGCACCTCACCTAGCGAGCCAATCATGTGGTGCCCATATGTCAGCGTTTCCCTGCCGTCTGGCACATTCCACGTGTCAAGCGGGGACAGGCTCATTTTGTTCATCCAGTAAAGTCCCATCCGGTGGCTGACGCTTTAATGGCAGTCATTGCGTGCCTAAGCTCCTTGCGCTGGGTGAGAGACTCGATATAAAGCTCGTTCCTTCACGACCGCTATTTGATACGCCCTTAGCACTCTTCAACAGGAGGGCCGCCTTGATGCTGTACATCTTGGGGCGCAGACCCACAAACAAAACGTTGCATTGGTTGTGGATGGGGGTTGGGTTTAAGGAAAGTGTTTTACGGGATTTAGGACTGTTTTACCGGTTTAAAAGGGGCGGGTGGGAGGTGGGTTAGGCTTAAATTTAACCATCTAATAGTTATTTGCATTTGATGCAGTTTACCTTTTCTGCTTTTCTGTTTAAAGACTTTCGATGTTCGACTTCCCTAAGGTACTAATTATCAAGGGAACTTGATGCATAGCGATCGTCTAGGTTATCATTCCTGATCATTTGTACCAAACAAAAGTTTATTTTTTTGTCGAGCGTTTTTTAGTGGAAAGCGAGACATAGCTTTCACTTTTCCGGGGACGGCAGCGGCGGTGTCACCAAAACTTTGTTAATGTTTTGGTCATAAAAAAATTCATTTGCTTATATTTCCTAAACTACTTGATGGACTTTCTTCATACGTCATTATGAAGCCTAGACAATTACTTCTGCGACATGCTGGCTCAACCTTTTGATCTTGGGGTCAAGGTCACACGTTTTTCTTTTATCCTGAACTAGACATATTGACTCTGGCTTTTTTGTTCCCAAGTATCGAGTTGTCTTAAGATTAATTTGAAATTCATATATCATCAATCCAATGGGAAAACCATTACTTAATGAATAAAATATAGAAAGTGGATGTAAGAAATGAGAAACATTAGTATTTGTATTTATTTATTATTTTTGGGGTTGGTAACACTCGAACGGAAATTTGAAATACAGCAGTAACATTATCATGTTTGAATGGTAGGAACGTAATCAACTTGTGCATATGCTAAGTGAAGGATCTAATGAGTCATGCACAAAGTTAAAAAACAATTTTAAAAATTTAAACACGCAACTTCTGCTAACAACGATTTTGTCATCGACGTCATGCTATGTTTTGACTAACCAGAAATCGATTAAAAAAACTTCATTCAGGAGATGTGATTTCCAGGACATGAAGCGACTAAAGAAGCGCAAGACTCCCCTTGCATCTCCAGGATGAGATGCCTGTGCATCGTAAGTTAACACCGCTCCATCACTCCTCACCATCTTAGAAGTCGGTATCCCTTTCACCTAGGTCCATTGAAGACCTAATTGCCTCGCTCAAGACTGCGACGAGTGTACTGCAAATGAATTAACTGCAGCACAAATAGAGGGTTTCAAA
This sequence comes from Margaritifera margaritifera, assembly GCA_029931535.1. Lineage (NCBI taxonomy): Eukaryota > Metazoa > Mollusca > Bivalvia > Unionida > Margaritiferidae > Margaritifera > Margaritifera margaritifera. Next base: position 1,287,532 of record JAQPZY010001260.1, read on the forward strand.
ATGGAAATAGGTGTCCGTTTAATAAATAGGTGGACGCATGCGTTTATATGGTTATATGGACAATAGTTGATTTGCTGTGTTTAAACGTTTGCCGGAGCACGAGGTGAGAGTTTGAACCCAAGGGTTGAAAGCCTTGCGTGAGTGCTTCAGAAAACGTTGCACACAACGAACCGTTATTATCGTTATTTGTGCATGATCAATTACAGTGAAGCTTCCATAAACCGGACATCGTTGGGACAAAATAGTTTGCCAATTTATGGAGGTGACCAGTGTACATAGGTTCAAATAGCATTATACAACGTCTTAATCAGGACCAAGATATACGGTTTGTCTGGAGATGGACGCCAGGTTACGGTGGAGCAGGTTTAGGGAAGTTTCACTGCACTAGGCATACACATTATGTACCAGATACCTACAAAACACAATCACTCGTTTCTGATGGTATTTAAAGGGGAACTACAAAATGAGTAACTCTAGCGGTTCGAAATTTGACCCCACGCACATTTTCTAATGCTACTTTTTTATATTGTTGTCACGTTCAGCCCCTCACAACTTATATGAATGTAAAGGAGACATTCCAAACGTTTCCCCATGTACAATTTACATACTTTTCTAATTATTTAATGGCAACTTTTACTCTATGTTTCTTCCTTGTTTCGTGTATTGTCTACTCGGATCCTGTTATGAGGGTATGCACTTCCGGCATGTCACGCAGTTAATAAACTACATTCATTTCTGATTGGTAGGTATTGTTTACCCTGGACTGAAATAGATTGGTATCAACCGTTACAACCAATCAGCACTGAAAGCAGCCTATTCACAAAATTAACATGGAATCGGCGAGGGGTCAAATTTCGAACTGCGCGAGTTGGTCAACAAATGTTGATTGAGAGAAGGGAAGTAAGTATTATCAATAGTTTTTTTTTCTTTTTTTACTGGCAGAAACCAGCTTTTTGCGCTAAAAAAAAGTTATTAAATACGATAAACCATGTATTCAAGTTGGACGTGAAACTCTTATGTTTAAGTACAGCTGACGTCACATAAAGTCTGCGCTAAACCAGCCCTAACGGGCCGGATCGTGTAAGAATTTGTGACATCAGCCTTACTCAAATACCTGCATTGCGGGTGTGAGAAGAGGTGGTTTTCATTTTGTATAAAACTGCTTTTTGTTGGTTTTTTGCTCATAATTTATTTCTTTAGCGACTGATAATTAAATGTAACGCACGCTTAGCTAAGTTCAAACGTCTATTGAAGCAAGCTCTTCTCTCGGACTCCGGCAAACTTTTTTGAGCACAGCAAAACGTGTATGATCCCAATAGATAAAGGCTGCTCTCTCGTCTGGAAGTTGATTCCTATGTTTCGGTATCCGCTGGCACAGGAGAGACAAATATATCGGAGCATCGTCATCGTTGTCGTCGTTATCGTCGCCGAAGTCGTCGCGATATACGTCATCGTCATCACCATCGTCGCCACTATAATCGTTCTTATCATTGATATCGTCATCATCGTCGTTATCATCTTCGCCATCATCAATAATCACCATCATCATCGTCATGATAACCACTACCACCATCATCATTACCACCGTTACAACCATCATCATCATCCTTAGAAATGAAAACAACGGGGTGTAGCTATCATGAGACGGAATCCTGCATTCCTATTGAAGTCATCTGTACAACTCAAATATGAAAATAAACCACAACAACAATAACAACAATACACACACACATACACACACACCAATAATAATTCTGAATGAAAAGAAACCTAACTTATACATGGTGATAAATGTTGGAATGAAAGTAAGGATTAATTTGATGTGGTAGAATGCTATAGAGCACGCTATAATATAGTACGATATAATGGATTCACCTGACATTTAGCTCCTTCCTTTGTCGAACACATTTGCTACCGTCTCCCCTCGAAAGGAATTCAACTGCTTTATATCTCCGCTATTTTCAAATGAACTATTTTCGAATACTGTTTACAAATACTTACAGTTTGAAATAACTTTGACAAGTAAAGAAGGAAACATTTAAATGAGATGGAATAACATATTCAAGCAAAGGAAGAAATGAAAGGAATCGAGTGGAAAATGGAATATAGATTGAAACGACATCTAATTCATACTATATTACATGAACTCGATACAACTACATTTAGATGAATTTCCCAGGTTCAGGTTAATTAAACATTTGATAATTTGAATTCTTTATTTTGATGTGTACATTTAATGTGTAATACGATCGTTGACATTTGGAAAACAGCGCAGTATGAACCCTCGTATGTCTGACTCTAAGTAGCTCGGATCACTAAAGGTTTTTAGGAACAACCACCCACATTTTATGCAATATCACTTACTGTCTACGGGTGCATCGTCACGCTTTGACGGCTTTTAACAAGGGTGTGAATACTTTATCGAGTGTCCATAATCCGTGTTGGTTACCGTATATACTCGCATATAACTTGGATACAAATGCAAACAGCATAGACCCTGATCTGCCGTCGCATAATGCGCCGGCAGATCAGGGTCTATGTTGTTTGTTCTACTGATTAGTCCTAACAAACTGCATAGACCCAGATCTGCCGGCGCATTATGCGACGGCCGATCTGGGTCTATGCTGTTTGCAGTTGGTATGATCTTATACGCGAGTATAGACGGTATATATCGAGATTCGAGTTTCATTTGATAAAAATTCTAGTCGACCTAACTTGAAAAGAGACGGGAAACAATCTGTCCTAACCTACTGTATGGTTTCAATGCATGCACGTATGGATTAAGTTCTTTTTCTGCAAACAAAAGGCTAATGAGGATTTGCTATACATTGAACTAAAATCTCTTGGCAAATAAATACGCATCGGTTCTGGCATATTTAAATCCAAAGCTCAGTCGTAATCTTTGTTCAATATTCATCTCACTGGCTAACGCTCTTTATCGATGTGTATTAGTGTATTTGTGTATTTGCACATACAAAACATAAACACTCCAGAGTTTTGCAGTAGATCTCTGGATCGCCGGTAAAAACGAAATGCTAGAGGAATGAAAAGAGAACAGCTGATATGTGGACAACAACCATGATCTTTCTGACTATTATGTGAACATATGTGGAAGAACTAAAGAACGTCACTGAGGTATGTACTTATCTACATATAACAATGTGCAAACTTGATCACTATTGTGTATTCCCTATATTATCTAGACAGACGTGCATAATACAGGAATTGCATAGGTCAGTTGTGTCTTTCAGAAGTACACTCTAACGAATCATGGTTGAATATGATATGTGACAGATTTGGACTGATAGAAATGTATAGCTGGGTAGATATTTAAACTGGATAAAGACGATGAGGATATTTTACAACAATAAGGTAAAAAAAATTTGATATACCTTTCTCTTCGGTTCGGAACTTGATTGCAACTTAGATATTAACAGAGGTTTTTTGGGGGTTTTTTTCGCACATTATTATGTATTGCTTATGCTTCAATAACCAGATAGATTTAATCATAGTCTTTGCATAGATGCTTCATTAATAGTAATGTATATGAAGTACTAAGCTCAAACCTTTCGGTTTAGAAAACAATGATTGTTGTTATGGGTTTAACGCCATTTTCAGCTATACAGCCATTGATAGGCTATACATGGTGGCCAGTATATTTGGTGGGGGGAGAACCCGGAAAATCCCCGGGAAGAACCGCCAACCCATGGGAAGCTGCTGGCAAGCTTTCTCACATACCCACTTTGGTCGATCCCGGACTCGAACCCATTCGGACAGAGGTGAGATGTCAGTGATCTGTAAAGGCGAGCGCCTTAGACCACTTGGCCACCCTGGGCCCCCAGAAGACACTTAAAAAAACTCGACTTGATTTCAATAAATTCATTTTTGCAAAGTAGACATTTTACCTAAAGGTATATACTTTGCTTGAGTAGTAGTAATGACTCGTGGATGGTAATGCAGTTATTTGTGGCACAATAGAAGCCATGGTAACGGAGAGTGGAGCAGGGGTTACAGTAGTAGTAGTAGTGTTGGTGGTGGTGGTGGTGGTAGTAGTAGATGGCAGTAGAATTTGTTGTGGTGTGGTGATGATAATAGTAGTAGTAGTAGCAGTAGTAGTAGTAGTATTTATAGGGATGATGGTATGAAATAATAGTAACAGTTATACTTATATCTGTTGTAATTCTTATTACTTTTCTATTTTTTATTTGATGCACATCTTTAATGTTACATAGATAATTCATTTGTCATGCCACGTGATCTAATAAATTGCTCACACATTGATAAAGCTATGTATGTATGTATGTATGTATGTATGTATGTATGTATGTATGTATGTATGTATTTATGTATGCATGTATGTATGCATGTATGTATGCATGCATATATGTATCTAATGTATATATTAACGTTTAACGGCACGTCAGCACAATAATGGCTATATGGTGCCAATTAAAAGTAAAGTTCTAAGAAGACAGTTGATAAATAGACTATGCAAAGTGTTACCAAACTACTGGAAATTTCAATTCACTTGCATGCTATATATATATATATATATATATATATATATATATATATATATATATATATATATATATATATATATATATATATATATATACAATCACAAAACACAAATCTAGACAATGAGATTTTGTAGAAAGCCGGATCGATCTTATGTAGATAACCCTTTTCTCTCAAAAGTTTACAGTCATTTCAGAGCAATGTCTTTAGATAATTTTTCAATCACAGTGACATTTATCTGGATTTAGGTAGATTTAAGAGTGTTAGTTTTGCGATTAAACCATCATGTATAAGTAATGTATGTACTTAAGCGTACAGAACCATGGGACTAAATTGATATAGCAGTTAAGATATTTTTTTTTATAAACAATGGACATTCTAATTTTCAATGACCAAACCATCTGGGAATGCTTTTCTTGCAAAATGTTGGCTCATTTTGTTACTTTACTGACTCAAAAATGTCCTTTGTGAAAGAATTATATATTATATATATATATTATATATATATATATATATATATATATATATATATATATATATATATATATATATATATATATATATATATATATCTATATATATAGTGGTGTGCAAATTAATTCAAATAATTAAAATTGGTCGGGAAAGTTAAACGACCAAGTATTCAATTATGATTTTCCATAATCGAATGTAAACGATTATAGTTTTCTTTCTTTTTGACTGTTCGACTTCTTCGGACGAAATCTTACAGGAAAGCAAACTATGTGAATAACAGCTTTCAGTATATTTAGCCATCGACTGTTTAATATAACTCAAACGCCAGCAACATTGCAGACGACAAAATGTGCCGGTAAACCGTTTCAATTTACGGAATACAAGCAAGTGAACTATTACCAAGTATGCTACAATCGCATTACTCATGAACAAAATATAGAATATCAACCCAATTAAAATCTATGGTAGATCATTTATGATGAATCAATCATCGATCTATAAATTTCAACTAATTCACAACCCTTAATTATGAATATATCCAAATATATAAACCTTTATCTTCTTTATTTGTTGTAATACGTTCAATTAGATACTAAAAGATTTGTAAATTTGACAAATGATTTTTTTTTTCGCAATATGAATCCCGAGAAAATGAAGTATTCATCGGTGGAGAGTCAGCTCAATATGAGTAGCGAAACCTGTCTATAAGGGAGACTCAAGGGATCATAAAAATGTGTCCTTAATAGACTGATGTTCTTTATACAGAGGTTGTAATTGATAATAAGATTAAGAAAATCGACCCATGGATAGTGTTGCTTTTTATAAGATATTCTCTTTTATTGTGATACCGCTTAAAGGCATATTTCACCGTATTCTCACTTCAGTTTGGGATATTGTACTGATTGTGTTCGTGTAGTATAAGTAACTGGTTGATATACTTGATCCTGAGGAATAAAGATCATCAACATCCCTGATACAAATCGTACATTGAATACATACAGGTGAATTATTTATCATGATTCACTTTTAAAAGGTCAATATCTTGCTGAAACAGGAAAACAGTATACTGGTCGTTTTATGCCTACTTCAAAAAATATATGATGCATATACAGGCGTAGGGGTTTGAAACACACCCAAGCTTCACAATTCTCTAGTATTCTCAAACCGAAGGTTATTGAAACTGCTATTGTAACACTACTGTAACACTATTGTAACACTTGTACATCGAGGATGAGAATATACATTTTTCTAGAATGAATGAAAATGTATGTTTGGTTGATAATTTCGAAGTCAAGGGTACCATTCCCATTAATGTCATGATTAGCTACATATTGCTATTTTTAAGTAATGCACCAATAGAGAGTTAGATAGACGGATAGACAGAACGATAGATGCATGGATTAATTGATGGATGGATGGATAGAGTAATCCATGGATAGATAGAACGATAGATGCATGGATTAATTGATGGATGGATGGATGGATAGAGTAATCTATGGATAGATAGCTTGATAGATGGGTGGATAGATGGATGATTGGATCGACAATTCATTTGATATACACACCTATCATTCTCTGATATGTATAAACAAGGTACCGAGAGACTCATCTATCTACTTATCTACCTATCGATCGATAAATAGATAAATAGATAGAATAATCTCTATGTACACCTTAGTTATACCTGTCAAAGAACGATATAGGTGTATATCGATGAATTGTGTGTAGTATGGCTCGCTGAATTTGAATGGTCTGCAAGTTACCTTTAAACTTCGTGTAATCGTTGCATTGTCATCATTATGATAACTGCGTATTCGTCTGTTAACTTCCTTCCTTCCTTTCTTTCTCACTTATTTACATACTACCACCAGGGAAGATATTGGACTTTTTTAGGGAATGCGGTTTATATAACAAACTTTGACCATGTTTTTAAAATGTTACATTTGTGACCTTAATCTTGTATTTTATATACATTTTACAGAATTTTAACATCTTTACATTTCATATTTTATCTTGCTGAACTTCATTTTTACATTTATTTGGAAGGGTGTATCATCCTAATTTTTGTGCAATCGATTTTTACATTTGTCGAACTTTACCTTTAGTTGGCACCATATAGCCACTATTGCGATAATGTGCCGTACAAAGCTACTACTACATACATATTATTTACATACTTAAATGTGCTCCTTTCATCTCGGACATTCAAACAGACGGATAAAATATACTTGTCTGCTTCAAAATAGGAAGTGGTTTGCAGTGGCAGCGAGGGGGTGGGGGGTCGGGGGGGGGGCAATTGCTTCTGGGCGCCAGGCGAAGGGGGCGCCGTCGGGAGCTCTTTTGTTTTAGCTGAAATTGTCATAGTATTTCACCTCACCTTAGCGTAACGGGGGCAATTCTTGACAAAATTTATATTTAGGAAGGGGGAGGAGGGAGGTTGGAAACTGACATAAAAACTGTTCTCTATGGCAAAGTAGGGGCGCCACTAAAGAACATTGCCCCCGCGCGCCTCGAACCCTCGAACCACCACTGGTGGTTTGGGTATAAGTGTACAATACACACCATACCTATGCCTCTATCTATTTTCTAAAACTATTCTCCTCAAGTATTTTGAATGTACGAAGAAAACAAATGTTATAATTTGCCTTCGTTTCATTCAAATAAATAATTTTAGCTCAGGTAGACTCGTCTTTCTAAACACATTTCGACATAATGAAAAAGTTAAAAGAAATGTGTTTACTCCGTATTACAACGTAACGGGTTATTTTCGAGGTGACAAAATTTCGCGCTTTTAATAATTTTTTTAGAATCCCCTTTTGATGGAATTTATACTTATAAACATGCTTTTAAAATTGGATAAAAAATGTAAAAGTTATATGGAGTTGGATTTGAGGATGTTGCATATTAAAATCTATGTATTTGCCCTAAGAGCCGGCGAAGAAATTATGTAAGAATTCTTACCCTGTTGAGCAGTCCATTATGATATTTGTTATGCGATATTGTATCTATTCTTAGTAGAACCATTGCAATATGCGTTTATGAAAACGCTGCATGTTTAGACAATTCTGCAAAAGATTGACTTGTATGCTCAATTCAACATGCAATATTTGGTATCAACAAGAACACATTCCTTTCTTTACAATTATATTTAATTTTTACCAATATATATGTTGTCTGTACATGAGAAATGTATTTTCTGTTGCACACGCGCTAATAAATAAATATATATATATATATATATATATATATATATATATATATATATATATATATATATATACATATATATATATAATGCTGTATTTCTCATTTGTCACATTGTGTGACCTGAGTGGAAATACGTACGTATATATATATAATCTAGCAGTTATGCAGCAAAGAGCGTCCTTATGAAAAGTAGCAATGTTTCTTCTCGAATGTTGCAGCTCCGTACTTTGAACTAAATGTAATGGCCACGATGTTGCAGCCAAACCACCACCGCGGCGGTGTAGTAACAGGCATGCCCAAGGTGCGGGCAGCGCCGCAATTTGCTGCAGCGCGAGCGTGATTACACCTAGTTGCTCGCGTGTTGGCCTTTGGCGATCGAGATGGCCCCATTGGTCGAAGTCGATCTGTTTGGTGTATTCGTACCACTTTATTTTGGGCAAGGCCACCCCAAGCTGCCACAGATATTCGTTTACCAGAAGCTTGTACCCCTTGTCGATATCGGGCGTACGATTTGCGATCTGGTCTATCGCCTTGTGATTATCGTCGGGTCAGCGCGCCATAACACATGTGGAAAAAACTGCTGTTCTAAAAGTTGATTGAAAATATAATTAACCTGGGAGACGTCTCCGTGGCATCTACGTTTACGTTCTCGCATCTGATGGTTGGCGGGGGCTCCAAATTGCACCCCAGCGGGCCATGGCGCCAGGCCGCAGGAGTCGAAGTAAAGGAGGTGGCGGGGCGTCGCTCTGTATACCCCCCAGTGCGTTCCGCGGCAGTCGGACGTGTCGAGGTTGATGATGCCCGAATTGTGGCCGGCTCTGCCCGGCAGCCGCGCCTGCTATTAGCGCATCTGGACTCCCGCGAAGCTCCACTACCCCTACCGAGACAACGCTCCCTGGACCACCTCTCTTTTATCTATAGTGGATTGACAAATGCCACCCTGGGCCGAGGTTGTCAATTTCACGCACCGGGTTTATATTTAAAGTTTTTTTTCATTATTAAATTTTCACGTATGTTTTTTTTTTTCTCAGAAAAATGTTTGATCGCTATTAAAGCAATAATAACAATCCCTCGAAAATAATCCGGCTATATTTTTTTAGCCTTACTGATGGTATGTGTTTAATTATACATATGGGAAGTATACACTTCTTAAAACTTTATGGAAATTATATCCTAGTGTATATAGATCAACCTTTCATATGTTAACATGATTGACTTCGCTTCATCAGCGTATATGATTCTTTTAGTTTTACTTTCATGTTCTCTCTAATGGAAAGGGTTTCGGTTCCACGAACTTCCCACTCTGGTCTTTTACTATTGGCATCACTTCTGCTCCGAACGAAACTTTCAACCAGCTTGAGCGAGAAAAAAAAGAGCCTTTAGGAGTGATTAATTTCAACACTAAAAGCCATGCTTAGCTGACCTGTACCCAATGGTTTGAGCGCTTTTGTTTCTTTATTTGGAGGTTTGATAGGGGTGAGGGTAGGGTTATAATGTCTTTATTTTTGGATCTGTTCTTTTCATTTTTTTTAAAAATATTTTTTGGTGGGGGGAGGGTTGCTGCCGTGTGCACGACTTTATGTTAAGTCTACAATCATAGTGCAACTAATGCTATGACATAACCCAACACCGGTGATACCTTTTCTGGTTGTGTTTCAATAGCTCTTGATTCAAATTTTTATTTTAGGGCAACTCTTCACTGTAGTTAACGCCCATGCTAATTGATCAAATTCGGATCCACTAACGCTGGTATGAGAAACTTGGGACGAGATGGAATGTATCGCAACATCCCAGTCTCTCTCTCTCTCTCTCTCTCTCTCTCTCTCTCTCTCTCTCTCTCTCTCTCTCTCTCTCTCTCTCTCTCGCCGCTACATCAAAAACATGATAACCTTAGTAGTCGTCTTCTTATCCTTCTGAAACATCCTGACAAGTATGATCACCTTTTCTTAACTGTTACCGACTGAGTTCAGGTTACAAGCAAGGGTCTCCATTATATGAAAAAATGTATTTTAAGACCTCCTCCCCGGATCCGAAATCTTCGTCGGTATCTGCTAATCCTCGTGAAACATCATACCAAAATCAAAATATTCTTTCTTCGTTGAATTCAAGTAACAAGGAGAGCCTACTGAGGGACATAAAGATGTACAGAAGGACATAACAGATTCCAATGTATGCGCAAAAGTGCGGATTTAAAAAAGGCTAACAAACGGCATGTGCACGGAAAACATGACCATTATTAATCACTTTTATAGCGTCGCTCATATGGGTATTTCAAACTGTCGTTCATTTGACCATTTTAAAATTAAGATTTGTAGATCAAATTTCTTCTTGTCCCCATTTCTCCTGAGACTGAACTGATGACAATTTTCCCAAGGCCTGTTCAAACGCATGAATGAACAAATGACAATATCATATTCACTAAAATCTTCTTAACATAATTATTGTTTGTTTGTTTGTTTTCAGTTGAAGGTCAATACATATTATGGCTAATGGAAGGTAAGGATTTTTATATGTGACCATACCTACATTGTGTTATTCATTTTTTGTTTCCCATTGTATAGGCAGAGCGCTTTATGTCATTCTTAACATCCTTTTGCGCTTAGCATTTTGTCGGTTGAATGCTATGTTTTTCATTTTTTGTTTACCTTTATCTGTCGTTTCTTGTTAAACACCTTTGTCGAGTCATATACACGTTTGTAACCTTTTCAATGTCGTGGGAAAGGTATCAAGCTGGACTAAAGGTAGCCATAGCAACAATTATAAGGTGATTTTTTTAAATTCCGGATCAGATTTAGAATGTACAATCAACATCTTGGTTTCTCTTACGTCAGAACCGAACGGAACCACACAAGTGTTTCACTTCCATTTCTGGATCGGAATGGATTTCATATGTATACTTAACATGAATCATTCTTGCCATGCATAGAACGATTTTTATTCATGTTTATACCCTAAAATGACACAGCAAAAGTAGCACGCTGAGAGTGAAATTTAAGCACGGATTAAGGATAACGAATGATTATGTAGATTATGTAAGCGCGCGCTGAGCACTGAATATCACCTCTCTCTCTCTCTCTCTCTCTCTCTCTCTCTCTCTCTCTCTCTCTCTCTCTCTCTCTCTCTCTCGTAACGAATTGAAATTTTATGTAATTTTCTTTCCGACAATTTAATACCACGATCCGGTAATGATCGATGATGGTAAAGTTATATTGTTGCTTATGTCGCAAAAGTAACAGCCCCTCTTATTGTATTCGAAAACTTCAGGAAAGGTTTCCACATGTTATTATTGTATTCGAAAACTTCAGGAAAGGTTTCCACATGTTATTATTGTATTCGAAAACTTCAGGAAAGGTTTCCACAGGTTATTATTGTATTCGAAAACTTCAGGAAAGGTTTCCACAGGTTATTATTGTATTCGAACACTTCAGGAAAGGTTTCCACAGGTTATTATTGTATTCGAAAACTTCAGGAAAGGTTTCCACAGGTTATTATTGTATTCGAAAACTTCAGGAAAGGTTTCCACAGGTTATTATTGTATTCGAAAACTTCAGGAAAGGTTTCCACAGGTTATTAGAAGATGCTAGAGCGTCCTCTTTATTAGATTGGATTTTTTACATGCGGGTATTTTGGGGCTGTTTTTATTTCCTGAAGTTAAAGAGTACTTCTTTGTTGGACTGTCTTTCTCAGTTTCACACAGAAAGTTTTACTATAATAGAAGAATGGTGTACCAGGCTCGTATGATGTAAATAGAACCGTGTGTATAACAATATTGGTTTGTCTTTCGCACCTTGAGGCAAAACAAAATTATGCTATAATAGAAGCATAGTGTCCACGTCTCAAACGAAGTTGAAAAAAGCGTACACGACAGGAATCTATTTTTATCGATGATATCATGCCCCATTCCCTGTTTATATCGATGATAGCATATCCCCTTTCCGCTTCCTGTGCATACATATTGGGAACGCGGATAGGCGGAAACGTAGAAAGCAGTAGTTTTAAACACAGGCACTCATTTCTGTCAATAAGAAAGGAAAGCTATTGACAACACTCACTCTGATTGTTTTGCTGGGTTTTTGTTTTTACTCAGAAACATGAATGGAGTGCGAAGTAATTTAACACTGGTGGATATACGAGATAAGATGGTAACGACTATTACAATATCAACTATCTACAACCATTAAATGAAATGCATTTTAAACGATTGTGTGGAAATGAAGAGCTGGTCAATTTCGACCTTTTACACTATTAATCTAGGCTTATTGAGAACAAAATAGCATGTGCGAACTTAGAAGGAATTACCTTATCTGCATTAACATGACGTTTAATAATCATGGACGTTTAATAATCATGACGTTTAATAATCATGGACGTATAATAATCATGGGTGCATCTTGGAGGTCAGACTCAATTAGGTTGTAAACAACTTCGAATTTCTTTTAATCCAAACAAATAAGATACTAGTTCCACGGCTTTATTTGCTGACTTCTGTGTCATTTCCATCCCATAAAGAATCTTTTCTAATGCTTTCATAACAGAATCTCTTTTAAATGATAAGTTTGTATTGTTTAGTGGTTGTGTCCTGAAGTGCCCACGTTTTAGTTATATTGCCAGATTTCATAAACCGAAAACAAAGATTAGTTCACACAGTTTTAATATATGTACATTATTTTTAATACATGCGTATTCATCAGAACGGCAGAAAAGTGACCAAAAGTGACTAATGTGCCTAATCATATTCGAGACAAATAAAAATAAAAAATAAACTGATCATTTCCTCAACTGAGTTAGCCTGCTGAAGTTAGCCTGGCGAATAACTGCTTTATGCCATCATAATACCTCAATGCGTTTACAATACATATTTTAAGAAGAATATTGTCTCTCATTACCATTACAAAAATTATTTGTGTACATTTTAACAAAAAGAGCCATTGGCTCTAAATGGATGGTCAACTTTCGAGTATATTTTTCCGAAGTGCAAAATTTGACGCAGCTGTAATATAGAGGTAAATTTTTCGTCACGTTGGCGTCACTGCTCACAAGAAGCAAAATAAATACATTTTAAGATTATTCTTGTAACTGTCAAACTGTCGTAAAACGGTTGCCTTTTATTGGTCACATGCCTGGCTCGTGTATGTGCCGCTTTATTCGATGGTTCATCACCAGAATTTTAACTCACGTTAACTCACCTTTAAATATTTGACATTAAGAGTTGGGGGTGGGAGGGTTCAAAAAAGTAAAAGATATTAGAGTGACTTAGTGTTTCCTCACATAATATTAAGGATGCCCGAACGTTTAGTAGCGGGCATCATATATCATACCAAATATAGGGCTAATAGATAATACTCCCAGTTGGCTTAAATAAAGGTCCAATAGATACAAGGCTGGGCAGTGGCGGCTCGAAGGTTCCAGCACATCGGGGGGCAATGTTCTTTAGTGGCACCCCTACTTTGCCACAAAGTTTTTATGTTAGTTGCCAACCTCCACACACACCCCCACCCCCACCCCCATCTATGCCCGGTTACAGCTAACAAACAAAGCTCCCTACGGCTCTCCTCGCCCGGCGCCCAGGAGCAATTGACCCCCTCCCCCGACCACATCTCCCTCGCGATACCGTATATACTCGCATATAAGTCGGATCAAACTGCAAACAACATAGACCCTGATTTAACGTCAAAGTTGTTTCTTCTACTGATTACTTAAAACAAACTGCATAGACCCAGATCTCCCGGGCATTATACGACGGCAGATATGGGTATATGCAGTTTGCAGTTGAATCTGACTTATACGCGAGTACATACTACGAAACTATCACTTACTTGGTTCTAATGCATATTTTCATGGGCATGAACAGACTGTTTGGAGAAGATAATTACAATGTATTTTTATATTATAAGATGTTCTCAGTATTTTACTGCAGGAAACAATACAACATTTTATGATTTTTGTTTGTTGCATTTGTCATCAAGGGCCATCCATATATGACATCACGCAATTTGGCGTAGTTTTGACACCCCCCTCCCGCCTCGTCACAAAAACTCAGACCACTCCTCATATATGACGTCATAAAGCTTTGACCCCCTCCCCCAAATAAAGATTTTTAAAAATAAAATTGGTTTGAAATCACTTTGTATTAAAATAAGCACACAACAATACAACACTGCATTCTGAATTATTTAATACTTTAAAAAAATATCTTGATCAATTCGGGTGTAGTCCTCTGGAAACGTATACTAAAGAGAAAAATTATGGTTAGGAAAGGACTTAAAATCCAATGAATAAAGTTGTAGACATCTCATCTCATAAATTTATTTCCCAATGTTCTCTTACATTTTCTATCGTAGATGGCGCTGGTGTTGTTTTTGTGACGTCACATTTGTCAAAATCCCCCTATACCCCATTGTCACACATCGTCACACAAGTTTGACCCCCCCACCCCCCACCACACCCCACCCCGTTGCGTGGCGTCATGTATAGACGGCCACTCATGTTGTTTAATTTCATTATAACAACGGACAGGTTTACAACTCAAGATTCTTGACCCCACGAGGACACGTTTTACTCGGTATTGTGTGTACTATCAGAAAGAGTGTACACAAGGTTACACTAAGAATTGCTAAGTACACACAGTGGCATTTACAATTGTTTAACTTTTCATTGAGAATCATTAAGGAAAACTTCGAAGATAGTGAAGACTATATATTGAGATTGATTTCATCTCTTCACAAGCTCAATGGTTCGGGTCTCGTAGTATACAATTCGATCTACGGTACAAAAGATTAATACATTTTGACCCTAGACAAGGTTAAACAGAATATTCGATAGCAAGCCATTTCTTTACGCTCTCTAAGTGCATTGTATAGCGTTAAGCAAACTCTAACACGTCATTCATGACGACCCTTCAGAACCTCGATGACTCAGTTGTTAGTGGTCCGGACTAGCAGGTTCGAATCCTATCATCACATCAGCCGAGGTCTGCTACCGCGGTGTGTCCTTGGGCAAGGCACTTTGCTCCAATTGCTTCGGCAATAAATAACCTTCTTGTGTTGTAAAACACCAAACCAAACCAATGACAAATCTTCATTTTATATTGAACACGAGTGAGTTCGGAAAATTCCTTTTCTTTGATGCTATTGATCCCATCCCCATCCAGCCCATCCATGACTAAGGGATAATAGCGTAAAATCCATTCTATATCTTACACTTCCTTCCTCCATGTTTGGATATGCTATTGACATTATATATATATATATATATATATATATATATATATATATATATATATATATATTCGTGCCTTTGACATTTGTAAACATTGGACCTTTAGAACTCGAATAAGGACCCCCGTTGGAAGAACCTAAATGTACTCCTGTCGCACATCGTCCTTACGAAGGTAAAAATAGATGCTTCAGGAGCGGTACGATGGACAGACAGACGCACTGATAGACGAATAGACGGACGTGTGGACCAACGGAGGGTATTACCGTATAACAACGCTTTCTCAGGAAGGCGTAAGATAGAAAAGCGAAATGAACTGTTTGTACTGGGGCGCACCCGAAGTAGATGCAGCTGGGTAGTTAAAGGAGACATCAGTATGTGTATTCGTCAAATATGAACAATGAAAAAATATATATTGATTAAGCCTATATATGTATGTATAGGAATATATTTATTCGACATTTTTTAATTTACCTACTCCAAAGCTCGTCAGTTCTAAGCAAAAAGAAAAGAAAAAAAGGATATCATTTTATTTATTCAAATTTTGACAGAGTCGGGATCCGGTAGCAGTTTGAGATATATATGCTATCTCCCTAGCGCACAATACATGGAGTTTACACAGACTTTCCATTTAACAAATGTACATTGTTATGTAAATGCTTTTAGGCTTATCTTGCTAGAGATAATAATAATAATAATAATAATAATAATAATAATAATAATAATAATAATAATAATAATAACAGTTATAATCATTAATATTGTAACAATCTATTTAATGATTTTTTTAATTTGAATATCATCAGGCGTTATGTTTTACATTTTTTATTAATAGCACGGTTCGACGGGAATTTTGTAGTTGTCATATACCCACTGTTACAATTAAATTGTCAAGGTTTAGATGTTCCGCCAGTAATTGCGTACTAAAACTTGCATCGTAGCATTATTGATTCGACTTCAATTCTTAATGAATAGTTTTTAAGAAAACGTAGCCCTTAATTGAAGTCATGCCTGCTATAATTACAATAGTATTTTTGGACGGTAACTAAACATTTTGTTCAAAGTATGCTCTTGTGCTTTTGATAAAAGGTAAGTTACCGTTATAATTATGCATACGGTTGTGGATTATTTTGGTGCATGTTTCAAAACTATTATTAATTTTAAATGGCTGGCGGTTATGGTCGTCTTGTGTTTAGCTGCTGTATTTATTGACTTTTTTCAACCTCGTTATTATTAATTATACCACATGAAATTATATCATAGTTCATTATCAAAATCGATGTTTTTTGCGTCATTACTAACTTGCAGTTGGTTTTGTTTATATTAATATTCCGGCATAAACTTTGTGAGCTATTTTCTAATATTGTTTACCTGAACTAAGTGATGACAAAATATTTTTTCTACTTTTCTTAATTACTATTATTTTAATTATTATTATTATTATTAGTAGTAGTAGTAGTAGTAGTAGTAGTAGTAGTATTGTTGTTGTTGTTGTTATTATTATTTAATGCCAATAAGTTTGTACTTTATTTTTTCATAAAATTGTTATCATCAACAACATCATCGTCAAAGCGATCATCGTCGTCACCATTATCGTCGTGATATTCATCGTCATCATCATCTGATTTATACAGCATACATGCAAATTGACATTTCTTTTTAATTGATTTAATCACATATATGAACTTTTCACTACCATTCGTATCTTATTTATGAATCGAAAAGTTCAGTCACGTGTGTATAATGTATATATTTTATGTGATATATAATGTGCATGTATAGACAAGAGGATTAATATTAATTACCGTTATACTCGCTTATAAGTCGAATCCAACTGAAAACAGCACAGACCCAGATCTGCCGTCGCATAATGCGCCGGCAGATCTGGGTCTATGCAGTTTGTTAGGTGTAATCAGTAGAACAAACAACATAGACCCTCATCGCATAATGCGACGGCAGATCAGGGTCTATGTTGTTTATAGTTGGACTCAACTTATAAGCGAGTATATACGTTTAGAGTTCATAAAGAGACTTGAATAATAGCTTTTATCCATAATAATATACTTCCTTTCAGACTTGTTCTTTTGAAATTGTAGTTGTACCCCACATGCTAAGTCAAGATAAGATTGGCAAATTATTGTTGAGTCACTCTAGATCCTGTCAGGGCACAAAATATGGGTCAGTAGAATTTAAATACCATCATCTGTGCATGACTGTTCAAACAGAGGAACCGGTCTAGTTGGCTAGGAGCGAAGCTAAATATTAATATTTAAACACTAAGACCAGCTTTACTGAGAACACGTACTGTATAAAAACCGCGGCAATCTGCGCGGATGTCAACATATGGCTGCCATAGTATCAGGTTACGCGTTGTAATCAATGATAAAATAAAGAGCGTGGACTCAGATCTATCGGCACATTATGGGGCGTTAGATTTGAACATAAGGTCTTCGTATCTGAGTGAAAACTGGTTGTACTATCAACGAAACAAGCGTACCCTGACCAGCACATTATACACCCACCCTGTGTCCTCTCTTGGCACTAGTAGGGTATATGGTTAGCTCTGAAGGTTATTGACCAGCGGATCTCAATGACCTCAACCTTTGGTCAAGATATGCGATCTTGAACTAAATGTAATGTGTAGAAACCATAATTTTATTTTTAGACTTACCTTGACCGTGACCTCTGACCTTTAGATCCCAGAATCTACAGGTTTCTTCATTACCACAAGTGCACAGTCATCCGTAAAGTTTGGTCGAAGGAACTTACTCCAGAACCAAAGTTATTCTGCAAAACCCATTTTGTCTTTGAGCCGCAATGACATTGAGCGTTGACCTTTTGACCCCAATATCAATAAGTCTCTTTCATACCCTGAGTACAAGCTATTCACAAACTTTTATCAAGGTACTTTGACTACAATTGAAGTTATTATACAAATACCATGTTTCTTCTTTCAGTCACAGTGACCTGATCCTTGATATTGTGACCCAAAAATAAATAGGCTTCTTTCTTACCCAAGATGTTAAGTCATCCACACACTTTGCTGAGGGTACTTGGTCAATGACTTAAAATATTGTGCAGAAACCATTTTTCTTCTTTCAGTCATAGTGATACGATTGGAAATATCGCTCGGCCATTTCCGTCAGGTCGTGAAATAACCTCGGAAGTAGTTGTAGGAATACACATCAGTTTGATGTGTTTGGTGAATCACCTCCGGCGGAGTGCACCACATATGTTACAACAGCAAAGGCCGACATTGTTTCGATTGTGACTTTGTCTCCTTCCGCCGCCATATTGTTCCATGTGAACGAAGTAGTTTAGAATATAGTTATATATGGCGACGAATTACATCCTAGGTTCCCTTCTCGATTTGACGGAAAAGGCCGAGGATGTTCTGACTGACAGTGATAGTGACCATTGACCTTTTGACCCGAAATCGACCTGTTTATTCTTTATTCAAAGTGCAGCTATCCACAAAGTTTGGTATCTGTAGATGGTAGAGAACTCGAGTTATTGCTCAGAAACCATCTTTCTTTTTTTTTTGGTCACAGTGACCCTGACTTTGACCTTTAGGTCCCAAAATCGATAGACTTGTTCCTTACCCCAAGTGCAAGCTATCCACAAAGTTTGATGACTGTGAATGGTGAAGAACTCCAGTTATTGGGCTGAAATATAATTGATAACAGACGGACGGACAAAATTATAACATAATACGCTCCGCCTTATGATGTACATATAAAAAAAGATAAAATTTTAAAATATTCACTAAGAAGAAATATAAATACAACTTACAAAGAATATAACTTATACTGTGCAAAATAAAAATGTGGTGTATCTGAGAAAAAAATGTAAAACCTCTCGTTTTTATTTGTTTGTAGAACTAGTTCTTCTATTATATAATAAAGGCAAATTTCTTTTTGAAAAATGAAAAGAGTAAAATAAATAAATAAATTTAACACCAATAATCTCAGTGTGACAAATATTTATCCCATTTAGCACATAAACTTGAAGTACTGTGTAAGATTACACTTTGGACGGAACAATGACGTAACACCACAAACCTTAGGTCCCTAAAACATCTGATAATGAGCAAAGTGAAGCATGTTCCTCTTCAGAGCACGGCCAGAACTTGACTTTATC
Source organism: Margaritifera margaritifera (assembly GCA_029931535.1). Classification (NCBI taxonomy): domain Eukaryota; kingdom Metazoa; phylum Mollusca; class Bivalvia; order Unionida; family Margaritiferidae; genus Margaritifera; species Margaritifera margaritifera. Next base: position 1,307,089 of record JAQPZY010001260.1, read on the forward strand.
TGGTACGGTACACGATACGTGGTCTGGCATAATAGAGGACCACCAAAACTCCACTTTGTCTAGTACTGTACACGATTTATGGTCTGACATAATGGATAACCTCCACTCCACTATAGCTAGTACTGTTAGTACTGTACACGATAAATGGTCTAGCATAACAGAGGACCACCAAAATTCCACTTTAGCTAGTACTGTTAGTACTCAACACGATAAATGGTCTAGCATAACAGAGGACCGCCAAAACTCCACTATAGCTAGTCTGTTAGTACTCTACACGATAAATGGTCTAGCATAACAGAGGACCGCCAAAACTCCACTATAGCTAGTCTGTTAGTACTCTACACGATAAATGGTCTAGCATAATAGGGGACCACCAAAATTCCACTTTAGCTAGTCTGTTAGTACTCTACACGATAAATGGTCTAGCATAACAGAGGACCGCCAAAATTCCACTTTAGCTAGTACTGTTAGTACTCAACACGATAAATGGTCTAGCATAACAGAGGACCGCCAAAACTCCACTATAGCTAGTCTGTTAGTACTCTACACGATAAATGGTCTAGCATAACAGAGGACCACCAAAACTCCACTATAGCTAGTCTGTTAGTACTCTACACGATAAATGGTCTAGCATAACAGAGGACCGCCAAAACTCCACTATAGAAAGTCTGTTAGTACTCTACACGATAAATGGTCTAGCATAATAGGGGACCACCAAAATTCCACTTTAGCTAGTCTGTTAGTACTCTACACGATAAATGGTCTAGCATAACAGAGGACCGCCAAAACTCCACTATAGCTAGTCTGTTAGTACTCTACACGATAAATGGTCAAGCATAACAGAGGACCACCAAAACTCCACTATAGCTAGTCTGTTAGTACTCTACACGATAAATGGTCTAGCATAACAGAGGACCGCCAAAACTCCACTATAGCTAGTCTGTTAGTACTCTACACGATAAATGGTCTAGCATAATAGGGGACCACCAAAATTCCACTTTAGCTAGTCTGTTAGTACTCTACACGATAAATGGTCTAGCATAACAGAGGACCGCCAAAACTCCACTATAGCTAGTCTGTTAGTACTCTGCACGATAAATGGTCTAGCATAATAGGGGACCACCAAAATTCCACTTTAGCTAGTACGGTACACGATACATGGTCTGGCATAACGGAGGACCGCCTAAACTCCACTATAGCTAGTAATGTTAGTACTGTACATGATACCTTGTCTGACATATTTTAGTACCCCTATTTGATGTCATAACTTCATTCGAATCATCTAAAAATTAACAAAACACTAATTTCAAGTTTTAGTATACCATCTTATTACAAACCTCGATATAGTACGTACGTGACCTAAAGCAAAGCGTTTTTTAAATACCATGTTCCAGATCTGATAATGTTTTATGCCTCAGCTGGTAATCTTAATTAATTATACTTTTTTATACAATTCTCCTTGTGATATTTTCGACGGCTTTGGAAGAGACTTCAGGTACCTCACTCGGAGCTCCTCGGACGATAACGTCGTAACCTGATAAGTATCTAGAAGACCTCATTTTTGAATTACTCAAGTTGTAGTATTAACCACTCGGAACACTTTGGTATTTTGGCGTTTTTGCATGATCTATTGAGCCATTTTTCAGTGTTTCCTTACAAACTGAGAGTATAGGCTTGTGTCCGTGAAAGAATTAATCTTCAAGTTTTTGACACATCCAAGGTTGTGCTGCAATCATCTGAGCAGTTCCGCGCGCAGGTACCGTTCATATATAATGCTCATACGCACAAACAATACTGCATCCCATTCAGAATATTCGAATCTAAGTATGTGTTTTATTTTGAGACTCGGGTGTCAATCGACACATTGATTTACATCAAATTGTTGTTAACTCTTCGCCAGAAGTATACCACAATGCGCTGTCAATGGATGTAACTATGCTACATACCTTAGACTGATTCAAATACTTACCAGTCTAACTAAGAACGTAACTGTCAGAATGTAATAAGTATTAATTAAAAATGAAACATACAATTCTAACCGACAGTTGAACGTTTTAGCCCTGATCAAACATACACTGCTAATCGATAGTTTAATGTTTTAGCCCAGATCAAACATATACCGTGACAGACGAAGGAGGAGTATGGTGTGCACCATAGTTACTAATGTATCAAATACAAGTTCTTTTTCTTGAAAGTAGTTCAAAGGTGGCATACAATCGACGTACAAGGTCACATTACCATTAATGGAATGGACCGATGAAGTTTTGAGTGTACGGCACCCAATCAGGCCCGCCGACAGAAATTCCGGGCCCATGGGCAGAGCAGTCATTGGCCCCAAAACTAATGTAATTTTTTAAAATAAAAACCTGTGTACCGTTTTGCATATAAAACCAGTAGTAATCTACAATAACTTAGACTCATGCAAGGAACAAATTTTTATATTTACTGCAAAGATTAATTTATTTTATAACTGAGTTGACGTCGGGCCCCTAGAAATCGCCGGGCCCCAATTGCCCCCTCCCTCCCCTTTTCAACGGATGTGCATCCAATGAGGCAATAAGCGTTCTTATTTTAATACATCTGCAAGAAAAACGCAGTGAACCAACACGGACAATTCGACACTAGTGTCAGTTGTATACTTTTAAGGCTGCCATGTTTGGTTTTATGGTCTCCGTTCTTACTACTCGAAACGCGGAGCTGAAAACTTGCTCATCGCGCAGGAGCAGCCATGACATTGAAATCTTTAATGTTGTACAAAGTAATCAAATGAAAATTGTACCCTAATCCACTAGCAGCCTGGGTTAGGGGAAAGCATTTTGAAGTAGGGCAGTGCATTTAAAAAAAATCTTTATATTGTTCTATGTATTTTTTTCTTCTTTTATGTTAGCATGTTAGCGCACACAGCAGTGTATTTTAGAAAATAACTTTACGAACTTTGGTGACTCAAATTTTGGGCATGAAGGAATTTAACAAATGCAGTCATTTTGTTTTCATTCCAAAATTGATAAACAATCTTTTAGTCTGTGTGCATGTTTTGGTTACTAATTGAAATAATTATTGATCTAGCATTGCTCTAAGCCATATCAATGATAGTTCTTTTGTAATTGATGGGTATAAAATAGCATATTATCGAACAAATTTAAATCCTGGTTCTTTGTTATTTGTTTAAAACAGTAAATCGATATGCCCTTTAAAACTGTAACCGATTCATTTTATTAATGCATACTTAAATATCTGCTAAACAAATTAATCTCAAATTACAGCTCTTACATGAATAATCAAAGTGCTACAAAGAAGTGAAATGATCTGATAGACAATGTTCACACACACACACACATCATAAAGAACCTTTGATGCAGCATCCGCGTTTGAATCAAAGACTTTTAAAAAAAAACAGAGTAGGGGAACTCAAAGGGTAACCTCTGAAGGAGAGGATACAACAAGACACATTTTGACAGACCCATCGTTTAAACCAGTGTATAACGACGTAGAACACACACGGAAGGAGAACTGTTGGAAGTTATAATTGCAAACAGACGAGGAATTTGGTCTAAATGAGACAATCTAACCTGAGCACTGCTTTTCGATACTTACTTACAGACACCTAATCAACACTCTTTGTTCGTTCAATTTTAGTCTAATTTCCTATTATATTATTATTTCATGACCTTTCTCTTTTTCACACTTCATTATTATTATTATTATTATTATTATTATTATTATTATTATTATTATTTCATCCTTTTGAGGAGATGACAAAAGTTGCACCTATTTAATAAATTTGCTTGTTTCTGTATCTGTAGCAACACTGAAACATAGTTGCAAAGTTTGGTTGAATTTTCTCCACTGTCGTATAACTGATTTTACAGTACACATGTTGAAGTGGAGTGACATGTAAGATCTAAACACGGGGACTCCTTTACCATGGTTATAAAAAATAAGAAACTTCCTTGAATATGTTTGAAGTCATTATTTAATTTGTAAAGAACAATTTTACTCAAGTTGGTATCTTTTTAAATATTTAAATATTTAAAAATACAAAAAATTAAAAATGTCAGCCAAAATCACCACCAAAGTTGTTGATTTGATAGTACGATACCCGCAAAAAGATGAAAATAATAATGTTATCTCTCTATAAATAAATCCGAAGAAAGTATATCACTTATTAGCACCTAAGGTGAAATATGGCAAGTTTAGAGATCCATAGACCATTTCCCGAAATACAAAACTGCATAGATATTTTTTGCCTTACATCGTATTGCAAGTGACCTTTCCGGTACCTACTGAATTACACCTATTTTCTTTTTCATCCTTTCAAAAGCGCAGAGTCGGAACTCAGTAAATATTCTATACTCTGTCCAGGCTTTAGTTTTGCTTTTTATTGAATGCACATAGGCAATATCAAAGAAAAATATTATTTGATTCTCTTAGCGACTAAAATGTAATGCAATAATAACAGCTGATTGACTCAATTAGTACGGTGATACATAGTAAACATTTGTCTTCTTTGCATATCTATTACAACAGTTTTCAATGTACAGAAAATATCACTTAATTGACACTATAGGCAGCAAAGCATTTTTCACCAAAGCCTTTATCTCTAGTTAAACTAATCTGCGTGTTTTAATTTAAATTTTGAAAATTCTATTAGAGCCGTGGTTCCCAAAGTTTTTTGATCGCGACTCTAAATACCGTCTTTTGCGACCCAAATTGCAGTACCAGTATAGGGTCGCGAGGGTCCTGGTGACCAGGGGTTTGGGAATCACTTTATTAGAGTATCATCACCTTTGACAGATGTAGAAATATAACGTATTCTTCCCGAAGTGTTTTTTTTTTTTTTTGTTTTTTTTTTGTAACTTTGATTGACTTACTTCATTTGATACGCAGAACAGTTCACTTGGAAGTCCCATGATAATATATATATATATATATATATATATATATATATATATATATATATATATATATATATATATATATATATATATATATGTGTGTGTGTGTGTGTGTGTGTGTGTGTGTGTGTCCTCCCCAGCAATTTGACGAAGGGCTTGCCAGGCCCGATATGCCTTGAGAAATATGTATTTGAAAGTTGCACTAAGAACCTGACAGAAAAACGCCGATTATCTAGACGCCGAGTCTACGGATTACTCAGTCGTATGGTCTACTACTGTGTCCCCCGAAATTTTGTAATTACTACAATATCCATGTATCTGTATCTGATTAGCAGTCAAGTCAGGCTGCGCTTGCTACCGTAAGTAACAGTAGACGGTGCTATATGCTACTGTTAACCCAGTGTAGACAGCTACACCTGGCTAACTCTGGAAGGTCCTCTCTGGTGGATCAGGCGGCCGAACAGATATGCTCATCCACCCGGCCGTGAAGGCAGATGGCAAGAGATGTGTGGACAGCGCAGGACATCAGTTCAGGTGCAGTAGGACCTGATGGCCATCCACTTTATATGGGCTTGTCTCCAGACGTTTCGACATTGTCGTGCCACTGGATTCTGACAGGCTTGGACGTGCGTGTAAGAGTGACTCTGCGCAACATTCCCTCACTTTATTCCAACTCACGCACAAATCATGATATCATCCCCCTTCCCCCACCCCACCCCACCCCCGCCCCAGATACCTTCAAGTCATGTGAAGATAGGCGAGCGTCAAAAACAGCAGGTGTGGATATACTGGGAGCTGTAGCTGCAGACCCGCAAACAGGCAGCTCAGGGCATAGGACCGCTTTTCACTGGACCGGAGCAGCAGTAGAACTCAGCCGCCCCCTGGGAGACAGAGCAGCCCTATTTAGGATCGCACTGCTCACCTACGTAGCATGAGGAAGGGGGTAAAAAAGGTACCCTAAACATTGTCTGCGTCACCTTAACCCTGCTATACCTACCGCGACTGATTTGATCCCACCTTAGCAGTCGAAAATCACATCATGAAGTCCAATCCGACGCCACTCTCCATTGTTGCCTGGAATGTGTGCACACATATGGACAGTACATCAGCAGATAGGCCAGAGAGACGAACAGCTCTAGTTGATACAGAACTGGCCAGATTCAACATTCAGATGGCGGCCCTAAGTGAAACTCGCCCAGCAGAGGAAGGACAACGCACTGAAGTAGGAGTCGGCTATACCTTCTTCAGGAGTGGCAGAAGTAAAGAAGAGCGACTTGAAGCTGAGTTGGCTTAACATCAAATCACAGATCCAAATGAGACTCACACTGTCCAGAAAAAGACATGCAACTATCACCAGTGTAGATGCACCCACTATGACCAACCCAGATGAGATCAATGACAAATGTTATCAACACCTGGAGTCTTTTATCGCAGAAGTGCTGAAGGCGAACAAGCTTATCCTTGGTGACTTCAATGCTAGCGTTGGTGCAGATCACCAGACATGTATACGCATCATCGGCAAAAATGAATTTGGCAAATGCAACAACAACGGACTCCTCATACTGGGTAAATGTGCTGAACATGACCTCCTAATCACCAACGCGGTCGTCCGCCTGCCAAAGCGCAACACAGAGGTGTTGGATGCACCCACGCTTCAAGCACTCGCATCTCATTGTCTATGTCATCGTCAGTAGAAGAGACAGACAAGATGTTCGAGTGACGAAGGCAATGAGAAATGCAAAATGCTGTACTGACCACAGGCTCATAGTCTCCAAGCTCAATATCCGAATTCAGCTTCACCGACAACCAGAAGGCGACAAAGCACGCATAAAGCTCAGTGTCTCCAAATTGAAATAGGAGAATGTGAAACAGTCGTTTGTTGAAGAACTCTGTAGCCAACTAGTAACGATTCATGCAAACTCAGAGAACGACGAGAAAAACTGGGCATCCTTCAAGGATTCTTTGTTCTCGGCTGCATCCATAAACCTTAGTCCTACCACATGTCAACATCAAGATTGGTTTGATTTAAACGATGCTGACGTACGAAGACTACTGAGCGAGATACATCAGCTCCAAAAGGCCTGTTTAGAAGACAGCGCTTCGTTATCTAATAAAGCAGCCTTAAACAACATCAAGAAGATTGTCAAATGCAAACACGGAGAGTTACACGACTCATGGCTAAGCAACAAGGCAGATGATATTCAGTCCAACGCAGACATGAATGTTATGAAGAATTTCTATGATGTTTGAAGACAATCTACGGGCCACAGCCATCAGGAACATGTCCAATACTGCGTGTTGGCCCCAGCCCTCTTCAGTACACTGTTCTCTGCCATGCTTACAGATGCTTTCCGTGACTTTGACACTGGGAATGACATCGTATAGCGGACTAATGGCAAACTCTTCAGTCTTAGGAGACTACGGGAAAGACGAAGGGACAGGGAGTGATTGTTCGTGATCTCTTCTTTGCTGGCTACTGTTCCCTGAATGCTAAATCCCAGAGTTACATACAATAGAGTATGGACGATTTCTCTTGATCTTGTGACAATTTGATCTCACAATCAGTATCAAGAAGACGGAGGTGATGCATCAACCTGCAGCAGGAAATCCTCCCGTAAAGCCTACCATGACAGTGAATGGCCAAACCTTCCAGGCAGTGGATAAGTTCACCTACCTCGGCTGTACACTGTCACGTACATTCCACATTGATGACTAAAGCAACGCCAGAATTGCCTAATCAGACAACGCGCAAATGTGTGGGAGCGCAGAGGCACCAGTCTGCAAACAAAACTGAAGGTCTGCAAAGCCATTGTGTTGCAGACCCTGTTGTATGCATATGAAACCTGGACAATGTACAGATGTCAAGAAAAGAAAATGAGCCATTTTCAAATGGGCTGCCTGAGAACACTGATGAGATAAGATGGCCGCACAAGGTCCCAGACACTGAGATTTTCACAAGGGCATGCACCTCATAAGGATGTCAGACAAGCGAATACCAAAGAAGATTTCCTGCGGCGAGCTGAAGGAGGGATAGCGATCTCATGGAGGTCAGAAGAAACGCTTTATAGACTCCCTCAAGACATCCTTGAAACACTTCAACATTGACCCTGAGTCTTGCAAAGATCTCGCACAGGATCTTTACACAGACAGTTTAGAGCACAAATTGGCCTGATCAGCCACTTACGTACTCACAGAAACCAGACCAGTTAGTAATGTCATGGTTATATTCGCACTCGAAGGACGAACAACAACAATCGATAAATGCAGATGACGACGCCAACACAGAAAATAATAAAATAAATCAGAGATAAACACAATAAAATATAATCTTGTACAATTATAATTCCAATGGTATTATGAATATCTTGATCATATATTTAAAATAGAAATACATGTATTTAGCACAGTGGGAGGCAGAAAGTGAGATACAAGTATGTGTCGCTATGAAAATATGTAATTTGTCCGATAGAAATACCAAGCTAATTAAGCATGATTAAAGACTCATAACAGCATGATCAAAGGCATTATGTAGTCCGAGCCTACGTAATTAACCTCGATCAAATATCAATGGTGATTTAACGAGTGATAAAAGTTAATCACCTACCGTAGAATCCATGTCAGCCGAGTTTACCTTTATCCGAACAAAATGTATGTCTCCTGTTATTTTTTTTAATTTTTTTTTTTTTTTATGATAATGTTGCCTACGCTCTAGAGGTAGTATATCATAGATATATTACTGATTTGCTATTGAAGTGAAAACTATATCTATCTATCTATCTATCTATCTATCTATCTATCTATCTATCTATCTATCTATCTATCTATCTATCTATCTACAGTGATACCTGTCTATAAAAAGCAGACTAGGGACGATGAAATTGTATTCTTTATGGACAGGTTTCCTTTATATAGAGGTTAAAATAGTCACGAAAATTAAAGATGGCGTTCTTTTTAAGTACCTTATATACTCGCATATAAGGTGAGTCCAACTGCAAATTGCACAGACCAAGATCTGCTCCCGGCACAATATACATGGAGATCTGAGTCTTTGTACTTTGTTAGGAGTAATCAGTAGAAAAAACAACAATTTTGTTTGCAGTTGTACTCTCCTCAAACACGATTGTATAGGATAGGTGTCCATTAAAGCAAGTTTCAATCTATATTTCCATGCCAATGAAGCTTTCATTGCTGACGTTCTTTAACATTCTGGACGAATATATTGAATGGAGAAATACGGTCGCACATATTTGTCTTGTACTGCAAAATAAAATTTAAAAAAAAAACACAACAACTGTAGATGACTTTACGTTGAAATGCTTTATATCGCAGGGTATTCTCTCATTCCTATTCATTTCTGATATATTTTGCAGATGTGAAATTTTCATATGAGATTCAAGTGTTCCACATGAGTGCACTTGATCACATGAAAGTTACACCCTATTGTCTTTTACCAAAAAGTATTAATTTTGTTGCAACATGCTGAAGATTATCCGTCATTATGGTCTTAACTATGTGAGTTCAGTCAGCAAGGAGAGAAAAATAATCAGTCATATGCGTTAATGTGAGATAGGAAAATCCGACTGGATACGACTGATTGTATCATTCTTCCAAAAGGTAGATAGAAGCATCTGTGCCTCAGTGGTTAGCGTGCCGGATTTGCTACCGAACGGGTGAGGGTTTAGAACCTACCATCGGATCAGTCCGGTTCGGCTACTTTAATTGCGTTGGCACTGAATAACCTACGTATGTTGCTGTGCTGTAAAACATCAGACCAAACCAAACCCAAAAGTGGAGGTTAAGAAAAGCCCTTAGCTTCCATTTCCTAGGCATGATATAGATGAGAATGTGTTTAAAATGCCGTTGAAATCAACGAAACCAAACTTAAACGGTAGGCATATTTATAACCAAGCTTGGTTGATACTCATTTTTGTGGGGAGGACTTGACTCATATGATCAGATCATCTTGGGACCTACTCGTTGTACCCCATTGTAATCAGTAATGGCGTTTACCTTTAAAGATCTGAATGAGTTTTTTTTGTTATCGTCTGCCCCTTTTTTAACATAAGATAAAAAATCGATTTTAACATCCTCATTAGCCAACATCGATGCTCAGGTTAATTAGATAGGATGAATCTATGAGAGCATCTCTCTCGTTATCTTTCAGTAGAGCGTGCAGCTCGTTTGATAAGTGGTTGGTACCATGCATGCGAAAGGCAAAATAGAATTTGGTCAATAAGTCTAATGCTTGTAATAAGCAACTCTGTAAGTCTACAATCACGATCTCAGTGGTCTACATTACGACAATCATCTAAAATGGAATTTTATCGTAAACAACCGATAAAAGCTTCCGCGAGAGCCTGTTAAACTGAAATAGGTTTTGATTTCCAAGAGCGCAAAGACAGCCACTGCTTAAAAAACCCCCACTGAAATTCTGATATCTTATTGTTGGTTGTTTTTATGCGAATAAGCATATACTAATGTAGTTAGCATATAGCTAGTATGTAATTTAGCACATGTATTATCGTCTATCTGTCAAGGAATTTGATTAGACGTCTTTCAAATTTGCTGTTTCACGGCCTTGCTTTTAATTGTTTTCCTTGAATTTAATTCATAGCTGTTGGAAATGAAAGGATGAATTCTCTGAACAAAATATAAATCTGAGACGTTTCAGTGGATGCCGAATGATGCCATAACGTTTCACAGTCGGAAGCGATTTCTAGAAAAATATGGGTTTGGAATATTACCTAATTTTACACATCAGATATTTTTTTTTTAATGCAATAATTCTTTAATATAGACAATAGATAAGAGTCATTTAACTTTTATGTAGATCATATTATGAACGAAATGTCTGTTTAAAATGTGAATGTATAGTATATTCAGTTTATGCTTATACTAAAATAATTATGGCTTTCATTTGCATTTCTCAGAAGAAAAGAGGAATTTCTCAATATTGACTAATCTTAAACGTTGGAGTAACATGGGTTAAATTCTTACACACAGGGTGAGATCAGTCCCATCAATACGTCTTTTGTCTAGAGATTAACAGATTTGTTAAAAGTATAATGCCGATGCGAAGAAGTCATGTGGGATACACGTATTCCACATCGATGTGAAGAAGTCATGTGGGATACACATATTCCAGATCGATGTGAAGAAGTCATGTGGGATACACGTATTCCACAACGATGTGAAGAAGTCATGTGGCCTACACATATTCCACATGAGTATATCTGATGACATGAAAGTGGCATCATATTGTTATTGACCAAAACCTTTAATATTATTGCAACATGCTGAATATTATTCGTCAATATAGTCTTAACCATGTTTTTTAGTCAGCAATGAGAGTAAAATAAATCATATTAGTTAACGTGGGATGGGAAAATCACACACCATTGGATATGACTGATTTTATCATTATTTCAAACTCTTGACAGAAGCCGCGGTGCCTCAGTGGTTAGCATGCTGGACTTGGTACTGAACGGGCGCGGGTTCAAATTCTAACATAGGATCAGTCCAGGTTGGCTACCATGGTGTTTTTTGACAAGGCACTTTTCTCAAATAGCTTCGGCAATGAATAAATTTCTTATGTTGTTGTGTCGTAAAGCACCAAAAATAAACAAAACCCAAAAGGTATTTATAATCAAGCTTGAATGATCAGTCAATTTTGTGGCGAGGACTTCACTCATATAGTCAGAGCATCTTGGGATCTACACAGAATTTTTCCATTGTACAGAGTAATTGTGTTCACCTTTGAAGATGTGCACGAGGTTTTTGTATATTCTGCTTCTTTTTATAACATCAAAGAAAAGATCGATGTTAGCATCCTCATTAGCCGACTGCGATGCTTAGGTTAATTACAATGGATGTATCCATGGGAGCATCGCTCTATTTATCTCTCAAGGGAACGTGCAGCTCTTTTGATAAGTATTCGGTATCATGTATGCGACTGGCAAAATAAAATTTGGTCAATAAGCAGCCTTTGCCTGGAGATGAACAAATTTGTTTCAAATATAAAGTAGGTTAATATATGTATGTATGTCTGTATTCAGGGACAGTTTAACCGTTGGGCAAACTAGGCGGTTGCTTCGGGTGGCAAAATTTGGGGGGCAGCAAAAAAATGGAATGAATAAAAAAAAAGAGAAATAGCGTAAAATACAAGGTAATGAGCATCTAAAAATAGAAAGAGAAAACAGAAGGAAAGAATAAATGTACAATATTCATTTACGAAAGTAAAAAATTGGGGGTAGTGGGCGCAAGGCTGGTGGCTCGCCTAGGGCGCCAAATACCCTTGCGACGGGCCCTGTATGCATGTATGTATGTAGGTATATATATATATATATATATATATATATATATATATATATATATATATATATATATATATATGTATTTATGTATGTAGGCATGCATATATGTATGTATGTATGTATATATCTGTATGTATGTATGTATGTATGTGTATATATATATATATGTATGTATATGTATATATACATGTATGTATGTATGTATGTATGTATGTATGTATGTATGTATGTATGTATGTATGTATGTATGTATGTATGTATGTATGTATGTATGTATGTATGTATGTATGTATGTATGTATGTATGTATGTATGTATGTACTAGTGTTTAACGGCATCTAAATACAATAATGTCTATATGATGCCAAATAAAAGTAAAGCTTCAAGTATTAAAATGAAGAAATGCACCTAAATTTAGGAATGAATCAAGAGGTTACGTTAATAATACCAATTTGTCACCTTTTCTCAGTTAAATTGTATCCTTTTATTATATCAGATAGGAAGAGCGGAACAGTGGTAACTGAGAAAGAAAGTTCACAAAATTATTGAACTGTTTTCAAATGTCATAGGAGGAAATCGACAGACTTACCAAAATGTTAGACTAGCTATTTGTAACAGATTGAATTTTTCTGATCAGCGTTTTCAGAAACCGTCATTAAACGACTTATTTAAATGGGTTAATACATCAACTTTTCTTTATTCAATATAACGATCTGTACGAAATTCCACAAATTGCAATCAGATATAGGTTAAAAAATAGATTAATCAGTAACAAGTTGGACTTTAAAGCAAATTTCGTTTCAGGCGGCGGTCAATTTCCGTAACCATGGCGACTGCCGGCGGTCAGATTATTAGTCGAGACACGGAAACATACAATGGACACAAGCGGAGAGGAAACGTGGAAGGGAAGAACACTCTTATGGACGTATCTCAGGTGAGCGCACGTTTACAGGTACGACAGATATATACATTTTTACTGATAGATATATAACACATATATGTCTCTGCATTTCGCGATGATTTTTCATGATCAAACCTTTATTTACTTTTCTTCAGATGGTAAAAATTAGAAATCAAATCTTTCACAAAGTGACTTATGAATTTAGAGTATCATGGCCTCTTCCTCCGTCTCTGAATCTCTCTTTATCTCTGAGCGAGAGAGAGAGAGAGAGAGAGAGAGAGAGAGAGAGAGAGAGAGAGAGAGAGAGAGCGATAGAAAGAGAGAGATTAGTTGGCTAGAGAGTGTTCTATTTCATGGCTTATGTAATCTGTTTAATTAAATTAGTGAGAGTCAAGAATTTTGAAACTAGTAAATTTTCCCTCTAAGTTTGGTATCCATTCTCTCAAAAACAAACTACCAAGCCATTATTGTGGCGTGGGGGTGGTGGTGGTTGTGGTTATCGTTATCTAGAGGATGATCGACCTCGGTGTTATTGCCCGGATCGAGTAAAGAATAATATAAATTGTGAAACTTATAGATGGAATGAATAGAGATCTGAGCAGATATATAGAACAGACTAAAACGAGCCCCCGTATATGAAATATAACAATTTAATCAATTACATAAACAACTGTGATAATGCATTACATTAGGACGATACACTTCTTTTTGAAATAAATCATTCACCGAATTTTAAACACAAATATAATTATGTAAATAGCCGATCTGTTTAAATGATAGAATTAATTCATCATAGAATCGAGTGAACAATCGAAGTCATTGCTTTGTACAGCTTCATAACCTGGTTTCCTCCGGTTCACCGTGCTGTTCAACTGGTTCCTTCACTTTCTTCTCACTCTGACTATCTTCTTGCCTCTGTCGGCCCTCAAACTTTGTGTGGGTAGGTGGATACGTAGGTATGTAGATACGTAGGTACGTGGATACGTCAGTGGAGCTATTTCCCCTTGTGCTTGTGCTTTCAAAATAAACAGAGAAGCAACCTAAATCTGCTGTCCTATATCCTACTGGGAATAGATCATTACTCCACTCTCGTTATGTCAGATATCATCCTATCGGAAGTCAAACAGATACCAAAGGCTATCTGGTCAAGTCAAACACGGCAGGCCATAAACAAACAAACCTAGTTTCATAAGATTAATCTATTTCCTAACGGCTATTTCATCGCTGACTCACATTAACATCACACGAGACATAACAGTTCCGTTCTCGATTATACAAATGAATGAATGAAATTCATTACATGGCTTAACTACGTTAATTTCAGTCGATACGCACTTAAGTTTTTATCATACATGAAATCATCTAAGATCGGTGAATTCACACGGATTCTCATACTCATATGAACTAAAGTAATGCATGAAATTCTTAAAATACATGATTCCTATAACACTCAAGACAACAAATTCAAACAATCTGTCAAACTTATATATAAGATCATTGTACGAATTCAGATAATGAACTCAAACACAGTTATACTCATATCAAGAAAATTGATCTACGAATTGATACAAATAAATTCATGCAAATATAAGTAAATAAATTCAGGCAAATAATTATATTGGTATCAACGAATTACAGGAGATTGATGCAAATACCTTGTGCTTTCAAGCCTTGCTCGCTTCTACCGCCAGAATTTTGTCCGTCAACTTTCCAGACATCCGGTCCCTTAGATAATTGTTTTACGAGATAATTTCTTGCAAATTCAATCTCGGAACCAAAAATATCTTCCTCTTGCAGGAGTTTAGACTGACTAAATTTTGCGATGTGGCATATTAAAACTATGAAATTTCGTGTGGGAAACACGCCCCTTATTTAGCGTAGCCAATCAGGATTAAATATATCTACCGCCTTTCATAAATAGGCGCCAAAATTTGCGGTCATCCTGACCCTCTAGATTTCCAAATAACTGATTCTGGACAATCTCAATTCTGACATTTTCGATACAAAGATTGAGTTAACCTTTTCCCTTCCAGTTTCTCTGACTGTTAAATAAACGAATGCTTAATTAAAAATCGGTTCCTCTCACAACACAGACCTTACAATCCTCGCAGCATAGCGATTTAATACGCACCCTGTCCTCATAAATCTAATTAATTGTTCTCTGTCCAAGTTAATGTTCTCTGTATAGATCGACAGAAATTTGCACCCTTACAATTATCTTCTTTCTTTGTTGTACATGCATCTATTGTGGCCTTTCAGTGTTATAGACCGTGACTGTATAATTATAACGACAACTCTTGTTTCAGTTTAGGACAAACACTCCAACTTTTTTTTTTTTTATCCTTCCTTTAACTGTACAAGTCCATACTGTTGAGTTTACAACTTTTTCTGTCTTGAAACTTTCAAGTATGATACTTTTTCTCTCTGCAAATCTAGATCACACCATTTTCATCTGCAATGTCCGATTTTGCTCTCTTTAACCTTTTTCATTCTACCCAATAATATATGTTGTCACACTAAAAACTCCATCAACTCAACTCGATATTATGGATCACTAAATTGTTTAAGAAGGAAGTTTTTTATGTACGTAAACGCATAAATAGCAAAGATGACATGTAAGAAATCATTCTTTATTGAAGAAGAAGAATTAGAAGATGAAGTTATGTTGACGATAAAGATAGTGATATTGATATGAAATTAAAGATATTGTAACAAAAACAACAGTGATACTACTACTACTACTAATAATAATAATAATGAAGAAAGTGAAAATTGGGGATATCTTTACAAAACAATATGTACGACTTGTATTTTTTCAGGTTAGTGGACCAGCCATGCAAGTACGTCTGGACCATGTTTCCAAGGACGAAGCATTAGATCTTCTGCACCAGTACAATGATCTCGTGCATGATCCTGACTTTAATACCAGAAGCCTTCCACCCGTAAAGGCATCATTTCGATCAAATTCAGTCTCTCCGAGGCGTGAAAAGGATAGCATCGTTCGAGGTGGATATGCCTTTCGAAGTAGTAGGCAAGGCCACCATGTATTCACAGAAGGA
Organism: Margaritifera margaritifera; assembly: GCA_029931535.1. Classification (NCBI taxonomy): domain Eukaryota; kingdom Metazoa; phylum Mollusca; class Bivalvia; order Unionida; family Margaritiferidae; genus Margaritifera; species Margaritifera margaritifera. The sequence goes on from JAQPZY010001260.1 coordinate 1,323,256, forward strand.
ATCAGTAATATAAGTAAAAGCCCAGATCCTTTGTTCGCCATGAAGACATTTAGTATTCCGTTCTCCAATCTTCCTAACAGTGTTTCAGTTCAGAAAGGGAAACACCAGTTTACTTTAGGATTAAAACATTCAAAGAAAGGTATAGACGGATCACAACTTGAATCCTTCTCTCCAGAGCATTTGACAAACGAAATTTGTAGTTTAGTTCCGACGATAGATATCGGTCATAGTTTCCTGGTTTCGAAAACAAAAAAGAAACCGAACCAAAAGCAGTCGGTTAAGAAATCAAAGCATGAGAAGCTTAAAGAATCTCCGCATTTCGAACCATCACTGCTGAGATTTCCGGAAGAGAAAGGAAGCATCCATGGAAGATTTAGTCCCTTAACCCCAGGTAACTCATTTGTGTCTAGAAAAAGGAATAAGAAACCAAATTCTACCAAAAGTCCAAAGGACGCTATTTTTGAGAATAGATTGAGTGTTGTGTCCATTGGAGAATCCGTGACTCCCACACATTTTAATAGACAGAAAAGAAAAACTAGAAAACTCTATCCAATGTATGATTGGCAGTCTAGTAAAAACGATCATCTTAGAAAACTGAAGTTCGAATATCCCGAGAAAAGGGGCGACAGAGTTAAAAGTGATAACTCAAGCCAGTCTAAAGTAAGTACCAAAGTTTTACACTTGGATGCAGAGACCACAATATTGCAGCCAATAAATGTAAAAGGGAAGAAAGGTAAGAAAGGAAAAGAAAAATCGAAACGTAAATACGATTTCCTGGCATTTTATACAGACTCTGGAATTATTAGGAAAGAGAAGTTTCCAGTCATAATTCAAAATGGTGATGTCTCAAAGCACCCTTCAATCATGAATAGTAGCTTACAGTCACGTGCGAGTACGGGCAGCAGTTCCAGTTCTCATTTGTTAAAGAACCCGCCACCATCTGTCATCTCACAATCGTTGCAGGATGAGATCATGTATATTGGGAGCATTGAACCGCCAGCAGAACTTCGCACGCTCAAGGAAGAAAGAACTCTTTCACAGCTTAGTAGAGGAGCTGATCTTGGCAAAGGTGACACTGTGACCAATAAGGACCCGGTGAAACATAACGTGGACCAAACTTCTGACAATATTCAGAATTATGAACCCACCAAACAACCTACCAAGGTTGCAGATCCTGTATTTGAACGCACAAAGACTTTTGACAAAGTAATAACGCTCCAATTCGAGAAAGACCCGTCGAAAATTAAAGAGCTAAAAAGGCAGAGTCCCAAGCTGCTCTCAGTTCCAAGCATTTCGCTAGATCCACTTGCACAGTATCATTCAAGCAACGAAACTCCCGATGCAAGACCAAGAATACCTGCCATTCTAAAACCTCATGCCCAGAGTGGAACAGACACGCGAACGGACACTTGCGATAGTTCCTTATCTTCAAGGCAGACAAGTGTCCCTGTGAAGAACCTCACACTGTACCCTCCAACTCAGGCCTCTTCCACTTCCACACCTTCCATCAGTATTGTTGATGAATATGGGGATCAAAAAGAGATCATTTATGCGGATAGTGCAAGGCAAATTAGAAACGAAAACGACGATGACGATATAGCGGAAGTAAAACTCAATAATAAGACACTGTCTTTTATATCACCACTACAGCTTCAATCAAACGCTAAAAGACAGTAATGCTACCTTTTCCGATAGTTTGTCTTTTTTCAACTTTGAATGGAAGGCTTTTAAATATAAAAGTGTATTTATGTATTTTGAATCAACATTAAAAGAACTTCATGATAAGTCATTACCAGCATTTTTGACTGGGAACACACAAGCGAAATTATTCACAATATTCAAGATTCGATAAAGGAGCATACTAGATGCAAAAAAGCCCTGCTTCATCGTGCATCATGTTAACTACTAATTGTTCTCACGATTTCGCATGTGTCTATGAGGTAAGGAGGACTTCTTTTTAAAGAAGATCTCTCTATGTGTACGTCACAAGATTCTCAGTAATTAAATCAGAGAGAACATTTTCAACTTGAATCAGAGGATAAACAAACAAAACAGTGAAACAAAAGAGATTCTTAAATAATAATAGAAAGTCACAGTTTGTTTTAGATTAAATAAAAAATGTGGCTTTTATATCATATTTGTCAATTGTTACGATGAATACATAAATCTTCCACTAGCATGAGATTATAGAGAAACCCTATTCATGCCAAATTTTACTACCAACCCGAACGAAGCGTAGCAGTGGCTTCCTACTTCAAATGTGAAATTCATAATTCAAGACCACCCTCTCTGCACACCTACTGAGTCTTTCGCGTTTCCTAGAGGGAAGATTTTTAAAATATATAGCTATAGTCTCATTTCCAGTAAGTGTTTTTGATGAAAATGCTTTTACATTTAATCTTTGCCCATTAACAAGTACGAATTCTCTGGTGGAATACATCGAATAAGTTGAAAAAAATACCAGATATTAAGAGGGATGAATATTCAACAAACACCTGAACGTGTTTTAGTACATACTGTCAGGAATGATAACCTAGACGAGCATTATTAATTACGTCCCATTGATGCTTAGAGTAGTCCAACACATCAAAAGTCTTTATACTGGAAACCTGAAATTGTCTACTGCATCGAAGAAAAAAAACGTGGCCTATTTGAACGATGTGTCAGTAGTGGCGACTGGGCACTAAATACGGCAACGTTAGTGCCATGACACAATGCAAAAAGGGTCCAATTACTAAACATTGTCTGGAAACTGTAGATTTTTACAAATAATAATTTATCACTCACCCATCAAGTTTCTGAACAGAGAAAATGTTTCACCACAAAGTTACATTTTAATACTTCAAATCCGTGTTTTTACGCATCTTAAAAAATTATGTTCATTTGTAAAACTTGACAAGATAAGTAAATGGAGGGCTTCTTTTTTTCTGCTGTATTATCTGATAGAGAAGCATTTATATTGGTTGGTATTTATGTAATTTTGATAAGGAGTAAACCCGCACACACACACGCACACACACACAAACAACTCCCTTAGCCCGCATCTTGCTCATTACAATGTATCCTTTTGCTTACATACAAAATTAAGAGTGTGTGAAACTTGTATGTATCACGTTCAGTAATTTTCTTCGATGAATATACGAAGTTATAATTCTGTCTGCAAACATTTCCTCATCAGTCATTTGACTATTAATCTGTTCCTCATCAGTCATTTGACTATTAATCTGTTCCTCATCAGTCATTTGACAATTAATCTGTTCCTCATCAGTCATTTGACTATTAATCTGTTCCTCATCAGTCATTTGACAATTAATCTGTTCCTCATCAGTCATTTGACTATTAATCTGTTCCTCATCAGTCATTTGAATATTTATTTGTTCCTCATTAGTCATTTGACAATTAATCTGTTCCTCATCAGTCATTTGACTATTAATCTGTTCCTCATCAGTCATTTGACAATTAATCTGTTCCTCATCAGTCATTTGACTATTAATCTGTTCCTCATCAGTCATTTGACTATTAATCTGTTCATGCAGTTACTATATACCCTGTACGAAAACTTCATTACCAGGGATGTTGAACGATTTCCCAACTAGGGCTAGTCTTCCGGAGGCAAAGGGGGAGAGGGGACTTTGTCAACTGAATGGGGCAGCCACAGAGCGGATACCAACAGGTAAATACATCATTTTCGAAATGTTTTAGATATGCTATGGTCATTCTGCCCGCCACTGGTAATTGACGTACTAATCGCATATAATTACCCTAATAAAGGTATGCATACAGGATTCATATTTTCAATTATTGCCTTCATCCAACTGACAAATTGTGCAGACAACTTTGCGTGTAATATCTTACCTATGATTGCAGCCTTCAAAATTTCTCTCTTTCCCCCCCCCCCCCCAGAATAGGCTCATACACTACGGGTCATTCTTTATACACATGCTTAACGCCCTTGAGATAGGGAATTGTAGTAGGGCTTTTCAACGTTTGAATATCAGTGAAAGTATTATCGCATATAAAATCTATATTATCCAAATGTTTGGCAATATGGTGGAAATATTTAGGAAGTCACTCTATGCCTGATCGATTTTTATTATATTAAAAATGGCTCTAAAAGCCCACTTCAATAATATTTATCTTTGTTCAATTTTACATCTGTCCCTGCCTGTTTACGGTATTCATCCAAATCCAGGTTCTTCGACAAATATCTTGAATAGGAAATAACTGCAGGTGACTCAAACATTATCTCCATATCAATTAAATATTCGTAGGATCAGATCCAAAAATGTCTTTCATTCAATGTCTTTCCGAAGAATTGTATATTTTTAAATTATACTCATTTCGATGATGCTTTTTCTGATGCTGATCTGTAACTGCTGGATATCATGATCCCATTCAACACATCAGAGGAAACCAAGATGGTGGTGTAGCAGAGTGTCCCAAATTTAAAACATATTTGGATGGAAATCAAAGTGAAAGCGACTGATATGATTCTCTATCATGTTTATAGACAATCTTCACGCGAAAATAATATTTTGACATTTTTTTTCAGATATCGATTGAAACTGCTTTTTATTTAGGTTACCCTGTCATACGATTTCAACGTTGATTTGCTTCCGAATGCGCTATGGTCTCATCTGCATATCATAATAGAATTGTATGGTCTGTCCAACCATATTTTAGAACATACAACAACAACATCTGTTTCAGGATCTCTGCTTGATTCAATACTATTGACCATTAATGTAACTGAACATGGTAGTGGTCTTGACAGATTTAAATGTTCTATCTCTGAACATCATGAGATAATTCTTTTAATTAATGTAAATTTTGACATAAACTTTTCATATAAACAAAAATTGGCTATATAAAAACGAATGTAGAAGAACCCAAGCGACTAATCCACGCTGAACCATGGGACTAAATCCTAACTGATACATTTATTGATGACTTCCTTACAACTTTAACTGTCAAATCCACCAAATATGTGGAGAAATCTATTCCATCAGAATAATAAACATAAGGTAAGGCAAAATGACAAAATTTGGTTTAATGCTTAAATAAAAGAAAGTAATCAGACACATGGAAAGCATTATGAAGTATTATCTGACTTAAATACATGTATTATACAGTATTAAATACATACATCAGAGTAAAAGTGTCTACAATATAAAAAAACACGCTAGAGAAATTGAAAAAAAAAATCTAGGAACATATTAGAAGATAATAAGAAACTGGATGAAAAGGGCAATGAATAGGGCAATGAGTCTCAAGTTATTCCTCATATAACAAGTTTCAGTTCTTTAACAAGGTACAATATACAGTTTTGCATTATTTCTTTTTTCTGCATCATGTCTAGACGATATTGATCATCCACTTCCATATTTCCCAAATAACTGAATGTTGTTTTTAATAATTGATACGAACAACGAATTTTAAAGATCCAACGAACTATGAACCTTCTGTGGAAACAATAAACTCTTTCCCCCCTCCATGAATTTAAGTACCGGCAAAAATGCCATCTTTTGTTACCCAACGTTTTAGACTTTTAGAATATTTCACACATGCCATGGTCAGATTGCTTTTTCTAAGTCAGTATTTTAGAATATTTCACAAATGCCATGGTCAGATTGCTTATTCTAAGTCAGTATTTTAGAATATTTCACAAATGCCATGGTCAGATTGCTTATTCTAAGTAATTGTTTTGGAATATTTTACACAAGCCATGGTCAGATTGCTTATTCTAAGTCAGTATTTTAGAATATTTCACAAATGCAATGGTCAGATTGCTTATTCTAAGTAATTGTTTTGGAATATTTTACACAAGCCATGGTCAGATTGCTTATTCTAAGTCAGTATTTTAGAATATTTCACAAATGCCATGGTCAGATTTCTTATTCTAAGTAATTGTTTTGGAATATTTTACACAAGCCATGGTCAGATTGCTTATTCTAAGTCAGTATTTTAGAATATTTCACACATGCCATGGTCAGATTGCTTATTCTAAGTCAGTATTTTAGAATATTTCACAAATGCCATGGTCAGATTGCTTATTCTAAGTCAGTATTTTAGAATATTTCACAAATGCAATGGTCAGATTGCTTATTCTAAGTAATTGTTTTGGAATATTTTACACAAGCCATGATTAGATTGCTTATTCTAAGTCAGTATTTTAGAATATTTCACAAATGCCATGGTCAGATTGCTTATTCTAAGTAATTGTTTTGGAATATTTTACACAAGCCATGGTCAGATTGCTTATTCTAAGTCAGTATTTTTCGAAATAAGTCCGGATTAACGCCTTTCAGATCTACACATTCATAGGGAGTTAAGGATACTTTATGAAATAATATGCAAAGGTCAAACATTTAAACAAAACCATTGCGAAATCAAACGATTGAATAATCTTTTTTAATTCTTGTTTTAAACAGCTAATTTACTGGTCTTTCTTTTGCAGTCTTCTTAATTTATGTTAAAATACTACAGTCCTGTAAGCCATTGATCTCCATTGATTTCCAGCCAGAGACAAATTCAGATCGCATAAATTTTTAGCTTCACCGTCAGTCTCATTCTCAGTGAATTAAAGCAGATTTATACAGATAAAAGTCCTTTTCAATTCATTTAGCTCAAATTAAATAAGTTCTTTAAATTGAACAAAGTTTCCAAGGCAAAATGGGTTCATTTGGATGGGAAATAACTCTGTGGTAGGATTATTTATACTCTCAGAATTTACCTCCCTTAAGCAATATACTTAAATAATCATGGCAGTGAAACTGATAATGTAAATCCAAAATTTATAAATGTAATGAGTAGGCAATATACAGTGTTGGGTATTGTGTTATTTATATATACATGTTTATCTGTTTGGTAATAAGTTAAACTGATAGATGATCACTGAGGAATAATACAGTCTTCCAATAGTAATTAGTAATGTGAAGATTTTACACGAAAAAATTAAGCTTGCTTAAATAACATAATCTTCAATGAAAAGGTTCTAAATTACAAGTAATATATGTATAAAACTTATCTAAAAAAAATAAAGTTTAACTTCCTTTTATGTGTAACAGGTTATGCAAGTCATCAAAGAATCTACAGCTATAATCATACATTTTTAAATAGTACAACAAATAGCTCGACAGTATTATCGTCTTATTGATTGTCAAAAACTTCCAAGTAAAACAGTATTTGTAAGACGAAAATTATGTAGATGATGTCATTCGCTGTGCATCCATTCCAAGAAGGTACGTAGAAACATCTTAATTTTGGAACAATCCCACAAAATATGTGTGAATGTTCCACTGCAATATTACAATAGTGCACCTATTATATGGAACTTTGTCTATGGTATTAAAAGTGTATTTGTAATTTTAAAAATGCAAAACATTCACTTGGAATCCTCGAAGTGTTGCGCATTTAGTTATTCTCTATGGTTGGTAACAGTATATTTTACTATTCATTATTATGTGTATCATCACATTTCAAGGTCCATTTGGTCTTAGATTTAAGGTGCGTATTACTGAAGTGTAGCTGCTTGCATAGCCTTGCGTTTTATCTCTTACTATAAGAGAAATATATGGCTGCAATACGTTATTATCATTGATTATATTGACTTTAACCCTACGAAATTTTTATAGCATTTAAAATACTATGAAAGTTGTTTGAATTTTGAATTTACTGACACACTTCTTTCTCATTAGTGATCCAAAAACAACAACGATTTATCAAATTGCTGAAGTACAAGATTTTCTTTACCGTGCCATTGTTTACAGAAGATGGCAGACTTTCCTGCGAGATATATGTTATTTTGTTGTATTAAATTATCATTACAAATATATCCTAATATAAATTACAGTTACATAAGTTATGTACCTCTGCTATTTGGAGAGAAAAAAAATTATAAAAAATAAGTTGTCTCGAAAAAACAAAGTATATAACTATCTCCAGGAAATCTTAAACATTTGTTACTGTATACCAGATAGTTAAAACACGGCATGAAAGTGACGATACAGACAATTATCCGATTTGCGTCTCATGCAATAAACAACGTCTTAGGTCTATTCTTAATACGCAGTGGACTTAATATCGTTTTTATGCAATCAGCGTTGTTTTCAATCTGTTACAGGTTTATATATACAAATCTCACATACTTCTGATTTCCACCGATTCCTCGACAAACCTGCCGGCATACCCGCAAGTATCTCACACTCACCTACAAACTACATCGCCAAGGAAACGACAATGCTGGACCACAAGCTTTAGCCTTCAAAAAAAGCTGGAAGGCTCCACTGTATTTAATTTTTTGTTTGGCTTGAAGAGAAAATCATTTTGAAACAAAAATATGTGACGAGAGGTAGAGTGTTGGGCATTAAATGTAGATTATGTAGACCATTTAAAGGTGGAATGTTCTTGTCATTGTAGAGCAAGTTACGATTTTACTTTAGGAGGATTACTTATCAGCGTAAAGCGCACTTTTCATGTTCAAGCAATTATCGGTGCGTGTTTTGCATTCAGTTAAATGCACACGCTGGACAGGTTATTACTATAGCAAGATCCCCCTCTTACATATCTCTAGATTTAATCCCATCGAGAATCATGCTACACAAGACTTTTTGAATATTTCCGAATGCAACGTACGTTCACATGGACTCTTAAATATATGAATGCCTGATATTAAGCCTTGTAGTGTATGGCGAAATGGACATATAACAATTTAATTCTGCACCAGTCCACAATTGGTACTTTCTTATCCAACTAAAACTACTGTAAGAAAAAGCCTGCATTCCCAGTATACTTAAGCATGAGCTAATAATTAGTATTGAACCCGTCTACCACTCTGGCAATATAGCCAACCATTTACGCTTGTTTATGTGGATTTCGGTTGCATTTACGTTCAAATGGCTGAAATAACTTCTGAAATTAATATACTCACGATTCAGTAGAGCATATTGGAGGAATGTTGAGATCAAAATAGATATCTTCTAAGAGACTGACTTTCACCACTGTTGTTCGTGATCTCACTGAATCCACATAAAAGAGGGCCGAGAAAGAAGAAATCTAGAAAATTTAATTATTTGTTGTTCATGGACGATCTAAAGCTTCATGGGCAAATCAAAGGGGATTTCTACTTCCTGGGCCAGACAGTAAGAATTGTAATCCTTGACGTCCCCATATAATTTGGAATAGAGAATTGAGTGGCATCAAGCATGACAGCTAAAAAGATCGGTATAAAGCTCACAGACAACCAGTTATCTAAACAATATGAGAATGATGAAGACTACACATACTAAGGATTTATTGACGAGATGAAGAGAAAACTTAGAAAGATTACATTCGAAGGGAATAATGTATTAGGCTTAAAACTAAATGGAGACATCAAAGTCGCAGCTATCAATACGCGGCCTGTCTCCTTCATCCAGAACGCATCGTGTACTAGACAAAAATAGAGTTGTAAGGTATGGATAAAATGATTAGAAAGCAAAAACTCATTTCAAACCATGGATTCAAAAGCTCATATAAACAGGCTATACATTCCCAGGAAAATCTGTGAATAAGGCCTAATAAGCGTAGAAGACTGGACTGAAGGGGAAGCTGGAGCCTGTGAGCCTTGAAAGTATTTCCGGAAAGTGACGAAAAACTTGTAACCTTAGTCAAGGAAAGAGGGCTTTTTATAAGAGGAAAAGAAATGGAAAGAATGATAACCATCGGAGAAAGCATAAAAAATGAACATCAGAATTGAAGGAAAACACTATGCATGGGCAGTTTGTTGGAAGAAAAATGCTCAATCCGATGATGGCTTCTGGACATGGCTCCACCTGGGAGACATTACGAAGAAACAGAGGGGACTAGTAATGGCAACGATGGACCATGCACACACAGTACGGTTACCGAAGTGAAAATTAGTAAAGAAAAAAAAATGATGTCGCTTCATTGTGGAATATGTGTATGATCAAGGGTAAGACGGTCGATCATCTGATTAGTGAGTACAGTAAGCTAGCCCGTATAAATCGACACGACCAAGTAGCTCTAGCGGTACACTGGCAACTGTCTCTGAAATATTGACTTGAGGGCACAAACAAGTGGTACAATCACTAGACAGAGAATGTCACTAAAGGCAGGAAGATGAATAAGGTGGTAATTCAACATCCAGCACAGGAGACGGAACATAGTATTGTTGGACGATAAGTTGAAGCTGGCTTGCATCACAGGTACGACAGTAGAAGGGAATCCCGCCTCGCATGCAAGGAACAAGAGAATGTAACTAAAGGGGTGGGTGGAAGAGTTAGTGTGAAGAACCTAGGAATAGCACTGAAGCCAGATTTAGTTTATAAAACGACACTCCTCAGAACAGAGCGGATGTTCTGAAAGTCCCTTGAGATCTATTACCAGCTGAAGGTCTCCGATCTCAAGAACAATGGTCAGCATAAAATATCATGAGTTGTGGAAGAGAGATATGATTACTACTACTACTCCGCGAAGTATTTAGGCTTTTGCCGCCCCTAGACCCATTCGGAAGTTCGCAATCGCGAAAAGGTGAGGGCGACAGGAAGAATTGGATTGCGAATCACGAATCTTATTTCGATAACTGCTTATTAGTGTTGTGTTCGCAACATAATTTTATTCACTTAAGCGAGGTTATCAAAAAAAAAAAAAAAAAAAAAAGTGCCGCCAGAGTTTTGTCGCCGTGTATAATTTGCAGCCCTAGGTCTGGGATTAGTCGACCTGTGCGGAAATATGTCACTGCATATCTACTACTATTACTACTATCCCCTCAGCCGGGAAATACCTTTGACAGGAATAATTTTCCCCGGTTGCCTTTTCAGAAGTTAGCAACAAGCAAGCATACAATGGATATGATGTGGCTTTGACTGTCTTCCAGTAATGTTTCCTCTATGCGTAACTGACAACATAGCCGATTTTGAAACTTGAAAAGTGAGGTCCTTACACGTATAACAATTATAGTATCATCTCATCCAATCTTTGTGGTTCTATTTGTAATTATATGTTTATGATATGTTTATACAATGTTGTGGGTGAACTTTTTGTATTCTCATGAAACCTACCTAAACGTATCAGAAACGCATAGAACAGTTACCCAATATTTTTTGTTTGAAAAGTCCAGTTATGTTATCATAATAAAATCACGCTTTTCCTTGTTCTTAAAGAAATGTTGAGATTGACAGTAATTCGTGCTTCAAGGACACATGACGAATGATTGTGAAAGGTCAAAGCTTTAGAACCAGTTAGTCATTTTACTGGATAAATTTACGAACAAATAGTATAGGTTAAGTCTGATATGTTTGATGTGGTAGCACTTTTACTAAGTATGCAATGTAAACCAGCAAATTCAAAGATGCTGTACCATCATTGTTTAAAACGTTGTATTCTCCTAAAAATATATCTTAAGGTCTCAGCTGCTGGACCGACAAGTTTCTATAGGATCACACCAGGTTTTAGGTTATATTTGACGTCTCTAAGCATTTTTTTTTCTTTAACAAAAGGATTATCAAAAAGCTTTATCGATCAATTTAGCAGTTTCTTCCGCTGATGCGGTTTTCCACACTTGAATTAGGTATAAAATTACAGTCGTAATTGTTCCAAGGAATCGATTTGCTCTAGTCAGATTATTTTCAGTTGGGATTGATGTGGACTTCATGTTTTTTTATACAGACAGTTAAACTTCTTTTGTTTTAATAGATGTGACAAGAGTCTGTGATAAGAGGGTTCGATAATCAACAACAACCTCAGCGTGTTTTAGTACAAACCTAATTGACCACTATTTATTACGCCCGTTAGTATTTAGTATATTAGAGTAACCTGATATTAATGAAATATGATACGGTTTACTGGATTGGAGATAATCATCAGGGCCTAAATGAACGATGTTGGCAGCAGTGGCGGGTAGCCATTGAATTCAGCAAGGCTTGTGCGATGACATAATACAAAAATTCCGATAACTAAATTTTTTAATAAACAGTGCATCACTCACTCATCAAACTTTAATTGAGAAAAGTTTAAGCACACAAATTACATGCCCGGTGCATCGAATAAAATTGTGTGCACATCTTCAAAATTGTATGTTAATTTTAAAACTTGATAGAAAAGCAATAAATTGAAGGATTTTTGTTGACCTTTGCTTTTGTTGGTTTTAACGGTACTTTTAACACAATATTGGCTATATCATGCCGAGGACGTAGGAGCTAAGTGCTTTCCCAAGGACACACCGAACTAGCATACGTAGACTGGCCTGGGCGGATATCGAACCGGAGACCCTAGGATTTCTAGTCCCGCGCTCTACCAACTGAGCTAATGCGGACTTTTGTTAAATAAATTTTGTTTAATGAAGAGGAAGGTGTCTTACTATTTCGATCAACTTTGTTTGCGATAATTGTGTCTTTGAAAGTGTATCTAATATTTTTATTATTTATATGAGGTACTAGTAAAATAATCAATGTTTTCAGAAAATGTTGCCGAATAAGGGCTTGTTTAATTTCCATGTTCTCTTTATCAATGAATGATCTACAAGAAAATTGATATTTTCGGATGGTACTTGTATAACAAGAACTCTTCAATTTATGAGAACGTTACACTCTATTTCCTGGCTCTGTTAATGCTAAGTGATTTTGGACAAATCGTATTGTTTACATTACCATGGTTTCAGCGAAATTACTAATACCGGCTGCGAAATCACTATTTATGTGGCACCAATGTTCAATTATCTTTCTGTGGAAACAATGACATATCTTTCAAAAAACCCACAAATAAGTAACAACAAAAATGTCATCTTTAGCAAAACCACAAACATTAATGTCCACAAAAAATAAATCAATTCACTTTATTACAATAATGTTGGCTGATTTCACATAATATCTGAAGAAACGCAGAATCTGCGCATTTATAAACATCCCAAATCGTTAGAAGTTGTATCTAACGTGCTTTTGATTCTTCTCAAAGACAATACTTATCTTGATATAACATGTATCGCTCCATCTAGTCAGACTTCACCAGAACTCCCTAAAATGTTAGTGCAAAATACTAAGATAAAAAAGAGTTTTAATTTCTTGATTTTTCACTGAGCATTAACTTGTCAATGAATTTAGAAACATAAACCAATGAACCTGTTCGCCTAAATAATAAATAGATTACAAAGCAGTCCCATAATATATTCTGTCTTCTTTTAATACACAATATTTTTAATTCTTTCTCGAAATGAGTATCCTTATGGACAAGATAGGACTGATGTCTCATTATTGTTCCAGCGATGATCGAATACAAACCGGAAAAATGTTATTAAATATAGTTCAGATCTTCCCCCGAGTGATGTCTTATTGCAGCTATGGATCGAGAACTGACCATAACAATCCTTCACATACGAAAAGCACTTAGGGTATAATTTCTTCCGGAAATGTTGACTAACGTTGATTGGCTGGTTTCGATTATGGGTCACCATCTTTCTTGTAATACAACTGGTTGTTTTTTTACAGATGCTTAGATCGACTTTGCTCATCTACATGCAAGGCAAACATCTGGAAAACAGACTATTCCACACGCACGGAGCTCCTTCTGTATACCCCGTTGATCATTTCAAAGGAATTATAGTGACAATTTAAGATGGAGGTTGAAATCGAATTTAGTAATGCAAGCGTTAGGGAATGGGGTGAGTTGCGATTCACGGCCAGATAGATACATAATCGCCATGTTGATTATTCCGCAAGTTAATTTGTCCTGAAGAAGTAGTTTGTCATGGTTCTATGCAGAAGTGGAGGTAGGCTTAAGTGTGCTGAGTGTGTGATATACTGTGGGATCCGTTGGGTGTCTTTCAACATCATCTACTATGTCTGGTGTCACAGAATTGTCCTTTGAAAACAGTGATCGAACCTTTGTTCGGAATGATCTGGAAAAGAGACAGAGTTGAAATGAATAAGCCGAGATACATTAGAGACGGAGCAAACCCGTCCCATCATCTCCACACTAGATTCTTTTTTTTTTTTTACATTAAATTTAATCTGTTAAAGTCCTAACATTGAATCTGTCCGACGTAGGATTTTAAAGCTGGCTCTTGCCAACGCAAACTGATAAAGACCCTTGGCCTTAAAAAATCGGTTCGTTTTTTAAGCTTCTAGCATCTCTTCAAAGATTTGGAAATTTGCCATTACATAGCATCATCCAGTCACTGAACACACAGACATTTAAATGAATCAGGCAAACAAGAATACTGGTTACAGGAATCAGTTCTGATATACATAGACTACAAATCCACAACTAAAACCAAGGTTTATTTTTTGGTCGATTACACATTCCTTTTCCAATGAAGTTGGTAGACATCGTTTAAAATCTGCACCTTCGCAGGATTATGCTTTACTGTGCCGTTTTCTTACCTAGGTAAACCAAGCTGGTAAGGTTCGTCAATAAGACAGTACATGAACAATGTTACTCTATCTATTTATCACTGCACCAACCAGTCTGATGACCGTGACGCGATGCTGCTGTAACTCTGGCGTTTAGTCGTTGACAAGGTCAGCGCATATTTTTGAAACTTATTCGCACTCACTGGAATGTGAATGCAGTGGCGTACTAAGGGTAAATGGCGCCCGGTGCGACGATGGTGACCCAAAGGGCCAGGATACGAGGCATAAATTTGTATCAGCTGTTTTGGCGCCCCAAGACCTCTGGTGTCCGGGGCAACCGCCCCGTACCCCCCCAACCCCTTCGTTAGTACGCTTCAGTGTGAATGTTAAGTTAGGGACATTTAATATATGTCATCATATTTAGCAGTCATACTGGGTGCTGTGTAAACAGATATGAGAGTCATTCTTCTATCGGTGATTTTTGCCGTTTACTTCTCTTTTTATTTAATTAACTTTATTTGTTATGATAAAATTACATTATGAAACTATGTGGATATTTAACTTGCAAAAATACAGATAGGTGCTACTCGGTGATAACGACCGTGTCCAATGGTTCCACTTCTACATTACTGAAATATGGTTGGTATTATGGAGCAATTATTTTACAACATTAATTATATGTAACGGTTTTATCTCGAATCGTTCAACAGGCAAATAGCGATATCACAGTATTCTGGGAAATTCTTGTAAAGTGATATTTAAAAAAAAATACTCCACCAAGAATTTGAAAGGGGCATGTAGTGGTTCCCTTGTCAGTCCGTTGCTGCATCTCTTCGTATGTCCATTGTTCATCTGTTCTTCACACCATGATTAAATTTTGCTTTTAGTCCAGTTTTGCATGCAATAATGACTGAATCGTGCTTTCACCATATCACAGGACAGTGATTATGTTTTTACATTGATTTGGATCCGGTTTAATGCACCTTTATAGGGAAAAAAGGTGTGTAGGTCAGCACGAAAATCATGCCAGTCGTCTAACAGTAGCACGAGGAAACGACTATTTTGAGCAAACTTTACTCCGTCACCCTGATATCAACATCAGACGCACCCTATCGCCTGTGTTGAGATCGTGAACGCACTGAAGAGTTAAATATTTTTTCTGGGGCCTCCGAGTGGCCGAGCGATCTAAGGCGCTCGAGTTTACAGATCACTCACAGATCTCAACTCTGTCAGCGTGAGTTCTAGTCTCAGCTCGACCAACGGGGGTATGTGATAAAGCTTCCCTTGGGTCGGTGGTTCATTCCCGGGTCTCCCGAGTTCTTCCTCCACCACATATACCGGCCGTCATGTATAGCATATAATGTGCTGAAAAATGGCGTTAAGGCCGACAAAACTAAAAATCTATTTTTCTGTGTGAATGTCTCTTGGTGGGTCCAAGGTCTTCTGCCACTGTGACCTATCTTTTACACATTGTTTCTTGCACAGCCATGCAGAGCGCGCGTGTATATTTTGGGGAGGAGATAATTATTGTTTGTATTCATCATTTGTTGACTTTGTTTAAGGCCTGCGTTTGAATGAGTTTCGTAGGGGATTAGTATGTTTAAAATTAGGGGTGGCCGGGTATTCGTTCGATGCGAACCCAGTTTTAGTTTGTATTTTTTGCCTTATCGTTTCAGAGTAATATATAATGGCACAAGGTCCATCCATCCATTTCACCGAGTTCTATTAAGTTTTCTTGTTATATTTCCATTTATAATTTGCATACTCTAATACTGTTTATGCCAGTTCTACCTCGAATAATATATTAATCAAACTGATCGTTCTTTACAAAACAAAATCCAATTATAGTTACAGTGTAATAGTCTAATGTCTTTTGGATTACGAAGACATGAAACAGTTGTAATCAGGATTTATCTGGAAATTTTCAAATATATACTCTGGAAATTATCAAATATATACTCTGGAAATTGTCAAATATATACTCTGTTAATAATTAGAAAAAGCTAATGCTCTTCTTCTATAGATATAAGTTCATTCTTCCATCTGTAACAAACTTACTTTAGTCTCTGACTTCTCTGCGTGTATTCTATATTGTTGCTTTGAAATGTCTCTGTTTTATTTCAGACTGTTTAACAATTCATATTAATTTGTATAAGCATTTGTTATTACGTGAGTGTCCATGATAGGAATACCTATCAAAGGATGGACCAGCCAAATCATGACTACAGATGCATTAATTTCCTTTACCATGATGATTTGCAGCGAGTGTGTAAGAAACAAAAAATGTCACAAGTGCAGTCTTGAATTGTACACATTCTAAATTTAAGGTTCTCACTGACGTCCGATTTTTTTTGTCTACTTTTTCCTTTACTGTGTGTTCAGGACTTTAAAATGCATATGCAAAGTAATTGGTCATCCAATTTTGAGCTCCACAGACGAAAGAAAATGGTTATTCTTGTATACAATTTTATATAAAATCGATATCAAAATTTATGGAAAGGTATATTTACAGGATTGATGGCAGAACAAATGCCATATTCATTTACGTAGGTGTGTGATTGTACAGTTGCTTGTACGCCGGTTAGGCTATTTTGTTCACGAGAAACAAAGTTTGAATATGAGCTGACCGGAATGTTAATCAGCTTCACCATCCCTTTAGTTAAACAAGTTCGCTCTTTCCTAACTTAAACAGTGCTTAGACCTCTCTTATTTAAAAGAATATTTTGGTTAAAGGTAATTGTAGTCTCAGACATGATTTTCAATTTTGAAATGAGAGTTTCTTGGTAAAGGCATTCCAAAAACACACGAACCCCCCCCCCCCTCTCTTACTCTCTTTCTCTGCTTGTGCACAAATATGGTAACGGCTGACCAAACTTACCTACTGCAGAGAGTGTACACAAAGAAGTTAGCACTAGAGTGTGCATGTGCGAGCAGTGTAACGAACAGATGAACCTCTTGTGAGAGTGAATCCTTAAAATCAATGACGATGACCACAGCATAAGGTGTCCAGCAGATAATAAATAGAACGAAAATGCCAACGAGTGTTCTGGCTGTACTAAGAGATTCCCGTAGTGTTTGTCTCATCCTGAAATGAAATAATGCTTGTTTTAAAGAATTCAACTGTGTTATCAGACCATAACATGGACGCTTGGTCGTCCACCTGTTTTGCATTTTTAAACTGTCAAAACAAACTTATAATATATTCCACTGCGCTACCAATACACAGGAGTGTACAGTTATGGGATGGCCACAACATAGCTGATACCCAGCCTAAATTGGCAAGCCAATATCATTGGCCGGTACCTTGTAAAATCTGTGTCTTCCGGTTAGTTAGTCGTGTAGCGAAGTGCGTAGCAGGGAGCTTACAAAGCAGGGACCCAGACTAATGGGCACTGTGCATCATGAGCAAAAAAATACGGCGATTCCGTACTTTCTTTACGATGGAGGATGCTAGTTATCTGCGGTCACTCGAACACTGGAAGTGTGGCCCACTTGTCAGCGATATGGCCACACCAAACCAACGTCTGTGTTTCTTCTTTTATCGATATTCTGAAATAAATCTTTGTTTTTAAACTATACCACCACCACAAATTTTACAAACTCTTTGATATGAAAATAAAAATCATACATCGAACCTCCGAAAGAATAAAAAATCTTTCAGCAATATTTATTGTCTCGTGGCCATTAAAAACTTGCATTCCACACGCACATCTATATAACTTGTACTCGGGTGAGTACAAGAGTCAAACCGAATACCCAAGCCTCTAACATTATAGCTTCCAATGATCAATTGGTAGCCTCCTCCACATGGCATATGATTTCTCTCTCATTCATAAACTCAAACGAGAGAAATAATATTCATGAAGATATATTTAAACTACAGCAATGTACAGAAAGCTTTCATATGGCGTGAAGCCTAGTTACGCTTCTAAAATTAGACTGTTGTTTATTCCCCCCATCTTGCCAAATATAGTATTTTTAGGGCACGTGGAAATCTAGGTTCTTGATGATCAAAAGTAGTTTTCTTCTAGAAGGTGGAAGACAGACGCAAAAGTGGTGCTAAAGACTTAAGTATATAAAGTTCATTCACTATTTCAGTGATTTCCGTAGTGTTTGTTTGTCTCTGAAGTGACTCAAAATGTATTTTTTTATTATTTTTTTTAAATTTTTTTTATTTTGAATAATTAATCATTTCTATTCAAAGATGGTTTTCTGAAAGGAATTGAAAATGCTTTTCTGTGACATTGATCTTTATTTCCTTAATTTACAAATTGTATTTTGCGCACGTAAAGGGCTTATTTGTGATTACAAAGTTCCTTCTAGAAGGCTGAATATGGAAAATCAATGCTAATGAATTATGCGACTACAACGCAGTTAGTTTCGAAGAGACACGAAACATAAATTATTTACCTAACGGACATATTTGCATTTTCGGCACTTACAGGCAACGCAAAACATTCGACGCGAACGATACAAGGGAATGATTTTAAAAAGCTGCTCATATGCCAGCAGTAAAGGTTATTTTAATAATTCTTTCAAAGGACAGATTTTAAAGCGTCATTTTATGAATGAAGCAAACAAAATAGTTTAACATGTTTTACATGTATTAACAAAACGAAAGTAGAATGAACTGAAACGTTATGGAAGTTTAAATTTAAGTATCATGAAACTACAAAACAGTGTCTCTTTTTACCAATCCATCGATGTATATATATATATATATATATATATATATATATATAGAGAGAGAGAGAGAGAGAGAGAGAGAGAGAGAGAGAGAGAGAGAGAGAGATGGAGAGAGCATCCCATTTATTTCTTTTCATGAAAAATGAATACCCTGAATAAACTACACTGATTGACCTGGCACTGTACAGTGGAATATAACAAATTATGTGGATTTATGTCGAATGCAGCACTTGGTTCCAATTTTCACAAAATCTTTCAATTTTTTTTCCCTCAAATTGAGATTTTAAATTATCTTTCTTATTATATTTTGGAGAATACTGGTATTTTTATTTAAGGTAAATATTGTATAAAAGATGAAAATTTGCTCTTTCAGTTGTCTTTTATTCTGGTACAAAGTGTTGAGAAAATCCTCAAGTTCGAGGGAATTTTCCGATTTTCCTTAGAGATAAAAGAAGACTAAAAACGTGAGAATTCTGCATGTTATAACTGCATTTTAATTCATAATGCTTGATAGATGTTCAGTGAAGATTCCCTTGCTCCAAACCTTACAATAAGACAGACATTTAAAATTTAAATTTGAGGAAAAAAATCTGAGACTTTTATTGAAACTGTAATCATGGCATAATCGACAATTTGAATAATTTTGACTCTTTGCTTCATAAAAGCTATAGAGGGGCATAATGGATCGACTTCAGTACTTTGTGAGTCGACATTTACCCATGTTATGTTTGGGCGATAATACGTATGGCATTATCCTCAGATCATAGTGGATAATTTATTTAAATTTATATTAAGAATGTTGCTATGTGAATTGCTTTTCAACATGTATCGAACCGCAGCAATACATACAGGTTATCAGTACGGTAACTTGATCTGGTGGTGCTTACATGGAGTCGAGTTTGATAGCGGAAGGAGATCTGATCTCGCTAGACCCGACGGGTCGAGCATGCTCCGATATCCTTCGGCTATCAAACTAGACGCGATACAAGCACCCAGATTAAGTTGCTATACTGATGATGTGTTTATTATATACCCTAAACAATTATTTCATAATTTTAGAAGAAAAAAACAAGTTATTAACTTCTTCTTCTTTGATTCCATCCATCTACTCATATTGTACATTGCGTCTAAAATATATCGTGACTGTTACACGTGCATGCGACCATTGATAGATGACTTAATACTTTACAGCTCAGCCTTGGGGAAATGTGGCCTTTATGACAAGCTGTATAATGATGAATATAATAAATCAGCATTATAGTGAGCGGATTCTGAAAGACATGACATCCAATGAAAATCAGAAATGCAATTCTTTGTTTTCGATATTCTCATTATTATTTTGTGGTAGAGACAGTACAATGTGGACGTCATGGTTTTGATAAATCTGATTGGAAAAAACTGCCCTTGGTGTAAAAGGGATGACTTAAGAATTGTTGAAGAAGAAGATCATTATCTTTAAGTATGTAATTCAAGTGAGGATCGTAGAAAAAACTATTTACATCAAAGAGCAAAGAGACTTAAGGTAGAAGTATAGGCAAATTACTTATATCAATGTACATTTCATACTGAATAAATTCAATATTGTAGCTTAGTTAGTATGTCAAAGTGACAAAGTTGAGGGTCACCGTTCGAGTTTTCACAGTGAAGACATCACTCCTGATTGGATTTTACAGAATTAAAATTTATATAGGACTGAATGGGAATTTACCTCGAATTAGACGTGTACACAACACTTTATATATTTCGTACATCCACATTTGTCAAATACATAGCAGTTATTTTGAACAATATCAGCTTTTGAAAAATAAATAAATTCAAAGGTCACCATGCTTACAATAAACCTACTGTAACAATTTTATGCAGTATATGAGTGAGACAAAAAGAAGGTACACCGATGCTGGTCATAATATTTTCAGAAATCACCAGGTACACTGATCAAATGAGTCAGTTTTTAATCGAATCAGTTTTAATAGGAAACAAGTTTACAACGTATCTTAATCCTATTGCGTGGATACAGTGTGTGTGTGTGTGTGTGTGTGTGTGTGTGTGTGTGTGTGTGTGTCAAAATGACATCCAAATCTGACAGAAACGCTCAAATCATTTTACGGTATGTCGTAAAATGGCTTGTTGAATATAAAATGACACTTAATGGAAATGCATATTCTGTATAAAAATTTGTTCCTGTACCTTATTGTTTTCCGTCAGCAAATTATACTGTTTTCTTGTTTAATGTTTAGATGTCGATAAACGTGCCAAAAACTAGTCGTCAGCTTATGAGTATAACTCTAGCTTAGATTCCGCTCCTGAGTTTCACATTTTTGCAAAAGGTTGAAAATTTAAAGAAAAGGTATCCCTCTTATTTTCCCCACTAGTAACCATGGTTTTAAAAATAGAAATGCGTATATCCTAAGGGAAGTTTAAAGAACTTTAAGTTTTCTTTATTATAATATCTGAATGATTGCGTTTTTGTTTTTTTTTTTGGTTTGAGAGTGCACAGTTACACCTTACTTCTGATGTTCATCTCATAGAAATTTGCTTGTTCTGCGGGTTTTTTTTTTTTTTTTTTTTTTTGTCACCTCCTGAACTTCAGAGGTAAATTTTAAAATAAATAAACCGATAAATTGTTTAGTTTTGTGTATATTTTAAAGTTGTATAAGTTCACTTTCAGTAGATAGTAATACCTACACTGTGAAAATTCGTTTGTGTACTTCAAGGACAGGCAAAGTTAATGTACTGTGTGCTATATCATCTACAATTCCCCAGCATCCACAGTCAGTCATTCATCGGCTGTCTGCTTCAGACAGTTCATAGTGTTCCTAACAGTGATAACAAAATTAATATCTATCCAGGTAGGTAAAAGACATGTAAATGAATGTTAACTTTCTCTACATTCATAGAGTTGTAGAGCAAACAACTTTGTCCTGTGCCGTGCCCACTTTCAATGGTGCTCCAAAATTCCGCAGAGCGAAACCTTAATGAAAGATCATTAATACATGTTGGGGATCTTATGTCTGATAATACTCCCAGTACCAACTACTTTTTCTGTATTATGCTTTCACATAAAGAGAAAATTTAGAAAATATGCAATATTGTATTGCATTTGTAGTATGTATGTTTAGCTGTTTTGTATTTATCTTGACCAGGAGGTCTAAAATTTGTAATAAACTTATTGTACTTATTGTATTTATACTGAAAGAATTGAGAGGAAGAGGGATTGGAGAAAATACTCGAGAGTCCTTGCATATGAGAATTAAGTCAGCTCTGTTACTTATGCTAGGCTGCGTTCAGAATACGTCAGTCAAAACTTTCATGCCGCTCACGCCTGGCGCAATCGTAAGAGTCACGAACTAGTTTGTGGTGTTGATAATCGTCTGCTGTAATAAACTAGCAAGTCCTTGTCTACAACTGGTTTGCTCAATTAGATATATATGCAGAAATAAGAGCCCTAGCTACTTTATTAATCTTTATCTCGTTAAGAACAAAACTTTTATCAAAGACTGGCTTAAAAACTTGTAATTTCCAATGTAAAATTCTTCTAAAATGTCACGTTTCTCACCAGCTGACATTGCCTTGTTTTCGAATCACCCAGCTCATTACTCTGTGTTCCCGCTGTATATTTGGAACAAAGATCCGTATATCTAATTTAGATATATAACACTATCGGTACACAGTAGTAAAATGCAGAATCGATATTTTCATTGTCGACAGAAAATCGTCACATAATTGGTGCTATATGATACAGTTTAAATGGATGGAATGTAGATTAAATTTTCTCATACCCGAATATATTTAGCGGATAAATTGCTGCTTTAATTTCCCCTTTTATCACAATTTAGCATTCGTTGGTAAGGGTTTTAACGTGAAACAATTATCGAATCGTAGGTTTTTTTACGCAGTGGCGTACTAAGGATAAATGGCGCCCGTGGCGACGATTGTGGCCCAAAGAGCCAGAATACGAGGCTCCAATTTTTATCAGCTGTTTTGGCGCCCAAGACCTCTGGCGCCCGTGGCAACCGCCCCGTCCAACCCCCCACCCTGCCCCGTTAATACGCTACAGCTTTTACGATCCACAGAAACATTTCACACATAGTGAATTGATTTGGGTATCATTTGTTAATCCACACTTTCACTACTCACCTCAAATTCCCCGCGTTGCACTGCTTGCTGATGGTCCTTTTGCTGGCGAGGACTTTGGCAAACATGCGGAACAGACATGACCCTATCAATATAAAAGGCCCACAAATAAAGGCTGCCGAAACCAACAGGGTATATGTAAAATTTCGCGATCTGTTCCATATGCACTGGTGATTCTTTGTGTCAAACGTATGTCCACCGTGGTACAAGAAATTTGGCATCTCCAGTACACAAGCTAGGATCCATGTTGCAATGCAGATGACTCTGGATTTTGCGCGGGAAAAGATTTTGTCGTAGTTGTCCTTATGGCAGACGTAGACACAGCGGTTGAGCGTGAGGAAAGAGAGGCCAAGAAGCGCGCAGAAGCAAGCTGTCAAACAGAAGGAGGCTATGACTTCACATAAGACAGGCCGATTTGAAAACCATGAATGTCCCCAAAAGACACCTGAAAAGACATATTTAAATTATGTAGGCCTTAAACCGAACACCTTTACATTTACAATCACAAATCACTATTTGTGCGCATTGGATAAATAGTGATCAATCAATTCATTTTTAATTAAAGATTAAGACATTACATTTCTTAATTAGTCTTAATTAGCTGTGTACACAGGTTTACATATATAATGTTACCAAAGTCGGAACTTACACCACCCTTTCAACTGAGAGAACTAACACCAAACAGAATATCCGTTTACGAGGTTATTATTCATGCTCTCAAGGTTTCTTTTGTAAAGATATTACAAAATAACTGGAAGTATATAATGTTCGTTGTCGTCATTAAATCTGTAAGTGGTATTAAGGAAATACTATAATAAACAGGCACTATTATCAGGGGGAGGAAATCTTAACAAACTTATCATTACAGAACTGTCCCCAAGAGAGAAGAACATAGTGAAAATCATTAGCTAGGTTATGAGATAATTTCTTATGGGACGACACAACCGTAGTTCTTAATAAACTAGTCAGCAACTTCAAAGGTGGAATAGTATATGAAATTATTGATCAAATAATTTTAATCAGAGATGACAACAATGGTCAAAAGAAGGAGCTCAAATGGCAAAATCTGGTTGAAAATTAAACCTTCTTTGTAGGTAGCGGAGAATTTACGAATTTAAATACCAAATTATTATTATGCTTGAATTAACAGGGATTAAAAGCAACATAGTCATGTTGTACAAGAATCGATGCACTTGGACCGAGAATGTCCACCATTTTCAGATACGTCATACTAACGATGATGTTGTCTATAAACAAGAAGAAGAAAAACAAGAAGAAGAACAAGAAGAAGAAAAAGAACAAGCAGAAAGATAATGAAACAAATATGATGCATACAGTGGCCACAAACACAACGGTAATAATAAGAAGAATGGAAAGATATTTATGTAGTAGTGTTTATCGTCACCTCATCACAAAAGTGGCTATATGGTGCCAACTAAAGGAAAAGTTAGACAAATGTAAAAATGAATTGCACAAACATTTAGGAAGAAAAACGTAAATATGTCAAAATTATGTGAAATATGTATAACATAACAGACAAAGGTAACACATAAGCAGCAGCAATAGTAGCAATAGCAATAGCAGTAGCAGCAGCAACAACAGTAACAGTAGCAGTAACAATAACAGTGGCATCAGTAGCAATAACTGTGGCAGCAGTAGCAATAACTGTGGCATCAGTAGCAATAACTGTGGCATCAGTAGCAATAACTGTGGCAGCAGTAGCAATAACTGTGGCATCAGTAGCAATAACAGTGGCATCAGTAGCAATAACAGTGGCATCAGTAGCAATAACAGTGGCATCAGTAGCAATAACTGTGGCATCAGTAGCAATAACTGTGGCAGCAGTATCAATAACTGTGGCAGCAGTAACAATAACAGTGGCATCAGTAGCAATAACTGTGGCAGCATTAACAATAACTGTGGCATCAGTAGCAATAACTGTGGCATCAGTAGCAATAACTGTGGCAGCAGTAGCAATAACTGTGGCAGCAGTAGCAATAACAGTGGCATCAGTAGCAATAACAGTGGCATCAGTAGCAATAACAGTGGCAGCAGTATCAATAACTGTGGCAGCAGTAACAACAACAGTGGCAGCAGTATCAATAACTGTGGCAGCAGTAACAACAACAGTGGCAGCAGTAGCAATAACAGTGGCATCAGTAGCAATAACAGTGGCAGCAGTAGCAATAACAGTGGCATCAGTAGCAATAACAGTGGCAGCAGTAGCAATAACAGTGGCATCAGTAGCAATAACAGTGGCATCAGTAGCAATAACAGTGGCATCAGTAGCAATAACAGTGGCATCAGTAGCAATAACAGTGGCAGCAGTAGCAATAACAGTGGCATCAGTAGCAATAACAGTGGCAGCAGTAGCAATAACAGTGGCATCAGTAGCAATAACAGTGGCATCAGTAGCAATAACAGTGGCATCAGTAGCAATAACAGTGGCAGCAGTAACAACAACAGTGGCAGCAGTATCAATAACTGTGGCAGCAGTAACAACAACAGTGGCAGCAGTAGCAATAACAGTGGCATCAGTATCAATAACAGTGGCATCAGTAGCAATAACAGTGGCATCAGTAGCAATAACAGTGGCAGCAGTAGCAATAACAGTGGCATCAGTAGCAATAACAGTGGCATCAGTAGCAATAACAGTGGCATCAGTAGCAATAACAGTGGCATCAGTAGCAATAACAGTGGCAGCAGTAGCAATAACAGTGGCATCAGTAGCAATAACAGTGGCATCAGTAGCAATAACAGTGGCATCAGTAGCAATAACTGTGGCATCAGTAGCAAAAACTGTGGCATCAGTAGCAATAACTGTGGCATCAGTAGCAATAACTGTGGCAGCAGTAGCAATAACAGTGGCATCAGTAGCAATAACAGTGGCATCAGTAGCAATAACTGTGGCAGCAGTAACAACAACAGTGGCAGCAGTAGCAATAACAGTGGCAGCAGTAGCAATAACAGTGGCATCAGTAGCAATAACAGTGGCATCAGTAGCAATAACAGTGGCATCAGTAGCAATAACTGTGGCATCAGTAGCAATAACTGTGGCAGCAGTAACAACAACAGTGGCAGCAGTAGCAATAACAGTGGCAGCAGTAGCAATAACAGTGGCATCAGTAGCAATAACAGTGGCAGCAGTAGCAATAACAGTGGCAGCAGTAGCAATAACAGTGGCAGCAGTAGCAATAACAGTGGCAGCAGTAGCAATAACTGTGGCAGCATTAGCAATAACTGTGGCATCAGTAGCAATAACTGTGGCATCAGTAGCAATAACTGTGGCAGCAGTAGCAATAACAGTGGCATCAGTAGCAATAACAGTGGCATCAGTAGCAATAACAGTGGCAGCAGTATCAATAACTGTGGCAGCAGTAACAACAACAGTGGCAGCAGTAGCAATAACAGTGGCATCAGTAGCAATAACAGTGGCATCAGTAGCAATAACAGTGGCATCAGTAGCAATAACAGTGGCAGCAGTATCAATAACTGTGGCAGCAGTAGCAATAACTGTGGCAGCAGTAGCAATAACAGTGGCATCAGTAGCAATAACAGTGGCAGCAGTAGCAATAACTGTGGCAGCAGTAACAACAACAGTGGCAGCAGTAGCAATAACAGTGGCAGCAGTAGCAATAACAGTGGCATCAGTAGCAATAACAGTGGCATCAGTAGCAATAACAGTGGCAGCAGTAGCAATAACAGTGGCATCAGTAGCAATAACAGTGGCATCAGTAGCAATAACAGTGGCAGCAGTATCAATAACTGTGGCAGCAGTAGCAATAACAGTGGCATCAGTAGCAATAACAGTGGCATCAGTAGCAATAACAGTGGCATCAGTAGCAATAACAGTGGCATCAGTAGCAATAACAGTGGCATCAGTAGCAATAACAGTGGCATCAGTAGCAATAACAGTGGCAGCAGTAGCAATAACTGTGGCAGCAGTAGCAATAACTGTGGCAGCAGTAGCAATAACAGTGGCAGCAGTAGCAATAACTGTGGCATCAGTAGCAATAACTGTGGCAGCATTAACAATAACAGTGGCAGCAGTATCAATAACTGTGGCAGCAGTAGCAATAACTGTGGCAGCAGTAGCAATAACTGTGGCAGCATTAACAATAACAGTGGCAGCAGTAGCAATAACTATGGCAGCAGTAGCAATAACAGTGGCATCAGTAGCAATAACTGTGGCAGCAGTAGCAATAACTGTGGCAGCAGTAGCAATAACTGTGGCAGAAGTAGCAATAACTGTGGCAGCAGTAGCAATAACTGTGGCAGCAGTAGCAATAACTGTGGCAGCAGTAGCAATAACTGTGGCAGCATTAACAATAACAGTGGCAGTAGTAACAATAACAGTAGCAGCAGTAACAATAACAGTAGCAGCAGTAGCAATAACTGTGGCTGCAGTAGCAATAACTGTGGCAGCAGTAACAACAACAGTGGCAGCAGTAGCAATAACTGTGGCAGCATTAACAATAACTGTGGCTGCAGTAGCAATAAGAGTGACAGCAGTAACAATAACAGTGGCAGCAGTAGCAATAACTGTGGCTGCAGTAGCAATAACTGTGGCAGCAGTAACAACAACAGTGGCAGCAGTAGCAATAACTGTGGCAGCATTAACAATAACTGTGGCTGCAGTAGCAATAAGAGTGACAGCAGTAACAATAACAGTGGCAGCAGTAGCAATAACTGTGGCAGCAGTAGCAATAACTGTGGCAGCAGTAACAACAACAGTGGCAGCAGTAGCAATAACTGTGGCAGCATTAACAATAACAGTGGCAGTAGTAACAATAAGAGTGACAGCAGTAACAATAACAGTGGCAGCAGTAGCAATAACTGTGGCAGCAGTAGCAATAACTGTGGCAGCAGTAACAACAACAGTGGCAGCAGTTGCAATAACTGTGGCAGCATTAACAATAACTGTGGCTGCAGTAGCAATAAGAGTGACAGCAGTAACAATAACAGTGGCAGCAGTCGCAATAACAGTAGAGTAGTAACAATAAGAGTGGCTGCAGTAGCAATAAGAGTGGCAGCAGTAACAATAACAATAGCAGCAGTAACAATAACAGTGGCTGCAGTAGCAATAACAGTGGCTGCAGTAGCAATAACAGTGGCTGCAGTAGCAATAAGAGTGGCAGCAGTAACAATAACAGTGGCTGCAGTAGCAATAAGAGTGGCAGCAGTAACAATAAGAGTGGCAGCAGTAACAATAACAGTAGTAAAGTATCAATAACAGTGGCTGCAGTAGCAATAACATTGGCAGCAGTAGCAACAACAGTGGCAGCAGTAACAATAACAGTGGCAGCGGTAACAATAACAGTGGCAGTAGTAACAATAACAGTGGCAGTAGTAGGAATAACAGTGGCAGCATTAACAATAACAGTGGCAGCATTAACAACAACAGTGGCAGCAGTAACAATAACAGTGGCAGTAGTAGGAATAACAGTGGCAGCATTAACAATAACAGTGGCAGCATTAACAACAACAGTGGCAGCAGTAACAATAACAGTGGCAGTAGTAGGAATAACAGTGGCAGCATTAACAATAACAGTGGCAGCAGTAACAATAACAGTGGCAGCAGTAACAATAACAGTGGCAGTAGTAGGAATAACAGTGGCAGCATTAACAACAACAGTGGCAGCAGTAACAATAACAGTGGCAGCAGTAACAATAACAGTGGCAGCAGTAGCAGTAACAATAACAGTGGCAGCAGTAGCAGTAACAATAACAGTGGCAGCAGTAGCAATAACAATAACAGTAGCAGCAGAGAAGTGTGTGTGTGTATGTATGTTTGTGGGGGGGAGGGGGGTGATGACCAAGGAGATCTTAAAACATGGAAAAAATAACAGCGATTGTGGAAATTGACATAAAAACATTTGTTACGTTTGGCCCTAAATGTCAGAAATGGTTTTACCTGCTTGCAAGAACAATTTCGAATCAAAACGAAATTTGGAAGTTTCTTATATACACACAGTGCGTCATTTCTTTTCCTTTTTAGATGTTGTGAATAACACTAAAATCCATACATGTATTAACATCAATATGTATTTACGTTTAATCTACCTATATATAGGAAATTCGGCTTGGCGGATGGTAATTTATTTAATAATTTAAGTTTTATATCACACTGGTGCACTCGGCATTTATTCTGCAATTGTTTCCTGACAAGAAGACGCAGATGCAAGCTATTTGTAAGTGGACACAGCTTTTATATTATAGATACAAGAATTTACCCATCGCCACACGATGCAGAAAAATGGTAAAATTAGTTAAGTCTGGAGATAGTAATTCCAAATGACGACATAGCCATATATTTACAAAAGTCATTTACATCTTCAATGAATATGACAAATAATTCTAACTCAAATTATTCTGAGAAAAAGAAAATGTCAAAAACAAGGAGCTAAAAAGTTCATTGATATTGAAACCTAACAGTTTTATTAGGTAACCAGTGAAGTTATGTAAAATGCCAAATTATACATGCCTTTGAGTGGACAGGGATTAAGTGTAATCCCTACATGTTGTATAAGAAACAGTTCACTCGAAACGAAGAAAGGCCAATATTTTCAGCAAACTCATATGTATAATGTTGTTGCTGTTATTACAGAAATTAAAGAAAAAGATGATGATGTTGATGATGACAACCACGTTTTTGAGAAGAAGAATAGGAAGAAAAAGAAAGACAGAAAAAAGAAGTAAGCAAAGTAAGGAAAAGACTTAAAAGGAGGCTAATGCAAAAGATAAAAAGGGCGAATACAAAAGATAAAGAGGGCGAAGAATGGGATCTTGATAAGTGAAAATTAACACACTGGAGATGCTTAAATGAAAACATTCGTCTACTTCAGGTCCTAACGTCAGGAATACTTATATATGCTTGTAAGAAAAATGTTGCATTCAAATTACAATTTAAATTTTAATATTTCATTCTGTTTGTGAAGAATTTGTAGATACAGATTAGGCTACCTAAATGATAGAAATATATAAGTTTTTATATTTTATACATGCGAACATCAGAGCAACATCAATTTGAGTAGTATAAGGAAAACAGTTCTGGATAAATTAGTAAATTATTAGTTTTAAATGTCGTATCCCCATAGAAGAACATTTCTGGACCACTCAGATTTGTTACAAAAAGAAAAATACCCTCTAGTTTCTGGCCCACATATTATTATATTTGATTGTGCACTGAGATCAGGGCAAACTGACTAAGACATACAGCCCAACATAAAAATCAAGAAACATCGCGATGGTTTGGATGTGTTCGAGGTCATAAAAGCCTTACAAAAAATCACAATATGACGCATCCATGAAATCCTTATTGCCATATGTTATAACTGAGCTAACCACATACATTGACACAGACGAATATGAATATAGTGTACTAATTAATATAAAATATTATAGCGCAAGGACCAACAGTAATTCAATACTTCTCTATATCTTATTTTTTCATATAATTTTCCCAGGCAAAATACATGATAAAAATGAGCACACTGAGAAATTATTTCTAGCACTGTCTTTGTATAATACTTTATTGCAATCCTTATAATCAGTATATTAAAATAATTATACTAACAATAAACATAGGTTTTAAAATCAAGACAACCAGGCAATCGATAACGAAAGCACAGTGCAGAGAAGATCAAATACAATCGCTTTCTATGTTATCGTAGAGTGCCAATTACAATGCTAGTAAGATACGCGGCGGAAGGTAAAAGTTGTCGTATTTCAAAGTTATCAGTTAGAATATTGGTTCCGGATATAAAAGAAAAAATTTCTTTGTAACTTGAGAACGCTTCAGTATTTAACGCAGATCAAATATATCCTTCGCGAGCGAAAAATAGCTCTGATAGGGTTATAAAAAAATACATGCCAATGAATAAATAAATAAAAACATAAATAGGTACATAAATAAATACAAATATACTGTACTGTTAATGGCATGCAAACAATAAATCAAAATAAATTGCATGGATGACATACAAATGCGTGACACAGTCTTCTGTGTACGTAAAATTAAAAAACGGAGCATAAAGTTCGATTACGGAGTGGATACAAAGATCTGCTATAGAAAATGTGGCTTCCCATTGAGGTTGTGAAGCTCCGATGTAACCCCCAGCGGAGAAACATTAAATACTAAGGTATCATTTTGACGTTAAAAAAGTTAATATATTAAAATTACTTCACATATCTAAACAATTAGTAGTCAAATATATATTGAAATATTGCTAGTTAAGTAAAAGAGAATGAAAACTTTATCAAAGAACTACCAATTCCAAAGCAAGTAAGAAAAAAATTACAATCCACTTTAATACGCATTTTCAAGTAAAATATAATTGAGACTTATGAATAACCAAAATGTGAAAATAATTATCACTAAAAGTCTTAGAAATTCATTTGAGTCAAATTTAAAGGAGTACAGATTTTACGGTGGCAAGAATAAAAACTTTTATGAATTTTTCAATAACACTGAACAATATTTGAGGATCATCATTCGAAAAATTAGGCAATGTGGCTCTGTGAAAGCTCAGTCATATATAAGAAGAGACCCACCTAGAAGGGAGATCAAGCTGAGTACATACATTTCTACCATAGAACAGAGGTCAATTAGATGATGTCATTGAACGTTTATCTGACATTTGAATACCCAATTTGAACAAAAAATAAGCATTAGTACAATATGGATGTTTGACAGAATTGAATATTTAATGTTGCACATAAATTGGCATCAACCGCTCAGAGGAAACTCGTATATAGACTCACCTAAATTATCTAAAGACAAAATGATTGTTTAAAAGTAAACAATATGGCTGATAAACGTTTCCTTTATGCCGTAGAATTTATGCCGTAGAATTTATGTTCAATACACCAAGTGATCGTGTGTGTGGACAGACCATCGAAATACAATTTGGATACATGCAGGCATTGTTTAACAAATATCATGTTAAAAAAGGCAATATTCCTGTAATTGAAAACTAATTTCATATATCTGTAAATGTTTAGGAAATATTGGACGGGAGAGACAACGTTATGGAGAAAGACTACATTACACCAGTCAGAGTAACTGAGGCAGAGCGACAGAAACGGTGACATGTTGATCATGTTCGCTTCAAAGCGATGCTACCCAATTTCAATGAGGTAGTACTAATGTTTCACAGACGGTGCACCTCTCCTCCAAAACGATTACAAATATGAAAGATACCATTATGCTGGAATAAAGATTTATCGAAATTGGTGTCATCACAGATATATGGATATCACCAACTGAAACATAATTAATAAAATAACGTAATTTAAAAAAAAAACACAAGAAAATTTCGAAGAACACAAAAGACTGTGTTACAGTATAGACAACTCGATAGACACAATGCCTAAAAAAGGCTCAGTTGTAACTTTAAAAAATTATAGCATCAATTAAAAATTATTGTTTATTGTGACTGTTAAAGTATCACAGCACCACAAAACTGCAATAGTGACACGCAAGAATCATATATATATATATATATATATATATATATATATATATATATATATATATATATATATATATATATATATATATACTGGATAATTCAACATCTGAACGCATTCCATCAGGGTTTTCTTTGTACCTAATGTCAGTTTATAAATGTTACGGACCAATCGTATACAGAGGTACTGATTGCATTTACATGTTTTAAAACTGGATGGGTAGGATCGCAAAACTAGTGTACAAAGTAATAAGACTGAAAAATGCAAAACGTATGGTGTTCAGAGAGGAAAATAACTTTTGTTGAACAAGTTTGAAAAATAATACGATGATAGCACGGGAGTACTAATGACTGATAAAGATTCATTATTCGTTCATGTTCAGACAAAGTTTTTACGGGGATATCAAAGAGAACATAAGCTTTTACGACATTGGTGACTATTCAAAGGTCAACCTGTTTGGTTACAACAAATGAATAAAAAGATACACGACGTTTTAAAGAATTAACTAACTGGAACACCGATTAGAGAGTTTTGTGAGTTAAGATCCAAACCCTATTTATTCAAGACAGACACGTGAAAAGAAAATCTGTGAAGAAATTAAACATATATGTGTGATAAAAAAAATATTTTGAAATTTTAGATGTACAAAGAGTGTTGGGGGTTTTTTTTTGTCTTTTTTTTTTTTTTTTTTGTCTTTTTTTTTTTTTGTCACAAGGAAAGCTATCAAGAGCTGAATTTATTAAGTACAAATACGAGATGTATATCATCACAATGAAGAAGATAGAATTGAGTTCCTATGCAAGCATTATTCGGTTGACAACGTAAATACATTACCTTAAAGACATGTCAGTACCTTGTATTAAAAAGGAAACTCAAGTCTCATTAAAAGTTTGTTTCTTTTGTTCGGTTTCAAAGTCTTTACAATTTCTTCTTTTGTTTCATCCAGAATAACATAGTTCTCTTCAAACGCAGTTTCCATTCCTTTTTTGTCCTTACTACAGAAGACGAGCAAAAAAAGACTGTATTTTCTCTAAAGTCTTTGATTACAGAATTGTTCGTTAGCACGAAAACGCAAACTGATATTTAAAAATGACTAAGAACTGAAAGCTAGTCTAATTAGGTTTGTTGCTTTCTTTTTTAAGTCGTCAAGATGCCCACAATCATCAATTAAAAATAAAGCATTGGTTCCTTGCCACAGTAACTCTAACAACTTATGTAGTTTATCCTCAGGAACTATCCCGATTACCTTTTCATATTTTATTAACTAAGTCTTGTTGTACCGAAATGTTGGACAGATGACATCAAAAGCATCAAAGCATATATCTCACTATTTATCCTCTATTCATATGCACATGCCCCAAAAGACTGTATTTTTAATTATATACTGAAATAGACCCATCAATGAAAAGATTAACCCATCAACAAATGGAAGTCCTTTACTTACAACTTATAACCCACGGAACACCAATATCTTCCCGATTGGTACGAACATGTGAACAATTATTTCGGTGTAGTGATGAAAGGAGAAATGTTTTCGAAAGAATGAAAATAATTAATAGTAAGAGACAACCCAAAAATTTTAAACTAATTCTTACCAGGCCTACATTTAACTTCATTGAAATAGAGGCCCAGGTAACCAAATGTGGTACGAGTAGATGCAAGACATGTCCTAATATAATAGAAGGAAACTCGATTAAATTTAAAATTGGTAAGATATTTAAAGTTAAACAGGACATGGATTGCGATTCAAAAAAACTTGTGATTTATGCATAGATATGTGTGAAATGTGAAGCCTTTTACATAGGTCAGACGAAAAATAAACTTAGAAAGAGAATGACTGTACATAGACAGCAAACAAAAACGGAAGATCTCAGATTATTAAAAGTTAGTAAACATCTACATAACTGTTCTAAAGGAAACTTCAAAATCCTTCCCTTATGTAAATTATGTTTTTACTGACAATGAATATTTAAGAGAAGAACAGGGCCTTTATTTCATACTCACACTACAACAAGACCCTAATTGTTCTGACCAATTAATCGAGATTCATGAAAAATGAAAACGGGATGCTTTATACATTGTATCAACACATTAATATATTTTCAAAACATGACCATAGGACATCTCTATTGGTTGTTTTAATTTGTATGGACCACTTTTATACATTGTATCGATACATTGATGCACATACTGTACAGGGGCTATATTGAGTACTTTTACATGTTTTCTTTTTTGTTTTTACTTAGACATAGACTGTGAGTCTACAGTCTTACAAATGTGTTTTTGTACACAAGTGTTGTGTATGGATGTTAAGAAGTTGTTTACTTACAAAAATACTTTTAAAGTATAATGTGAAAATATAACGATATAGTTTTCACATGTGAAAATATAGGAACGAAAATATATGAAAAAATATTTTGACAATAACTTTCAATATATCATACTTAGGTATAATATATATATATATATATATATATATATATATATATATATATATATATATATATATTGGATATCTGCATTTAGCTGTGTGTTAACTTCAGTTTGCCTAGCGAGTTGGTTCCGTGACCCTAGATGCCTTTTCTTCGACTTTGCGCATAACCGAGTATATTAAAGCGCTGAAGTATGAGAACTGAGCGATGGGTACCATTACTTGCAGCGCGGGTTCGATTACAGCTTTGAACGAACTATAACTCTCTAACCAATTTGATTATATGTGTAATTATCTGTGTGTGTAAACATATATATATATATATATATATATATATATATATATATATAATGATTACATGAGCTTATATCATTTTGTTCTTGACTCTTTCATCTTTTGATAATACGTCCGTTGCGTTTAATATAATACTTTATAAGTAAAAATGAAATGTAACATATGCAAATGCCACATTTTCATCATTTTAAGCTGTGTAAAATTAATTCTGAGCATATCAATGATCGGTTTCTTACAATCTTGAAAAACCTTACCCACAATGCACATCGGTTCTGCAACCATAACAACACAGAGGTCGGCAATCGACATGTTAACAACGAAAATGAGGCCGGCCTGTTGAAAATACTGATCTCGCAGAGCCAAGTACAACGTTGTAGCATTCCCCATAATTCCAAAGAGGATCATATTGGCCAAGATGAAGGTGTAGATAATGGCCATTGGCAAGTCTGTTTCCACCAGAGGCAGAATGAACCTGATGGACTCTCTTTCAGACACATTCATTTCTACTGTTGCATGATTCATCTGGAAAAAAAAAAGATTAGCTAAAATACAAAATGAACTAAAAGAAGGAAAGACAACTAAAATATGCAGAATAGATGATTTTTTTTTTTTTTTTTTACAAACTTTGGTGTTATTCATAGCAACACCTCACCTTCGTTCCTACTACTGCTGCTCATTTGAGCCCCACCCATATATTTGAGAAATAAAAGTTAGACAATTGGTCTGCACATTGGTTTATGCATTATTCAGTCATATTATTAAATCTTTAGGGCATACAGTTACCCCGACGTATTCAATGATGAAATGTGTGCACGCATTCTAGAATTTAAGAACGAAAAAGCACAGGAACAATTTAAACAAGAATTGAACATCGACATATATTTATTCATTTACTAGTGATTAATATACGTAATATTATATACCTGAATGTTCAATACAGTCTGGTTAGTCGTAGCTGTTGCTCAAACATTCTAGCCAAGGAAGCAAA
This sequence comes from Margaritifera margaritifera, assembly GCA_029931535.1. Classification (NCBI taxonomy): domain Eukaryota; kingdom Metazoa; phylum Mollusca; class Bivalvia; order Unionida; family Margaritiferidae; genus Margaritifera; species Margaritifera margaritifera. The sequence continues at coordinate 1,359,605 of JAQPZY010001260.1, forward strand.
CGATGCGATGCGTACCTTAGTTAGTAAAACTGTATTTGTTGCTAGACAAACATTTCTAGCCGTGGCGGATAACAACCGTTCAGCGACAAATTTAAAAGTGGACGGTCTCCACGCATGAGTCAGCAGTTCGCATAGGAGTTTAAAAGGCACTGCACCAATACAAACAGCGAATGATTGGAAAGATTCGATGTAAAGAATCGATAGAAGAGGAATTCAACTTGCCGACTGAGTACCAAGGTCACTCGCATAAATCATTTAATTAGTAATGTCAGAATGAATATATATATCAGAGAAACATTTACCAGTCTGCTTCGTTGCGTGTCAAATTCTGATAAGGATCCACCAAACATTGATGCTTTTCATGAAACACGCTTCTTTCATTTTGTCGGCAAAAGCGGATAGTCAAAGCGTGTTCGTCAGTGGATAAAACATCATAGACTGATCAACCAGCTAATTTAGCAATACCCAAAGTCATTTTTATGTATGCCCTTATGTACAAGGGCTTCAAGAGGAGTGCGAAAAAAAAAACTTATTTCTCAATCTTGTCAGTTTTTGAGGATGGGTTGGTATGAATTTTCGTTCGATATCAAATCATTTTTCAAGTAAGTGATTTAACCTATCTTATTCGATTTCCCTAGATATCATAATATTGTAAGAACATCTCGGTAAAAGACCACAAATTCAAACAACCGAAGTTAAAATTCAGTATTTGACAGACCTCAACACCAAGACCGTCCCGGCAACAAGAACACTTTTTTCCCCAAGTACCTTGAGTGTTCTTATTAGTTAGATCTTCCAACTCGCCATCTACCATGTATCAGCGCCCTAACCAACTCGTATATATAGTCATTTTTTTAAACTTGACTTTTTACTACAGAGGGAAGTAGACTTAGATTGCATTTCATAAATACATAACTGGTTTCAAAGTTATATTAACTCATCTTTCGTGTATTGAAATTATATTGCCTGTATCAGGTGTATTGTATACAAAATATTGAACGGGGGTTGACATGTTCATGCTTTGAAACTACGTAAGGTAATTATGCTTTACTAAATTCATGTATATCCTTTTTCAACTAATGAGACTAACTATAAAATGACCAGTGTATAACTGTTGTTCGGATAACATTTAACTATACACAAATTTAAGATTTTTTGTTATTATTTATGGTATTAAAACAAGAAAATTTATTTAATGTCAAGTTATCTGCAATTTTGGACACTATGTTGATCGCTGCATCTAAAGTTAATATAAAAAGAAAGATCTTAAGGAATATTGTATCAAATTTCGCAAAACTATTCGGAGGAGGTCTCTCCGTTACCATTAAAACCACGACTTGTAGAGGAACATACAATTTCTCAGAGTAACTATATACGGATGATCGATGGATACAAATCAATCCGACACCATTATGAAAAGCAATTATAAATTTGCAAATTTTAGAAGGAATGGATGCGATTCTCAGTCGCGGAGATGCATGTCGGTGCTATTCTTACAAACCTTTGTTAGGTATATGGCATTAAACTGGCCATACTTCATTTTTCGGAGTGAAACTGAAACGCTGTACACATCAGTTCACCTGTATATTTTTGGAAAAAGGTGCTCATGAAGCGGTAAATAGGATGGGAAGTTTGAAGGGTGTAAAAATGATGTATGATTTGTTAGAAAGGGTCACTCAAAGATCTAGTGAGTGTAGCCGTTTTTGCCTATGATACTATCTTGTTTTTAGTTATAATATTCATAACAAAGAATAGTTAAAATTTTGGAAAGAATTACTGCACATAGAGATCAATCTAGAAACATCTCAGGTGAAAACCGCCTCAACATTAAAAGGCTGAACATATACTGGGGGATGGTGTGGAGGGATGAGTCGAATATTTGTGAGCAGTGATGTAAAATATATCAGAATTTTAGCTTCCTGTCACACACTTAAATGAAAATAAAATTTCAAAGTTGAGCAAAGCTAACTTATATATATATATATATATATATATATATATATATATATATATATATATATATATATATATAGTCATACATTTAGTCATGTCAATATATCCATGTATATACAAATGTGGGAGTACTAACAATCACTTTGTCATATTACGATGAAATCGGTTGATTTGCACTTCATGTAGACGTTTCTTATCATAGTCTTTATCACACAATTTCTAAAAATACTTTCATTAGTCGTACTGTGTTATATGTGGATATTTATGGCTGCTCTGCACGAAAATCTCATTAGGTTATTTCAGCTTCAACTAATTAGAAATGGCTGGAAAAGCTCTATGTAGTCTTGTACTCACTTTTGAAAACAAATTATACCGATATATATATATATATATATATATATATATATATATATATATATATATATATATATATCTGTGTGTGTGTGTGTGTGTGTGTGTGTGTGTGTGTGTTTGTTTTTACCTGTAATGAGCTCAACAGAGATGTATGAATAAAAGAGAAACATTTAGAAGAACCGGTTTAGGTATACTGACTTTTTCATATAACGTACAGTTGTCAAGTAGTATGACATTTGTATCATATCCTCTAGATATATCTGAGTTTAGCAACATTTAATTTTATGTTCATGGTATTTTAATCTTATTCTTATCTGTATTTTGTAGTCTGAAAATCTTCTTTAAAGTTTATTTGTTTGTTTTTTTTTTATTTTGTGTGTATTTGTTTAATACAAATATTTTATATCTGTATCAACTCAGCATAAACACACTTGAACGATATAAGCATTTCTCTATAAGTACCATTTCCCGAAGACTTTCTGGAACTCTACTTTGCTAATGTAGCACGCTGTTCTTGTTAAACTCCAGTCCGGTGTTATTTGAAAAATAAGTATTAATCTTTAGAATATTCTCTCTGTAAATGGTGAACATTATTTTAAAAAAATATTTCTCAATGATATTTCAAGTAGTGAAACCTAAATTATTCATGTGATCTTTTATCCGGGACTTACTGGCGTTGAGAACATTTTGGCGTGGTAAGCATTTTTTATACTAACCCCACACCAAAAAAAAAATGAGTAAGAAACTACTCTAAAAAATTGAGTTCTACGTTGCTATTCTGGCACAGAGGGAATATAAAATTTAGTTCTACGTTGCTATTCTGGCACGGAGGGAATATAAAATTGAGTTCTACGTCGCTATTCTGGCACAGAGGGAAATGTCTTTGCAGCATGAGGGTCAAGCCATTATGTTCACACGATCTGTCAAAAGTTTTAAATCCAATAGGCAAAATACCCACACTTTTCAATGTCACTGACTTAGCAGGGCTTCCATGTAAGTTACACTGACTGATATGTTATAATCTAACACACTAGGGATACGTATGCAGTGTATCTGCATGGTTCATTAAAAAGGATGTTTTTCATTTGAAGGAATGTCATTTACTAATTTGCGAAACTTCTGAAACAGGGAACCATTAACCACATTAAAAAATAAAAAATATATGCGGATGGAATATGTGTATTAGTTCCATTGTATAATTTCGTATAAAATAAATTGACTGCTAGATTTTGTTATAAGAAATAAACTTCTTTCATTTTACTTCTAATAACGTGTATGTCCTAAAACTGTTTTTGTCATTTGTTTTAAAAACATATTTTTTTGTGTCATATACCAAATTTTAAAACTTAGTAATAGGTATTTATCTGAGGCTTCGAAGTGAAATAATCATGAAAATATGAATTAACCTTTATTTCATTTTGCTGACCATTGGTACATTGCAGGAAACCCAAGTAAGATCAGTATAATAATATAACTGGTTTCAAATAACAATGAGAATGCAAACCGATGCTGCATCTAACAATGTATTACTGCAGACAGAGTGAATAATGGATAAAGAAAATTCCACTTACACCGGTATTAATAATTACATACCATCCTTTTCTCTGAGAATACCAACAGTGCTCATTCAACTCATCCACTAATGATCAATGCACTCGAATGTGTTGAAAGTGCCGCAATGGTGACCCGTGGTTTCTCCTTGCAGGGGCGCTTAGGCACCAACGTTCCAGCTATTTCCGGTCATTTACTCTTTAATCAATTTGATTTAACATTTGTTTTTTTTTTGAAAAGTTCTTCATATTCATAAAGAATCTTTTAATATTTTAAAACATAATGTTTGCCAAATCCGACGCAGACGACATTAACACGTGATATTATTCAAGGGCAACCACTCCTCCAGGGTCATAACAACTTTCTCCACTCTTTGCGGATGCCGAAAATTTACAATACGAAAGATTTGAACTTGTGAGGGTGAATCGTATGCATACTATATGTGTTAACGGAGAGGGAAACCCAGCATGAAATAATTAAAGCCCATGTAAAATAAACTCTATTTATCCATTTCCAGGCTGTTTGCATCAATACATTTTTAGATGTAGCACCTAATAGCACACGCGATGGTACTTGAAACCAACTATAATAAATTATACACATTCAAATTTGCAATTCGGAGTTTTTTTTTCAATGCAGCTGTATGAAATAGCACAGAGAATGAACTTGGCAAAATGCTGGTACACAGTTCATATCCCCATAGATTCATTGGAATTGCACTAATTAGGATCGGAAGGGAACAATATTTGGCCATAACATGTTTGGTCCGGATACAGAGGAAATATCGTATTAATGCTGATAAGCATATTGTTATGCACACTGTTATTAGTGTTTACATTAACTTTTTTATGGAACGAATACACTGACATTTTTATTTATGTAAGTTTCTACCATTAAAAAGCACTAAAATTATAAAGACACATTTTTCAATCCAATTGTGGTATTACATCACCACAAGTCTTATATTGATAAATGTTCGTCTGAATCAACTTGCTTCAGTCATTACAACTGATGGAATAAATGCACTGAAAATATATTTTTCCTGCGTTACTATGGGTATCTACCATAAGTAAGAAATAAATCGTATGTTTACAAATCTTGGTCTAAAACTTTCGTTTGATTATTACCTTTGGGAAATTAAATCCATTGAAAATATATGTTCCTAGGTTACCGTGGGTATCTACCATAGATATACAATAAGTGTATAATTAGTCTTTCATACATATAAATCTTACATCAACAACATTTTGGTCTGAAAACTTGATTTGATTAATACAATAGATAGAATAATTACACTGTTAGTATAATTTCCATAATGCAATGTAGGACAAAATATTATAAATATGAAATGAAATTAACAAGAAGTTATAATTATCATTTCAAAATTAGTATTTACTGGGCCTGAATCATATACACTAAAACTTCCCAGACCGAAATCCCATGCGACAAAACAAAAGTTGCTGTTATGGGAGGTTTTCGGTTTACCGAGGTTCTCAAATTTCATTTAAAATGAAATGCAGTAATTTCAGTCAGAACATCCTTGGCCATTTTCGTCAAGTCCAGAAAGAAACCTCGAATGTAATTCGCCGCCATTGAGAAGTATATTTGCAACTACTTTTGATCACATGGAACAATATCGCGGCGGAAGTAGACACGGTCACAATCGGAACATTGTGGTGCACTCCGCCAGACGTGAATCACTAAAACAATCAAATTTATGTGTATTCCTACAACTACATCAGAGATTATTTCCAGACTTGATAGAAATGACCGAGCGTTGTTCTGATTGCATTTGTACTTGTATCTTAATTTATATTATTTGATCAAGTTCCAAAGCAAGCTGACTGTAAATTATCGAGTTGAATAGAACATAAATTTTCCTATTCGAATATTTGTTCAATGTGTTCGAATATGATTCGAATATTCTTCGATGTCAATAGAGCTATATAATCCATATTCTCTTCTTCTTTTACTTTGGTACTTATTGACTCCCTGCCACCCCCAGCCTGGAGCTGGGTATCGCCAGCCATTTTGTATCGCAATACGTATCACAATAATCGATCTCGATACGATTAGTATCACGATAATATCGCTTCCATAAATAAACTGGAAATATACAAGTTAGCCCATGTTTGCAAAACAAACATCTCTTTTATCACTACATAAATCCGTTGTAGAATATGATAAATTTACAGAACACTCAGAATATTTCTTTTTATTTGTGACTTTCTTTTAAATATTCACTCGACATTGATTAGATACACTAAAATAATTTTAAATCATGTTTAATACCGCATCCAGCGAATAGACATACTCGTCGCGTGACAGTAAATGAGGAGGATTCCTCTGTGCTTTAAGACCCTTAATATATCTTGTTTACAGTGCACTTGTACTTACATGTACCCAGTAGCGTACTAACGGGGGATGGGGGGCAGACGGGGCGGTCGTTCCGGGCGCCAGAGCTCTTGGGGCGCTAAAACAGCTGATAAAAATTCGGGCCTCGTATTCTGGCCCTTTGGGCCATTATCGTCGCTCCGGGCGCCATTTACCCTTAGTACGCCACTGCATGTACCTTACTTTCATCAGTTGTTGTTATGATCCCCTGATGTCATTTTCCCGCCGAAATATACATTTTGTATTGAGCTGAACTGCCAAGGTATGATTGGTATGGCACCTGCAAGGTCATGTTTTATTTTTTGTTGAATTCGTTTATGTTATGAAATGTCTTGCGTACAATTTCATATATTAAAGGATGTAGATCGTGATTTCTTAATATAATTCCTTTATTGGATACAGCTAAGTTAAGGGTAGGCACTGGCTTATATTTCAATGGTGTGTGGGGGGGGGTGGGGGGTGGGGGGGTGGGGGGGGGTTATAAGCAGAATATAACATGCACTTTATGGGGAGGTAAATTAATAGATTAATAATCAATCTAGAGGATGGGGTAAGCGTACTAATGCAGAAAATATTTTCGTGGAACAAATATTTACCAGCACTAATCAAAACGTACATAGAGTATTTTAAAAAAAGACAAAAAAACTTTTAAGTATTAATAGCTGCTATCATGTGAAAGACTAAAATGTTGTAATATTTAAAGATTGAGCGTAAGATAAAGTGGGTAGAAGAAAACAGTTTGTATGCTTGTTGGTTATCCCTTCAGGGATTTTGACTCGATATTATTTTTATTGGACTTTTATTGTTCACCCTCGTGGAAATCTTTTTGCAGGTTCTAAAGAAAGTGCTTGGAAGAATTGTGTGCGTTTTACCGTGTAAACATTCTAACAGATTTCAACGTTGGTACAAATGTCTACATAAAAAACCGGCAGTAATTGTTGGGTGATACATATTTTTCTCTCATATTGTTTCAACTTTCAACGCTGTTCTTACTTTTCGCAGCTAGATCCAAAACTGAAACATCACTCTTAATTATAGCTGGTATGTACAGCCGATGTTTTGAACAGAGGCTAAGACTAGTCACGTGATCACGTAACTGGTAACATTGCTATATTAATGGATGCTGTTTACAGACTGCTGAAAACCGACAATTTTTGCTTCCAACAGAATTGTATTTCCATTTTTTAAAAAATAACTTAAATTACAAATCAAAATGTTAAAAGCAGCCTCTTGTATAATGATGCAACTCTGTGGAAAGCTTATAAGGGACTAGATCCGTGACCAGTCTTTGCCGGTGCACAAAATCTCGGCGGTACAGGTCGATTTTTACAAGAGTATTTTAACTGCTAGAAAAGTGAGAACAACGTTGAAATTGAACGAAGTTCTCAGAACAATTTATCGTTTAACAAGAACTTTCGGTTTTCTGATGTATACTTTCGTACGAACCTTGAAATTAGTTCAAATGCTAACCAGCTCAAACACAGACAATTCTCTGGAACACCTTCTTTAAAACTTGCAAAAGGATTTTGACGAGAGTGAATAATAAAAATCCAGTCTATAAAAAAGCTCCTAGCAGAAATCCATAAAGGGACTAATTTATTGTAAGGGTCATTGTTGTTTACTTCATTCAAACGGAGAGAAAGCCAACCAGAAAAAAATGTTTCCTTTTGAACGGTTCATATCATTTAGTTTATGTTTCATTCAACTATCGTAATGTATCGGTAGTTCTAGTCTGTATCGTCATACTCTATCGCCAAGTAAATATCGCGACTCATCGATGCATCGATGAGATCGAACCAGCCAAGCCGCATTGAAAATACCATGAAATCAGTCTTCTAAATTTAATTTAATGAAATGATATTATAGGGGACCTGCGTATATTTTTTGAGGATTCAGACTAAAAAGCAAACGAATGAAGATGTTATTTTCTCTGTTTATCTTCAAACTCAGTCCGACTATAAACGTTCATTTAATGCTGACGGTGGACTATATACATTGAAAATGAAAGTCAGAAAGTTAAATGAGGGAACTATTCACACATTTCTCCGGAAAGTGATTTGTTCACAATCAAAATTACACAGACATATGGCCAATTAATTGTTATTAAATTTTGGATACTTTGATTAAACATGATTGACACATAAAGATTTTGCTGACTTTCATATGACCATATTCTTGATCAGCTTGCCATAATACACATTATCTTTTCAAGAGTGCCTGAATGACACTGAATATGGTATTTTTCTGAGTAATGTGACTATTCAGAATTCTGACATTATGGTTTCTTGTGAGTCAGAGTTATAATTTCAGGTGATATAGCAAGTTCGAAGTTGTTCCCATGTAAACTAATTAAACGTTGTATAGTTTCCTGTTTGCCTTCTTTCTTTCTTGCACAGAATGCTGCTAAACTCGGTAGGTTAACAAACGAATATTCGAATATCAATTTTCCGTTCTAATATTTGCAACAAGGTATTCTGATTCAAAATTCGATTATTTATTTCACTTCTTGGGGATTATTTAGGCGTATTTTATCTGACATTGATGACCGGCTGATAAACATTATCTCCTTAGCTCTGCAAAGCCACCGACACTATATTGCAATGAATTATTTCTGAAAGCCGTTACTTCAGCCAAGTGTAAAGGCTATACTGATTGGCCTATTGTTTACCGCGGTTGTAGTCTGTGTCAGTGCCGGTATTTTGTTTTTACTTCACGCGTAGCTATAAGGTATTTCTTGATTGATCACAGTGGGTTATATCCGTTTCGAAGGATAACACCATTGCTACAACGAGGTAAACTACAATACTGCAATGGCTTTAGTGCAGAATGTGAAGATTTTTTAACCTAATATGTAGGAGGGAAATATCAGGAATTATTTACTTGTAGAGACGGAGCATAGGGCGGACGACGTTACAAGGTACCACGCAGCAGACGTCACAGAACACCGATAACGTCACAATGAAACTCATCTGAACTATCTTACATAGTCTGGTTGTTTACATCTCGTTTTTGATTGGATTTAAATGGATGATAATATATAAAAGATAGGATCCAGCCAGCGTACTTGTGTATTAATGCGCGAAGACAATGTACTAAGGCCTCACTAGACATTATTATTTGTTTGTTTTTTTGTTTTTTTGTTTTTTTTTTTAATTTTCATCCGACAATGACATATTGCAGAAAAATGAGAATAATTCTACATTAAAGACACAAATAAAAACTAACCAATGATTTTTGTGGAAAGCATGCTTGTCAGATTTTAATTAAGGTATTCAGGTTAATTCCTTGTACAACTTTTATACAGAACCCACACTACCACGAACCCCTCTTTTTATGTTCATTTTTTACAGTAAAGAGCAATTTTGAATCTTTTGATGTAACAAGGCGGCTCCAATAATCAGTGTGGACCTTATGCATGATCAAAGTTGACTGGTATTATAACAAATTAGCATACTTAGATCACCCCTTAACCATCCCGATTTTGAGATATTTAACTCTGTAGCAGACATAAATAAATACGTAAACCAAGTCAGATGTTCATTTGCAGCCCAAGTTACGCATTTGATCTCCAAAATCCCATTCTAAATGTGGTATGCAATCACCAAACAAGCCAACCCAATTTCAAGCCTAGCTCAAAGTAAATGTAAGCGAAATTACAGATATAGTTTCTGTGTGAATTATAAACAATAGGCTTATGTTAATTAGGCTCATGCCTTCTACCTTAAAAATTAGGGTGTCAAAATATGAAACTATACAGTGAGACCTAAGGTTTAGATGACCCTGGGGTCAAAGCAGCCTTCAGGTAGCTGATCGTTTTCATTGATCGCGATGGGCGGATACTACGATTACATCTCTCCTGATAGTAGTTATCTTCCTCCTCCTTCTTTAAGAAACACCAGCCAATGAGATGAATTACTACATTCGGACTATACTGTATACAATGACTTACCAATTTTACGAAATTGTGCTGATGACTTAAATGCGAGAAAAGGATCAAACTGAAAGGAAAAAAAGTCACGGAAAAAAAGTTACACTTTTACCGGGGGAACAAGAAGTCACAATCAAGTTTGGATGAGATAAATAATACCGTACAGAACTTAATAATAAAGGATCGCTATATGAATGAAACTGTGGGCAGTTATGTAATAGAACCATGCCCTACGTATAAAAGTTAAATAAAGGTGCTAATATATGTACTGTGGCGAGATCGCAGAGTATTGAAAATTTAGCGTTGTGGATTTGTCCAGTCCTGAACACATTTAGTTGTATTTGCATAATAATAGATCATATACGTTAAAGCATGTTGATTATACTAAATTATAAAATCAAATTCATTTTTACTTATATACATATATATATATATATATATATATATATATATATATATATATATATATATAATTGTATACTGAATAAATGTAACTTTTTCCTGTGACATTTTTCCGTTACTTTTTCCAATGACTTTCATTTCGTAACTTTTTTTCCCGTTACTTTTAATCCTGTTACTTTCTTTCCTGGATCCTTAAATGCACTGGAGTGCCTATCGAAGATTGGAGGACCATTCATTGCTAATTGTAATCATCTTTGGACTATTGAAAGACATTATTATTATTACTATTATTATTGTCATTACCATTATTATTATTATTATTATTATTATTATTATTATTATTATTATTATTATTATTATTATTATTATTATTATTATTATTATTATCTTTATTATTATGATGATGATTATTATTATTATTATTATTATTATTATTATTATTATCATCATCTTTATTATTATTATTATTATTATTATTATTATTATTATTATTATTATTATTATTATTATTATTATTATTATCTTTATTATTATTATTATTATTATTATTATTATTATTATTATTATTATTATTACTGCATCTCAAATAGAAGTAACTATTTGGCAGATGGCTGGTAAAAGGTTAGTCCCTCTATAATTTTCAGGCATATTTATATTCTCTCCTTTTGCGAATGAAAGACAAGTTAACTGGGTCAATGAAATTGATATTCTGGGTGAAGAACAAACTGGTTTTATTCCACTATGTATACTATATTTACTCTAAGCACTTTGAGATGTAAATATCTGAGGAAACAAAGAGGTAGATATTATCACTCTTTTTGCTGATTATGAAAAGAAAGAATTTGACTGTGTTTATCGGAGCTAGCTTTACCATAAAAGAAAATTAAATAGCAAAATGCCTACAATATTGAAAATCATATATGGAAATATCAAAGCTTGTGTGAAAACGCCAAAATGGCTTGACAGAAACATTTAATTGTTCTGTCAGTGTAAGGTAAAGTTGTGCTATATCACCCATTTTATTTTCATTGTTTTTTTAATGACTTAAAGACACATATATTTTTAAAAATGACTTAAAGACACGTATTTGTTTTAAATGACTTAAAGACATATTTTTTTTAATGACTTAAATACACATATTTTTTAAATGACTTAAAAGACATATTTATGACCAGCAAAGCGGTATAAGATTATACTCTGCTCATTTATTTGCATTGCTGCATGCAGATGCATTGGTTGCCTTTGCCAAAACTGCTATTCATTATATATTTGCATTGCTGTATGCAGATGACTTGGTTGCCTTTGCCAAAACTGCTATTCATCATATGTTGGAATTGCTGCATGCAGATGACTTCGTTGCCTTTGTCAAAACTGCTATTCATCATTTATTTGCATTGCTGCATGCAGATGCATTAGTTGCCTTTGCCAAAACTGCTATTCATCATATATTTGCATTGCTGCATGCAGATGACTTGGTTGCCTTTGCCAAAACTGCTATTCATCATATATTTGCATTGCTGCATGCAGATGACTTGGTTGCCTTTGCCAAAACTGCTATTCATCATATATTGGAATTGCTGCATGCAGATGACTCGTTGCCTTTGTCAAAACTGCTATTCATCATTTATTTGCATTGCTGCATGCAGATGCATTAGTTGCCTTTGCCAAAACTGCTATTCATCATATATTTACATTGCTGCATGCAGATGACTTGGTTGCCTTTGCCAAAACTGCTATTCATCATATATTGGAATTGCTGCATGCAGATGACTTGGTTGCCTTTGCCAAAACTGCTATTCATCATATATTGGAATTGCTGCATGCAGATGACTTCGTTGCCTTTGTCAAAACTGCTATTCATCATTTATTTGCATTGCTGCATGCAGATGCATTAGTTTCCTTTGCCAAAACTGCTATTCATCATATATTTGCATTGCTGCATGTAGATGACTTGGTTGTCTTTGCAAAAACTGCTATTCATCATATACTTGCATTGCTGCATGCAGATGACTTGGTTGCCTTTGCAAAAACTGCTATTCGTCATATACTTGCATTGCTGTATGCAGATGACTTGGTTGCCTTTGCCCAAACTGCTATTCAACTTAAAAGAATACAAAATAAACTGAAAGAAAACTGCAACATCTGGAAACTAACTATAAACCTGAAGAAGAATAAAATCATAGTTTTTCGAAAAGAGGGATATTAGAGAGGATATGACAGATGGCGTTTTGGTGATAGCCTGATAGAGACCTGATAGAGACCTCATCTTATTATACCTGTAAGTATCTAGGATGTGTATCGTCTTCTAAAAACTCGTAGTATATGTGCCAACAGACTTTAGCAGCACACGCAGAAACGACACCTTGTGATCTGAAGACTACATTAAATCGTTTTGTTGAACTGTATGTAAAACTCTATTTCAAATGCTTTATACTAAGACGGCCCCAATTTTTTAATTATGGGTTAGTAATTTGGGATTTTTCAAAGCATATAACAAAGGTTGTACTTCGTCATTTTGTAAATATGTTATTGGCATTACGAAACACACACAAATGTTTTTTTTTTATATCTACAATGACTTAGATAGAATATCAGTGTAAGTAGTAAGATATAGTAAAATACTTCAGTGCTGGTTAAAATGACTAAAGATGACTGATGATAGATTTCCAAGACAAAGTTATACCCTACAGATGACTTGCGGCGAACAATGCGAATGTTGGGCAAATCAGGTTAAAAATCTATTGTTTTTACACTGCGTGGTAGAAGTTTGGTAAATCAAGGGGTGGGTGATATTGGGTGATAATAACCTATTTTCACTATATTTAAACAACGATGTAAAGATATTTTTCTACGAAAACTAAATGGAGATTTAAATTTAGTGGATATATTACGATTCTATAAAACAAAAATCAGAAACGACATCATTGGTCCATACTATAAAGAGTTTAAAAACTCTTCATACAGTGTTCACTTATTATGTATGTTCAGAAATGGAAACTTCCCTAAAAATGCTAAATAAAAGGTGAATTTGACTTTGTTGTTAAATATAATATGTATAATAATTTAAGAATGCTTATTTGCCTTCGAACAATAGCTGTAATGCAAATTTTGTTAACTTCTATAACTTCATACAGAGAATTAGTAATAAAATTAATCTCTTACATAATTTTGCTCTTTATCCAGTAAAATCTTGAAAAATTAAAGAGTCAATTAGTAAGTTTTAGAATTGTTCTGTTTTGTGGTTGTGCCATATTTTCAATCATTTATGTAATTTTGCCGGTGGCCTATGTTACAAGAATAAAGATTATTATTATTATTAGTAATAGTAGTAATAGTATTTTAAAGTACGTGCTCCACATGCACAGATTTACAAATGTGAGAAGGTGAGTATTACCAAGGGTGACATGGACTCTTTCACTGGCTAATCTTAGATGGCACTTTTTCGATCTCAACACTTCCACTATCCTGCAGAACATATCGAAAAGTTGTGGAGGCAAAAACGAGGTGGGTGGGACGGGGGGGGGGGGGGGTTACAAGGTATGTATTCCAAGTCTTGTTAGAAAGTGGCAAACCGTAATATTTTAATGCTTACACCCATTTATCTCTGCTTTCATGATATATGTTAATTTTCTAAAGCCACTTCATTATTTCCACGGAGTTCGGGAGTAGGAGGCTCAATTATAATTTTATCATATATATCATTTTTGAAGATTTAAATCATAGCTTTTATAAGCCCAGGAACACGATTCTGGGGCGGGTGGGAACAAAATACTGGGTATTTTTCTGCATTCAATTTCATCGTTATCTCACTTAAATAATAAATACAGCCAAGGATGTACAAACACTCTTAAGAATTGGTAGTGCAAAGTGAAATATGTGTAAAATGTAACAGAAGACGGATTCATCTAAATTTCGTGCCCCACCAAAATATGTTATTTCTGTGTAAAACACAAATGAAACAAATGTTATAAATTTAAAACTGACGATTTTTAAATATAAAATTGCACATATGTAATCTGCATATCTCTCTCTCTCTCTCTCTCTCTCTCTTTATATATATATATATATATATATATATGTGTGTGTGTGTGTGTGTGTGTGTGTTCAATTCTAGTATATGTAATAATTGCAGAGAGCTATATAATAAGGAAAGATATGTGTAGTAGTTGTGATCCGTGTATGAACTTAAAGCGTTTTCCTAGTTTTATGACGGTTTGCACTGCTAAAAATACTTCGTCAATAATTTCATGGAATTGACTAATAATACCGTCTTAATTGAAATTCGATATGGTAATGTAAAGAGAACACGATGTCTTAGAACTGTATATTTTTGTCATTGTTTTTACTGGAGGAAATGAAAAAGCGCAGCTTCAGAGAATATATGTCCTCAGTCTAACATATTAAGGATCCAAACAAGTATCAGTGTTCAAAAGTGATGATATGTGACCTTGACAATGACTATAAGACTCCAAGTGTTGTAGTCAACGCGCACTGTAGCGTTGATGTACAAGTGAACAAAATATCTTCCCTTAACATTAGATGGTTTCAAATTTAATAAGCAAAAGGCGAAGTGTGACAGAATTGTTGGGACAAAAAATCACGATCTGGACCTTAAAGGTAGGACCCTAAATACGGTGCTCAACTCATCTTCCAGTAATGGATTACAAGTACTGTATACCGGATTTCACCCCTTAACCTCCGACCAGTGGCGGCGCGAAGTTTGAGACTCCCCAGGGCAATATTCTCTAGTGGCGCCCCTACTTTGCAACAGAGAACTGCTTTATGTCAGTTGCCAACCTGGCAAAAAAAAAAAAAAAAAAAAAAAGCTCCCCTCAGCGCCCCCACTCGCCCGGCGCCACTGCCTCCGACGGCTTTAAAGTTACGGGCCAGAAGGAGAAAGTATTTTTTTTCGTCAGGCCAAATAGCAAAACATTTTGGAACATAAAAAATGTATAAGTATTTTCTTGAAGTACAATCTATAATTTTCATCTGTCAAAATGAGCAACTATTCTCAGTATACGAATACTGTATACGATTTTCATCTCGATAATTACTATTCTCAATGGACGAAGTGGAATGTGAAAGTAATTTCGACACGTACAATGCAAATTTCAAACATGGAAATATATATCAATATATACAGAAAAAACAACTGAACTTCGGAAGTCGTAAACTTGACCTATGCTGTATTGAATTGGATATATGAAATGCTAAATTGGACATGCGAATTCTTTAACTGAAATATGGCCCTGTATATTTCAACACTGAAAATACTTTTAAATTCACTTTTGTTCGCTTTTGTTCGATACGGCGCCTCATATGCCTGGCCCCATTTTGAGTTAGTTTCGGTTTTATGAGGTTCATTTCAATGTAAAAATGAAATCTGGAAGCCAAAATTTGTTTCAGTTTTCGGAATATTGAGTTTTCGGTTTACTGGATATTTGCTGGTTTTATTGAAATTAAAGAAGAAAATATTTCACGGTATTTACTAATTTTGCTTGATTTTGTTCCTCGCATAAGGGAAAGTAAAAATGATTCTGATGCAAACATCTATCTTTTTAATCAGCAATGAAATTAAACTGCGTAATGATTAGCGAGGAAACGACTCAAAAAAGTGAGTGCATTAGCCACCTGTAATAAATAATAAATAAATAAATAAATAAATAAATAAATAAATAAACGCAAGCTTAAATTCTGTTGCTAGTAATATGTAAACGTCTTACCTGAATTAAAGGAATTGAAGTATCATAAAATGTCCTGTTTGCTATGTACGTGTATTCTTAAGAGCTCCTGCTTGAATGTTGTTCACATGGCGCCTTTGTATTATATATATATACTCTCAATATGAAGCGGGCGCTCTAGTTATGCACGTATTCAAATCGATTATTTTTATATTTTTTTTATATCTCGTAAGCCTGTGAGATATCGTTTACTTTTGTTGCAGAAGGTTGTGATATAGAAATTAGTCTAATACTGTAAAATCTATTCGCACTCATATGTGTTCTTCTCGTTCTCCCTATTGCCTCTAAATTATCGGTATATTTAGCGATCTGTAAATGTAAATGATAAGGTTTCAGATTGTTAGAGACAAATGTACAGTTGGTGAAATGTACGTGAACTAATTAGAGCTTGTGCAAATTCTACAGTGATTCTGGTTTATACCGAATATGCTTAAATTATCATAACGAGATTTGTTCACCATACAACCTATCCTCGTACATCACCTTGTACTTTTTAGATACATAAAATGAAAACCGCCTTAAATAGTGAAGAATAAAAACAAACAAACAAACAAACAAACAAAAAATAGATCACAAATTTATTTGCACAAAATGTCTGCTGTGCACATAAAGTTCATGTTGTAATAATTCGTCCTGGAACTAGCCTTGAGCATCCTAAAGTGAGTAAAGTCAATCTGACGATTAAAATTGTGCATATTATGTAGAATCTTTTGCAAAAATAACATTACTGAAATCTGCCATTGATTATATAAGCTGAGACATTCGCAACTTCAAGGTGAATCCTACGGGTTATACCTCGATTGTATGCCGATAACTGCCTTTCGGACCACCTAGGATATTCATGAAACAAGGGTTGACCGAGAAGGTGCGAATGCATCTAGCTATTTTTTTATTTGCAACTTCTCGGTCAATCCTACCGTCAATCCAATCGTAGAAATAGCTGGGGTTTCTTTTTGCGAAGAAATTTCTCGGGAACAAAATGTATTGTCTTTTTTTTCTGTAAATCACTGCGCTGACATCTGAGACATATTTTTGTCTGGCAGAAATAGCCGAGGTGGTCCCAATGAAACTGAGGAAGATGACTCTCGGTCTTGATTAGCACGTTTACAAATACAATACCAATGTATGAACCCAAAAGTCTTCTCTGGAAAACATAATAAAATCTATCACTTTTCCATGTTTCCTGTGAAAGGACACCATGGCCTCTGCCACTTTTTGAGGATATGGATAATTCTACCATTGAGAACTGTAAAGGACCGACCCGACCCCACGCCCCAGTAGTGCAAAAGACAAGCGCGAGCGGCCTACTCCGGCACCGCATCACAGCATTAGTGCGAAAGATTAGTGCAAGAAGTCCACTACACTCCTAGGAGTAGGATTGAGACTTTGTCGGGACGACAGACGGCGACAAGGCAGGATTATGACCTTGCTGATGTCAATGCAGATCTTCCGCCTCAAAGCGCAACAAGTGTCGTACGAACTGATAAGTCAGTCGCTGCTTGTTCGGTGGCGTTTCTCGGCCGCTACAGGCAGACTCTTGAGAAGCGCCACCTAACGACAAACTCCAATCTTACATACGAAGGTTAATGAGAGCTTCCCCGCGCTAACCTGGTGTTGTTATCGACATTTATGGCAACGTGGTCTGCTGGTGTGAACCAGAGCGGAGCAACACACGCGTCAAGACGCCCTTTGCGCTCCTCCTGCATAACCGCAATGTTTGGTTTGTAAACAAGACGTCAAGGCTTTTGAGAAGCTAGACGCCAATAAGTCTGTCCCAGTAGAGTTTTCACAACCAAAGATCAGCGACCAGTTCAGCGGTAAGTGGCCTAGCCCCAGGAAAGCAGAAAAGACGGTTATCCCGGTGGACTCTGCTAACGACACCGTGAAAGCATTTCACCACGAGGAAGACTGCACAAGAGTGGTCTGCATCCGTTCATTTAGATAAAACGCTCGCGAGAGTTAGGCGCGATGTGCCTGGCAACACTGTGGGTGACCAACCGCAAGAGATGGACCGAAAAGCGCTAACTGCAGGTCATGTAGTGGATCGAAAAACTCTCCAACGAAGTGACCCCCGTCCCTCTCCCTCCCCCCCGCCCCCTCGGCTGCCCTCTTACAGTACAGTCAAAACGCCTTTGCTCTCTTTAGCAGTTACCGCCGGGGCCCGTGTTGTGGGTTGCTTTGTGAACAAGATCTGTCGCAGGGCACCAAACTCCCTGGCGTCGATGTTGCTTTCGTCGATGCTGCTATGATGCCAAGCTGCCGTATTTTCCTGTGCTATCCAAGTTTGACTGCCTGCAACGGCCCATGTGTGACCCAACCTTACCAGCCTGCTTTTACCTGGAAGAGATTGGAAACACAGACCACTTTCTCTTTCCCTCGAGGCATGACTTTGTCTCAGGCACGATCCTCGTGTACGCCGAGGAGGGAGGAATTGACTTTACGGCCGTCGGAAAGCTCATGCCCTACAAGACCGTACTCCACAGCGCCGCGTAGGTCCTGTCTCAGTTGTACGGCAGCAAGATCAGCTACTGCAACAAAACGTACGTCGCTAACATCATATACTGACTCGGTGGCAGGCGCTATAACAAGGTAGCCAGGGGGCAGCTCTACAAAGACAAGAGAGAGGCCTTGGCATGCAGCAACAACCGCATGCGCACTGAGCTAAACCCAGACATCGATCTTGTTATTGACCAGGAACAGCGAGAGCTCTCAGATGGCTACCGGCCGATCTTGCACTTAACACTCAACAGCATGCGCCTTCTGCTCCACAAACTTGCCAGCGCGCTGAGCTGCCAGGTAAAAAGATGAACTAAAGACCGTCTTAGACAAGCTCGCATCCGAGCTGCTTTCCGGAGATGTCGCACCACCGCAAAGGGCCGGCCCACTTCTAGTTGTCGGAGCCATTCTCAGGACAGGCAAAATCAGCTTTGCCCTTCGCTGGGACCATGCCACAGGCAAAAGGCTGCGCGCAATCGTCCCCCTGCAATGCTCTATGCGAGGAGCTAGCCGGGGAAGGTTTCGACGTGGTTATGCTGCCGGGTCGACGTCCCTCGGGTGCGGAAGTCAACGCCACCTTCACGTCTTACGATGTCGGTGGCTACGGAGCCATTTTCTTTGACGAGATCTACCTCGACACACCACATCAACTCGAGTGGCTGGCTTACTTTGTCCAAAAGCACAAGGACACGCACGTCGTTCTTGTCAACAGCGACCCTGCTCAGAACGAACCCGTCGGGCAGACGCTTAATGTCAGCCTCGACCAGTACTATGCTGAGGCTCTCGCCTAGGTCTTTCCGCGCCGCTGTCTCCTTCGGGACTATAAGTGCTACGCGGAAGAAGACCGTCCGCGAATTGCGGCTCTCTACCATGACCTGATGACCAATCAGGACGACCAGGACTTTGCGGTGGCAATGCGTCACAACCTTCAACAATTGAGTAGGATGAGCTTCAGCAGTCTGTCATGAGAACAGGACGGAAAGACTCTGCCTTTGTCCCTCCTAGCGTTTACCAACGACAGCGTAGACCACGTAAACGCATGAGCGCAGGATATATGGCATGGAGCAGACGAAAGACAGGTAGGAGATCGTGTGTTCGGCCGCACCTATGCCCGTGTGGCATGCAAGAGAAAGATAAACTCAAACGCCGCGTACACCGTGCAGGAGGTCACTGAGACCTACATCACCATCCGCGGCTGCGATGGTGTGAACCGTACGTTGACATAAAACAGCGCCCCCATGCTTCTTCGTAGGCCGTGGTGTCGCATAGGCCACGCAGTGCTGGGACTGGCCGTCGGCAACGAGTGCTACATCCACGATGCTAACATCCTTCTGGTCACGGCCTGATGACTCTGCATCTAAATTACCCGGTGCAATACCCTAGATATCATCCTAGTCACCCGCAGCGACCCCATGCGCCTCTCCCGTCGGATCACCGAGAAGCACATCCAAAAGCACAAATTCGCCGACGACGTCTCGACAGGTCGTATGACAAAGTCGAAACGACGAGAGAGCATTCTTACGTCAACGTCGACCTGGCCCGGCAAAAAGGTGGTTGCCCAGGGCTACAAATCCAGCACTCAAACGGGGCCGCTAGACAAAGACTGGAGAATCTCATTGATAACTCTAGCGCGCACACCCAGGAAAATTGCCAGACTGCCTGCAGGCGCTGTCAGAGCGCCAGTGTACACCGCTCTACGACCAAATAGATAGTCAAGACAGCTCAAGAGCGAGTGCTTCGAAGAAGACAGCGGCTGTGACATAGACGACATCTACAACGACTTGTGCTAGCTTCTCTTGAGATTGGAGAAGATATTCTTTGCAGTCAAGGCGTAAAGCCCCAATCCGCAAGCCATAGACGGAGGTCCCTATGAAAGACAATGGCGCTGACCACCACGTCACCAAGCCAAGGAACCACGCCTCACTCGCTAGGATCGAACGCTTTCACCTCAACCTCCGAACCATCCTCGAATGCAGCTTCCTGGCCACTGATAAAAACAACTTGGTGTACGCCCTCTTCAAAATCATTGAAGAATATAACGGCGATAGGCACCGAGGCATCTGAAAGGCGCCGGGCAAAGTTGGCCCCAAATACAAGGAAAGAATAGCGGACGAGCGGGCACGTGCAATTAGTATAGTTTCTCGTGTTGACAGAGGGCCCTTAGCCTACTCGCGCTGTTGCGATGACAAGCAAATTGCTGGTACGCGGCAAAACAAACCGAGTAGATTTACCAAAGGACGTTCCCTTCGGTGGTTGAGAACCGCGTTGGTGTGGACACGTTCACCTTGAATGGCGTGTCTGGAAAGTTTGAGGATTACGAATTGCAAGCCGGCTTTGAGATCACAGCTTTAAGATGTGTTCTAATTTCTGTTGGTGGGAATTTTATCAGCCGGCGACTATCCATAAAAGCTAAAAAGCACGACAAAATCCGCGTCTTGGCCTAAACAAAGCTCCACACAGTCACACGCCACATATCTAAGGAGCCACGCAACAACGCTGTCACCAAAGAAGAGTTCGAATTGATCCTAAATGAAGTCGACAAATACACAAAAATAAAAAAATAAATACGGGCTGTATCGCACAAGGCATACACCTTGGTAGCATTTGATGAAGTGGGATAAAACGAGCTCATAGCTCGTGGAAGGGCCGAGGCCCGCGCATCGCTCCTGAAAAGGTTGGCTGGGGATTCGTTATAAGCTGTGTGTGTTCCTATATTTTGTCTTTTGAACCGTCTGAAAAGCAAAGCACGGCTTGTGCTCCCTCTGCTTCCCCTGCGGTAACACCAATTGAAATGCCGCAGCATTGTTAGCACGCCTTTGGCGTGGGTGGTAAGATGTCCCCTAGCCTTGTACGGGCCCTTTTTTACTTAGAGTTAATCTCTCAACCAGTTATATTTAAAACCTCATAAAACCAATGAAGCTTTTGACAGCGACCTTTATCTTATCCCGGCACCACCTTGGAGGCATACAAAAAATTGCCATCTCAAGTTGAAACTCTACACTGATTTCACAATTACCTATTTATATATACAAGGCTGAACTTAGTGCCGACATTACCGCTTTGCCATATCTACCTCTGTTCAGCTATTACTCAGAAATTACTACCAATAAATAAGAGACAACTTCTACAGCGAAGAGCTCAAACATGTCCCAGATGATGTTGGCAACTTCATCATAGACATGCATAAAAAACCCTGGCCTCCGAGCTCAAGGAGCGAGCTTTGATAATCGTAATCGGCGAATCGGTAAAAAAAAAAATGAAAAAAAAAAAATGTATTTTATAATAAAATAGGCATTTTGACACTAATGATACCTCATTTCACGTTTTTGCATTTTTGTCTCTAACGCCTCTCCATACACGTTTGTTAACATTTAGCGTGTTTAGCGACCCTCATCTGACTATATAACATAATACTGAGACATAATATGCAATAAAAGATTGCTGAATAACACCTACATGAGCGGTCGATATTATGCATCCATTGCGAAATATAGTGTTATGTTCCAGAAACTTCGATGTAACACGTGGTATATAAAGAAAATGTGACCGGTATTAAAAACGGCCAGAAGTGTGAAAGTTTTATATTTGTGCGTGATGTGGGTGATGAAATGGATCTCTGTCAAGGTTAAACGGCCTAAAGTAAGTGCTAAACATTATACTTTGCTCACTGCAGCGGGTGGGGCCGGCGAATTGGTAAAACGCTAGTTTTTTGACGTGCTACGAGAAACAAGCGGGGAAGGTCAATCGATTACATTGACAACTCGTTAAAATTGGACCCCAGTCCTAGGGACGACGAACAAGAACATATAGAAGAATGATGTCACATATTATAATGAATATGCGCAAGGTATGTATAACTAAAAAGATCCCTTTGTGTAAAGAGAATTAGTAAAAGCAAGTCCAAACAATAGGACGAAAAAGCATTGCAAAAAGAATGTACTAGATAATTGTTCTCATAGAAAATTCCACCGACGCAGAAATGACGGATTGCATCATTAAGAGGGTAATGATTCTCATTTCTGAGATAATATATTGAATATAAGTTAGAAAAGGGTGAGGTAGAAAATATTGTTTATGTCTTGCTTTTTTCGGGGTTGTGGGTTGTTGTTTTTTATCTTTACTGTTGTACTGTTCTATTCTTTGAACATTTTCTGATCTAGTATACTCATAGTATAGCAGAAATGATTTTATGCTAAAACTGCTCTTCTATTTTGTCTGAAGGATCTTACCCTGACCATGATTCCACTGGACGATGAAGTGTCCTGGCATAATGCAGTAATGGTGAAGATGCTTTGAAGATACTGTACTGCCATTGTGTTCATTCAGTGTGATAATGATTCAGATAAGTTAGATTAGGTAGAATGAGGGCAGACACGAGAGAGAGAAAGAGAGAGAGAGTGAGAGAGAGAGAGAGAGAGAGAGAGAGAGAGAGAGAGAGAGAGAGAGAGAATTATGGGTATAACAAGGTATATTTTTATGAATACCAGGACAACAGGCCAGAATGTTAACGATGTAAAATAGAGATAAAAAAAGTCTACTTACAGAAGGCTTTCCAAAACCTAATGTGCAGGCCAACACTTCATATATTCAATTGCATATAACTGAAATGCCTTTGTGATCTTGTAAAATCAGAGGTTATACCAATTTTTTAAAATGTTTTTACTAGATGTGTCATGAAATTGATTCTTTATTAGGACAGACAGGTAATGATCTGGAACATGTTTCTTTCCTAAGACCATTGATACCGTTCGTACACTGCCTTTAACTTTAACACACAAACACTCACTTCAGATTAGCCACAGGCGACGAACACAAGTTTGTTGTCCTTTGCCATGGTCATACCAGTGGGCAAAGCAAGTTCAATGAAATTAGCGACAGCTGTTTTTTAAACATCACTCGCCGCATAAATATCGCACGGTTCTGGAACAGCCAAACATGTAATCAGCCAGTCTACTATGCTTGGCCGTTTGGAAACCAATGATACAGAAAGATATAGTGATACCCAGTCTTGTAGGTAGGGTGAGAGAAGAGAAATACAACTGGCTGGACACAAGTTTAGAAAAATCACTCTGACGCTCAGGACATGTGTCATACGCCTATAAACTTCAGCTATATGAAGGAATGTAGGAGGAGATACATGTGATCTCAACCCAGTTTCAAATGCTCTGCAATTTAGATAAAACTCATGACAAAATTATATACCAGAGATGAACGTAGATATAACTGTCATAAATGTCCGGCATTATGTTCTATCTGTATAATATGACCATACAATTATCGACATTTGCGTTTGTATTTTCATTAGTGCAGGGTAGAAGCAGACATATCTTGTCAACTGTCAGAGTGTCAGTGTTGTTAAGCAAAATATGCGATAGGTATTATTCCTGTGCGTGGTATTTATCAACTAGATTTACAAAATATACCTTTGCTTTGATTTCATATGTAACGTTCAATTAAAATGTTGCCATACCTGTGAATGAGAGCTTTTTAATTAAATAAATAATTGTCTGCGTGTATATGCCGTTAAAAGACCAGTTTCAGTGATAACTTGCGTGGAAAACTGTTGATAACAAGTTTTATAAACGTATTTCAAGGATATCCAAAGCAAAAATTAAAAATAATTAATCCCCATCATCACCCCCAACAAAAAAAAATTAAAAATCGGCTACCAGAGAATGTATTGGTGGCGAGCTTATATCGGACGATCATTGAGGCAATACATTATTATTATTCCAAGTTCCTTTTCCAACAGGTTGTAAAATGGTTTCAACGATTATACACTTTGCTCCGGTAACTGCTGCGTTCAGTGAATAAAGTAGCCAACAAAATGAACGCTTAACAGCCAAATATTTTTTCAGTCAAGACAATAGTTCATCGACCACTTAATATGTATTCCCAATGTTCTACAATACCTAGTAACTGAATATGTGCAGCAAGTGAATCAATCTATGTCTGTTCGTTTAACTTTTAATCATTTAGTTATCTCAAAGCATATTTCATGATCTATATGTTCCTGTGGTTGTTTTCTTGCATATGAAAATTGAACACTGTGATAATTGAACACTGTGATAATTGAACACTGTGATAATATTTCAAGTGATTCAAAAGTTGTCCTTTATGAACATACACCCTTTAAGAAGAAGCATAGGTGCCGTCTTTACTCGCGTATAAGTCGATACCAACTGCAAACTGCATAGACCCAGATCTGCCGTCGCATAATGCGTTGTCAGATCTGGATCTATGCAGTTTGTAAGGACTAATCAGTAGAACAAACAACATAGACCCTGATCTGCCGGCGCATGGGGGGGGGCGGACTCCTGAAGACTATGGCTCAAGTAGGACATACCTAATTACCCAAAATGAAAATAATGAGCAATTGTACGAATTGCAACCGAAAATGCACGTAATGGAACACTCAGTTATTAGATTAAATGTTTAATAATGATAATTGTGTGTACTATAAAAAAATATGAAATGAACGCTTTATTTAATATTACAAAGCACAAACAACTTTTCTTAATTTTACGAAAAGAATTCAGTGATATAAAAAGGCCAGTTAAAATGAATGAGTTCCCTAGATAGTTTGAATGGATGAATAATCATTAGATGGTAGAACCACGCAGATGCGTGTAAAGAATATGTGTAATTTGTATTAATTTATTCAAAACTACGAAGGTATTAAGCGTGGTTATGAACTTAGTACCGTTTGCTGAAACACAGAGTGAAAGAACTGACTGGAAATCGTTACAAAGATTATCAATTACACGTTATTTTTTACTCTTGAAACGTATTGATTGTTGCACGATGCGTTGAACTTTTCCCTGATTTTCGGACAGGGGTCCCCTCAGTGATGCCATACCAACATCGTGTGGTGATTACTAACAGGAAAGAAGCCAGTGTTTGGCCTGTTCTTGACATTGGTCCATGTTAGCCTAATAGAGAATGATGGTAAGTCACGTAAATTAAATCTTTTTTTTTTAAACTACCGATTCTAGTTGAAGTAATCTGAATCGCCAGGTATGGTTGAACTTGCACTCTCTGCAAAAAGGTAGTCGGTGAAACTATGTTTGATTTCTTTTTGTCATTGCCCGTTAACATTACAATGGACTGAACATAAGTTTTCTCACCTTAATTATCATACGAATTAGATGTATCGTAACAATACATTCTACAAAAGTGATACAAATAATTCGTTCAAATATCATTCAAAATGTCAAATGTATATGACATTAAATTAAATTGGAAACAAGAGTATATATATATATATATATATATATATATATATATATATATATATATATATATATCATATATATACAACTTTAGTAGCAGCAGCAATATCAACACTACTACTACTACTACTAATAATAATAAAAATAATGATTATTTTACTTAGAGCCACTTCAATGACATTCCAAGACAAATTCCCACTTTTTTATAATATTACTCACCCCTACCCTCTTCTCGCTCCCTACCCCCATCACCCCGGGCGTGGGGATCATGATTCAAGAGTCATATCCGTATATCTATTACATATAATTTGTGTCTTCGTGCACTAACAAAAAATTCAAAGTTTGGTCAATACATTTTTTAATATATACCGTAATTGACCCCCTTCCAGGGACCGGAGGAAAAGGGAGTCTATATGTTACATAGTCACTTAGTGAGCTGGTATGAGATGATACCGGGTCAAACGGATCATATCTGGCGGCCAGTTTGCCCCATACCCTGATATAATCCCATCTGACCCGCTATCATCCTACATCAGATCACTATGTGATTATGTAACATATTTGCTTCCACCAAAACCTCATTTTTTAACAGAATATGAAACTAGTATGCAAATGAACTCATGATAACATAGGTACCTGCATGTGCATCTTTTTCACATTGATAACAGTAAAAGAAATGAGTCCACATAATAATGAGAAAATGTTTATATTGCATGTCAAAAAATTAACAAATAATGTATCCACAAGCATTTTGTCCAATATTGTAAAATATGGTAATACAAAGTATTAAAAATCTTGGGAACATCAATCACTTCTTTCAGGAATTTTTCCCGGTAGCAGTTCTAACTTCACTGAGGGAATATGCCTATATGGACGTTGAAATGTTCAAACTGAGTGTTCCTATGCATTTCCACCTCTTGGAGGCATAAATGAAATTCTAGTTGTCTTGGCTGCATTGTTATTTGTGGAGCATTAAAATCGTCAAATAATTTAGCAAAGTCTACACAGGCAAGGTGCTCTGCCGTGACCTGTTCAGAAATGGGAATAACCACGTTGTGATCAAGGACGCTTGTATTGACAGGGTGAAGAGTCAAAGATGGACGAGACATACCAGGTTGGGAAGCAACATTCCCTTTAGATATTATATTTCTTGTTATCGTTTTTCAAACCAAAAGATGTTTTTCTTTACTAACAACTTGGTATACTGTTATATTTTTCACAGACCTGAGGCTGTCACGGACATAATCTGTGCCAGGTTGAATATGCTTTTCTGTTATAAAGCAGCTCCAGCTGCCGAGATTTCGTGAGTTACATAATCAAATAGCATCACTTTGACCGCTGCTATAAAATTTCTTTGTCGGCGTGAAGTTTGCTAATATATTTCAAATATGATCTTACTGGGCAAAACGAATAGTCTGTAGACTCTGACATCATGCCCCATGACGATTCGCAGTCGTTTTCTCTGTGATTTTTAGTCATTTCATCAGTCCTTTTGGTCACACATTTTAGAGTAGTTTAGTATCCGATCGGATGGTCATATATTACGTATGCAGTTGAGGATATGGATGGGGTCCAGATGATTCTGTCAAACCCCTTGACCATTCTCCTGTTCAAATAATACACTTCTAAGTAAAGCACAGTGAAAGTTGTCAGTTTCAAGCAACCATCACCACCAACACCATCACCACTACCTCCACCCCACCCCCAACCACCACCACCTCTTCGTAAATCAAACCCTTTTTTTAACAAAAATATTCTGGATACATTGCTGCTTTTTTTCTCAACGCATGTGGCTTTCTTGATTAATTTATAGATTTATCATAAAAACAATAAATGTATGTCAGTTATCAATGTTTAGAAAAGCCGGTGCTTTTATGTAGTTTTGTCTCCCGGATGCTTCCATTTCAAAATGTTGTATAAACAATTTACTAAACAAAAATATATGCTTGAGTCTTCCTATGCCTTTATTGTCCGGAATCCCTGACAATTTACAAACTGATTACAAATCGATAGCTTTCAACAAGACCACGGTTGAACTCCAGGATTGTGCGTGACAGAAGAAATGTAAAGCATCAGAGGACGAAGCCTTAGGAAGATAGATCCGATACATAATAAATTGTCTGCAACCTGGTCATAGAACTCTGTCCAGCATTGGAGCCAAGGATATATTCATGCAAATGTTTACAGGCTACAATGACGTAAATGGGAATGTTCGAAAATTGTAAATAGGAAAGTATAGATCTATCACTGTACATTAATAATACTGCGATTACAAGTGTAAAAAATGAGAAGCTTTTCATCGTAACCATTGACGTAAGTCTTAAGTGAGAAAAACAAGTAAACAGTGTCTGTAGGTCCCTCACATCTAAAATTTCATTGCTTAGTAGAATTAAGAAGTACCTGCCAAAGGGCTCCATAATTTTTTACTATAATGCTTATATACTTCCAATTATTCACTTCTGTTCAACCATATGGGGAAATTGTACTAGTTCCCAACTTGACAGAATTCACTGGCTTCAAATGCGAGCAGCTCGATTGATGCTTGATGCTCCTTCGATGCATCGGCATCTGACTTGTTCACAGAACTAAAATGGTTGAGAATAGATGAGATAATAGATTTTCTGAAAGCAGTTGTGATTTTTAAAAAGTATTAAAGGAGATGTTCAAGATTACATAACTATTATTCTGCAAACGTTCTTCAGCTTTTAATCTAAGATCAATTTCTAACAAACTATTTAGAATTACCAAAACCTTGCATTGAACAATTCAAAGGAATGCGACAATATTCGAGGGCTAAAGTATGGAACTCACTTCCTGCTCATATTCGATCTGCTAATTCAGTTAAAGCTTTTAATAAAAATGTATATGTAATATTTCAAACCTACATATGAACAAACTATTAAGATGTGGGTCTTTACAGCTGTTTGGAAATTTCAATTCGTTTTCTTACTTTTTTATCTTTAAATTATAGATGCAGTTCTGGGATTTATCGTAATACAACTCTTAGAAATGTATCATTTGCTTGCTTTGTGTCTTATATTTTGACATATTCTCTAAATTATGTATCAAATGTAATATATATATATATATATATATATATATATATATATATATATATATATATATATATATATTACAGTTAAATTCTCATCCTTTTTTGGTATGTCTTTGTAGATGTGTTTACTTGTAAATACTTTTTTTTCGAGAGAACTGCATGAAGATACTTTGTCTTAATACGACTGATAAAACTTTGCCTCAAAGGAGAATAGTTGTACTCAATAAATTGAGTTACCGTCTTTAAATTAAGACATTATTATTATTATTATTATTATTATTATTATTATTATTATTATTATTCGTCGTCGTCGTAGTAGTAGAAGTATACAACTTGGTTTAACTAATTGGATAATTTATTGACCTCATGGTGCCATGGAGCAAGAAATAAAAACTTGATATGTGCGCCTAAGCATGCCTTTCTCAATTATTCCTTCCGCACCCATCCACCAGTTTAATCATCCGGTATCACATACATCCTCAGTACCACGCAATCCTCCCCCAACCCCCACCCATGGCTCAAATCTTAAATCTATCGTTTTTTTTTGTGCATCTACAATATGCATCTTATACTGTAACGATCGAGGTATCTATCTCAGAAGGTGTAAGACAATTGCTTGACCTTACGCACATTGCACTTGTATTTACCGATTGAAACATATTTACATGGACACAATAATAGTGCTTTCATGTTCACAGATCAAAATGTCTTAGGACAGTAACTTGAAATGCTATCCTAATGCCACGTCTTGAATTTTGCAAACGTTATATTTATCATGCAGACACATGATTTTCTTGCATGGGCAATGAAAACGGAAAGAGTTAATTGAAAAATGGAAAATATATTCGTCACCCGACATTTAATCGTGAGTTTTGCCCTCTGTTCTTAAGCCATGATACAATGACCAAAATTTGGCATGTTTTACAAATGTTCGCCTCAAGTCCTGAAAACAAATTTTCTTCGTGGTGCACACATACATACGTAACGAATAGAATATTACAATATTTTTTTTTAAGTTTATCTACCTATGCTATAACAGTTAAATTTGCACGTGAACCATGCACAGTCCGTTTTCTTTACTCTATATGTACGTAAAACTGTGTTATTGTTTTTTTTTCTTTTCTTGTTACTGTACTTAGTACATTAAGTTTTTTTATATTTTATTCCATAACTTTAAGGCTTAGAATCAGTGCCGGATTATCCTAGTAGAAAAAGTAGCATATGATACGGAGCGCCCCGCACTTTCAAGTGTTTTTTTTAAATTTAGGGCCCCTTTATAACATATGCTACAGGCATGCTACAGGCCCCGCACTAGCTTAATCCGGCACTGCTTAGAATAGTACACTATTCAGCATATTCACTTGCGTAAATTGTTTATTCATAATTTATTGTTTTTACAGTAATTCGGTTTTATATGAAAACAGTGGAAATTGCAAATTATTATTTTCTTTTGGTAGATTAAAATAGGAAACTACGTGATTTATTCATTGTTTGTCTTTTTAAACGCCTGCAAAACTTCTAAAACAGGGAAATAGTAACCCAAAGTAAACTCTCCCCATATGTGGGTTGAATGTGTGTAGAATTTAGTATAAAATATCGGCTAGCTAGATTTTTTTTTATAAGATATACTTTTGTCAATCTTCTAATGAATTATATGTCCTTAAAAGTTTTCCTTTTTTTTTTTCTTTTTTTTTACGCTTATTTTGTTTTATATACAAAATTTGAAAACTGCATGATGTGTATGTGTTTTAAAGCAAAGACGTTTGAGGTTTTGAGGTGAAGCACACCTGAAAATATGAGTATTTTACTAAGCATTTTGCTGACCATTGAAAAATTTTAAGGAAACAAAGTACGACCAGTATACAATTAAACAATTGTGTACCTTCCAATTATTAGTTCCAATCGAAATTTCAATGCAAACCGATGACACGACACAGGAAATGAACCTGTCAACAGGTTTGCATTGTGCACAGTTCATATCCCCATAGACTCATAGGATTTGTATTACCGTAAAAGTCGGGTCCAACTGCAAACGGCATAGACCCAGATTTACCGTTGCATAATGCGCCGGCAGATCTAGGTCTATGCAGTTTGTTAGGAGTAATAAGTAGAGCAAACAACATAGACTCTGATATGTCGGTGCCTTATGCAATGGCAGATCAAGGTCTATGTTGTTTACAGTCGGACCCGACTTGTAAGCGAGTATTAAAGGGTCATTGGGATTGACAGGAGAATATTATTTGACCAATAACGTGTTTAGTCTTGACACTATGAGTAGTTGGGGGGGGGGGGGTAAATAGGGAAAAATGGCGGTCGGAGGGCACTACAGGGAAAAATGGCGGCGGAGGGTCTCTACAGGGAAAAAAGATGGCGGAGGGTCTCTACAGGGAAAACGGGAGTTTTTTTAACGTGGCGGGGGTTTTTAATGTGGTGGGAGTTGTTTGAGTTTAGGATAAAGGGAGTAGGGTTCGCTTTAGGATTCCAATTTTCTTTTATTGGAATCCTCCTTCTCCTTCTCCTTTTCAACCGGTGAAGACGTGATTTTTATATATATTAGAATTTCCTATGTGAAGGAAAACATCCTTTACACTTTAAAAAAACTAAAAAAACATCACTCCACTACCCCCGCGTCTGACGTCATTCTTTCTACGTCATTCTTGGCTTCACGGAGTTTTACACTCCATAACCTCTGAGTTAAAAAAAAGCTCCGACCTAAAAGAAACTACTTTTGATAAAAAACCATTAGATCGATAGAAAGAGAGAGAAAGAACATATTCATTATTTTTTTCAAATTCAATAAAAAACTACACAACACCATTTTTTTTCAACAATCCACAAAATTGTTTATTTAACAAGAAGTATTCCAACATTTTAAAGAAACTAATCCTACGAAAGGTATGACGAAGGAATGAAATCACGCTAACATACTAGTCAATATATACACCAATGTAATAAACAATTTCATATAAGTCCAATTCAGTTCAATTCATTTCCATAGTTACCATTTCATCTTCTTCTTGTTCTGACACTTCAGGAAGATTCTTGTTGACAATTGTCTCATAACTTTCTTCTGGACTCTCATTGATAAACTCCAACTTAATAAAATGTCCATTATCATCTCGAATCCACTGCCGTTTTTTACAAATCCTGTAAACTTCACGATGATTTAATCCAAAACATCTTGCCACATCACTAGTGGAATCCATTCTACTGTATAATCCTGAATTCAAGTCAGTTAATTTCACAGGTTTCACGAATCCTTTAGTTAGTTGACTCTTCTTCTCTGGCTCTTCCCATCTAGCTTGAAATCTTTTCTTGAACTTCTTCGAAAAGACCGACTTATTAATCCCAGTACAGCAACGGTAGATACTTCCTGTATGACAATCAAAATATTGAGCAGCCTTTGTCATACTTCCAAATCTTCTTTCCTCAGTCTCACCAACAAACTGGCACAACACACTTCTAGCACTTCCAAAATTAACTCTCCTTTTTTCTTTATCATTCTTCACATGCTTGTGTATACATGTTTGTTCACTAGCAGTCATCACTTTTAGATTTTCTATTCTATCATCATCAAGTACATCATTGAGATGTACCACTTTACTCTGTCTTGGTAGATCCACTCCATTGACCGCTTCAAAGACAAATCTCCCTCTATTTGTTTCTTTCCTCTTCTTTCCTTCCTTACCATCAACCTTAATATCTATCAATCCAGTTGATCTCAATCTTCCTTTGACTTTTCTCCCAGACTTCAAATAATAGACATTTCCAAGTATGTCAGCAGCATAATTATTATACACGTTATGAACATACTTATTCAGTTCAATTCCAGTATCTTGACTTTTATCTTGACCGCAGTACTTTTCCATCTTCACAGTTTGAAAGTACAATCCCAAAGACTGATTCTGAAGGTACGAAGGTCTCTCTTTATATACTCTCCTCTCTCTATATAAAGGTGCCTGGGTGAAAACTGAATCAGTTTCAAAGTAAAGTTCAAGATGAAAAGATCACGCAAAATCTATGAGAAACCAGAAGAAGAAGAAGAAGAACAAGAACAAACCAAGAGGCCACGACGACAAAGGTATTCCGTGCCGCCTGAAACACCCTTAGAGGAAGTACTAGCTCAAGTCCATGCCAGTGACTTTGAAGACGAGATGAGTGAACAACAACTTGAAACCCAAACTTCCAAACCACCACTGCCACCCAAAACCAAAACGATTACTACCAACACCAGAACCCCTAACCAAGAAAGTCCTACTACCGCCGTGGCTCCTGAAAATTACTATAGGATTCGAGAGACACAAAAAATCACTTCTCGAAAATTTAGGACCACTGCCTATACACATACGGTTCACTTCAAAGACTTCAAGTCAGAAGTACCTCCAGAGAAAGCGGCGGGGTTCATTAGTAATTTGTGGGAATCTGTCTTAATCAACTTGAAACGGAAATGTGGAGCCAAAGAAGAGGATCGCTTGAGACTAGCCATTCATCATGACCAATTGAAGAGTCCCGTTTGGATTGAGTTTAGCAGTCCGGCTGAATTAACACCAGATAAAGTCATGTCTAAAATAGAACATGTACAACAATCCAATGACAAATTTACTATCACCGATGGAAAGGCGACCCTTTACTTGACTCACGTTTCTCCACCTCGAGGAAGTGGTCGAAGCAGAAAACCGTTATTGGTGGACGATCTTCGTACTACCAAACACAGTGTCGTCCAAATCAACAATACTGAAGATTCAATGTGTTTGTGTCGAGCTATCGTGGTGGGCCGTACGTATGCTAACAAGAACGAGAGCAAAGAATGGAAAAAAAGCCTGGGAAAACATTCGAAAGTCAAAGAATACCAAACAACGAAATGAGGCAGAACTCTTGTTGAAACAAGCAGGGATCCCTAAAGAGACCGTATGTGGTATTTCTCAATTACAGCAACTTCAAGATGTTTTGGCTCCTCACTATACGTTAAAAGTTCACCCTCAAGAAGTGCGTGGAGCTCTACTGTTTCGAGGCCCTGATTTTCCTGAAGGAAAATACATTCATCTTTATCACCATCAAGAACATTTTGATACTATTACCAGTATTACTGGATTTTTGGGATACTCTTACTTCTGTGAGAAATGTAACAAAGGGTGTAATAGTCGGGAGAAACACATTGGTTGTGGAGCAAGATGTCGGGGATGTTTAACCGACACACCATGTCTTCCTGAACCACAACAACATCACATTTATTGTGAAACCTGTCGACGCCGTTTTGTCAGTCCTACTTGCTACGAACAGCATCGCAAGACCCAAGGACGACAACAAAAATGTGCTTGTGAGTTATTGCAATTGTGTTCTTCGTGTGGACAACTCATTCGTACCAACAACCCTACGAGACACGTTTGTGCTGGCAAGAAAAAATGTTCTATTTGCAAGAAGATTGTCGATTTTGATCATCGATGTTTTATTCAAAAGTTTGACAAGATAGAGAAGAAAGAAATAAAGAAGAAGAAAAAGAAGATCCAAGTAGATTTCATCTTCTTTGATTTTGAATGCATGCAAGAAACAGGCACTCACATTCCAAATTTCTGTGTAGCCCATCGTGCTTGTGATCATTGTATTCAAGAATCGATTCATTTTCACTGTCCTCATTGTAGTCGGATTCCAGGAGGACGTGAAAAAATCTTTCGTGGAGTGAATACTTTGTCTGAGTTTGCTGAATGGGTTTTAGATCCTATCGATGACACTTGGAGCGAAGAAGACATTCAACGTTACGGAAGTTGTCATCGGTATGCGACCGTCATAGCTCACAATTTTTCGGGATACGATGGACAGTTTTTACTTCATTATTATTTGAACCATGGAACCGAACGTCCTGAAGTCACCATGAATGGAAAAAAGCTCATCTACATGAAAGTAGGACAAGTTCAATTGAAAGATTCGATGAGTTATTTAGCCATGCCTTTGAGTCGAATGCCAAAAACGTTCGGCATGACAGAAATGGCTAAAGGTTACTTTCCTCACTTCTTTAACACGGAAGCTAATCAACAGACCGTCCTACCTCATTTACCTGACCTTCGTGATTACGACCCCGACGGAATGCGACCCGAACAGCGAGAAGCTTTTCACGCTTGGTACCGAACTCATCAGAACGATCCCTTTGACTTTCAAGAAGAGATGCTCAAATATTGTCGATCGGATGTAGATATTTTAAGACGTTGTTGTGGAAAGTTTCGAGAGTTATTTCTCGATAGTGCGGAGGTCGATCCTTTGAAAGATGCAGCTACCTTACCTAAAGCCTGTTCCTTAGCCTACAGACAAAATTTCATGCCCGAGAACCAACTGGCCATCATCGACTCCAACACGGGACTCTTTGCTAGTCGTCAATATTCGGTCAAAGCTTTACGTTGGCTTCATTACTTATGTCAAAAAGAAGACAAATGGATACAACATGCTAGAAACGGAGGAGGAGAAAAAAAGATTGGAGGTTATTCCGTGGATGGTTGGGATTTAGAAAACCCGCACATTGTGTACGAGTTTCAGGGATGTTTATTTCACGGATGTCCTACTTGTTATCCTGACCGAGACATGGAAAGCCCTTATTCAGATTCTACCATGGATCAGTTATATGAACAGACTTGTCAACGACGACTTCAGTTAGAAAGTCAAGGTTACGAAGTGATAGAAATGTGGGAACACGAATACGATCGACGTTTGAAAACCGATCCTGAATTTAAGACCATCACTCAAAGTTACGACGCAGCCGACATCGAACCTTTAGATCCACGCCACAGTTTATTTGGAGGACGAACCAATGCCACTCGTTTACTGTACGACGTGAATGAATCCCAAGGAGAAGAAATCAAATACATCGACGTGTGTTCTTTGTATCCTTGGGTGTGTAAATATTCTCGTTTTCCCACTGGTCACCCTGAAATTTTAACAGAACACATTGACGTGGAACACATTCGTCAATACGAAGGATTAATCAAATGTAAAGTCTTACCTCCGACAAACTTGTTTCATCCCATCTTACCTCACCATTGTCAAGGAAAATTGATGTTTCCTTTATGTCGGACGTGTGCCGAAACGTGTAACCAAGATCATCCCTGTCGCCACACGGAGGAAGAACGGTCGATGATAGGAACGTGGGTCAGTGCCGAATTGTTTCGAGCTCTGGATCGTGGATACCGTTTATTGAACGTGTATGAAATCTGGCACTTTCCAACTACAGCCCAATACCAAAAGGACGACGCCACTAATCATCCAGGCATTTTTTCGGGGTACGTGAACCAATTTCTCAAACTGAAACAAGAAGCTAGTGGTTATCCTTCGTGGTGTCAGACTCCCGAAGACCAAGTTCGATTCAAAGAAGAATACCGTGACGTCGAAGGAATCACTTTAGAAGACGTAGAAAAAAATGAAGGAAAAAGATCGTTTGCCAAAGTGATGTTGAATTGCTTGTGGGGAAAAATGGCTCAACGTACGATCTTACCCAAAACGGAATACGTGGACGATCCTTATCGTTACTTTAAACTGGTGGACGACAAAAGTATACTAGTTAAACACGTCGAAATCGTCCGTGAGGATTTGATCTATGTCAATTTCGAAGAAGAAGCCAAGTTTGTTAAACCTGACGACTTTAGCAACGTAGTCATTGCCGCTTACGTGACTGCTCATGCTCGCTTGAAATTGTACGACGAAGCGTTAGAAGTCTTAGGAGATCGCGTCTTGTATTTTGATACTGACAGTTGCATTTGCATTCATCGCCCCGGTTATCCCCACCCTACTATTCAAGGAGATCGTTTAGGAGCCTGGACAGACGAACACCCTCAAGATACCATTTTGAGTTTTGCTAGCGGTGGCCCTAAAAATTATGGGTACCGATACCGAGACCCTCAAGGTCAACTTCACACCCAATGCAAAGTCAAAGGATTGACTCTGAACTATCGAACTAACCAAGTCGTGAACTTTGAGGTTTTAAAAAATGCTTTACTGTCTGGACAAGTGAAAGATTTTCAAGTAGCCACGTTAGAACCTCACAAGATTGTACGCCTACCTAATCATAAAATCGTGACTCGACCTGTTCAAAAAGTGTATCGTATTGTGTACCAAAAAAGAGTGAGACTTCCAGATCACACCACTTTACCTTACGGACACGCCGATTTGGAGAAGTATAAAAAAAGGAAACCCTCCTCTTGAAAAACAGAAAAGATGTCTTCAACAACATGGGCTTTGCCTGACTATGCTGATTGTACCAGTCGCTTGAACACGTTTAAAAAATGGCCTAAAGGGGATCGATTACCCACTACCATCTCTTTAGCCAGAGCAGGCTTTGTCTACTTTGAACAGGGAAGTTTAGTGAAATGTTTTAGTTGTGGTGCATGCATTCGCATGAGTCCTAAAGATTCAGCTCTCGTGGAACATACCGGATGGTCACCAAACTGTCCTTACCTTTCTTTAGCGTTTCCACGGATGACATTACAATACTTTTCGGATGGTACAGTCGACAGGTATAAAAAAGGAACCCCTTCCAAGCCTAACCCTTCATTCTCACTTTCAACGTTAACCAAGGAGCAAGAAGAAGAAAAAAAAGATGAGTCACCACGACTTGGAGTGTGATGCAGTACCATGCAATGAAACGGATTCTGTACGGTTTGGTATTCCCGATTCACACGTTCAAAAGGATTCCGTAGCTTGTCACATCACCACCACTACCACCACTCATCGGCCACCCTCTAAAGAGGCAGTACGCCCTTTATGTTTTACTGGAAATACTAAAGGAACTGGTATTGACGTTAATGACAACAAGGTGAATGTGGGTCCCTATTCGCATATCAAAATACCTGTGAGTTTACTTGGTTATTCCAAGTATGAAAGTCGACTGGAGTCATTCAAAGACAAGTGGCCAAAATTTCTACAAGGACCTAAACCGGAAGGTTTAGCTAGATCTGGATTTAAATACACGGGAGAAGGAGATAAAGTTCAATGTTTTAGTTGTGGTGTGAAACTTCACCATTGGGAACCTACCGACTCAGCTGACATTGAACATGCCAGATGGTCTCCGCACTGTCACTTCTTACCTTTAGTGGCTTTAGAACAGTACGGGTACGATGAGCCAGATGCCTTGGCTTCGATGCTTGGCTAGAAGAAGTACCACAGTTTGCCAAAGATCTAGCCCGTCACCACTAAGTGTCTATTATTAGACACAGCCTGGCTATAAAAGAGTGGGTATGCCTGAACTCTACACGCCACTCGTGAAACGGATTCCGTGGAAGGAAATCATAGATCATGTTCAGACCTTAGAGGATTATAAAAAAGTGATACAAGAACTGTGTCCATTAAATTTTGGACGTTATGTGGTGTGTGTCTTAGTGACTTCTTATCTTGGAATTCGTTTTCCAGGACATTCGTTGTGGAGTATTTTTGAGGACAAGTGTTTGCCTTGGATTCTTTTGAACGATCCGTGGTTGTTTTGGTCTCAATTGTTGTTGAGTTCCAAAAAACAATATGACCCTGTGTTCTTCTTCGGACTTAGTAGAAGAAGAAGAAGACTATAAAAACTTGATTTTATCAGTCCAAGAAAGACACATTTTACGTAAAGCGTTGAGAGTGGTAATGAAAATTAGTGACGCACTTCCATGTGAAGAAGACATTCGTCACACTTTATCTGTGTATAAAACATTTCAAGAAGTGTGTTTTGCTGGTGAGTTACACCAACAACTTTTCAATTGGAAACATGTACGACCCTGGAGAAACCTTGGTTTCCAATATTGGTTACAAGAAGTGGCCCAGTTCAGCAAAGATTTGGCCACTTGTTCATAAGGTATAAAAGTGAAAAAATGGGAACCTCGATGGGAAAACTAAAAGAAGAAAAAGAAGAAGAAGTGCCTGACACCACCACCACTACTGTGGTTCCAATACCTCTTGAGGAACACCACCACCACCCTTCTTTACCACCACCACCACCGCTACCGTCAGAGGATTCAAAAAAACAAAAGACGAGCAGAAGAATGTCACCACAAACAGTGTCTTTCATGACTAGGACACGAAACAATTGTTGTACATTGACGTGTTTATATGACAGTTTGATGGTTTTAGTATTAGCCTTCATTGTGTACCTGATGATTTTACTTGCCTATTTTCTCACTCGTACTGTAAAAAATGAATGACTTGTAAAAAAAAATATGTTATTTGTTGGTTGGTTGGTTACTTTTTTTTAAAAAATAAACGTGTATGAAAATCGTATAAAATGCCTTGGGTCTTTTGTCTTCTTCTCAAAAATCTTCTTACCTCAATCATGGCTACATCCTCCTCTTCTACCTCGTCTGCTTCCTCCTCCTCTTCTGTGGTGAAAGTGATTGACGAAAAGTTAGATCGTCCAAATTGGAATGCTTTGTATCTGCGCCATCCATTTAACATGTTAATTGCTGGACCCAGTGGTTCAGGGAAAACCGAATTTGTCAAACGATTGATCGAACACAAAACTGATTTGTTTGATCGTCCACCTCAACGCATCGTGTGGTGTTACAAAGAGTGGCAACCGTCTTACACGTTATTGAAAGAAAGTCAAGGAGAAACCATTTCCTTTGTGGATGGTATTCCTCACGAAGACGATGGAATCGTGTCTGACGTGAGTCAAACTCATTTAGTTATTTTTGATGACATGTTAGGAGAAGACGAAGAAGAAATTAAACTTTGGTTTACACGAAAAGGACACCATCGTAATGCCAGCATTGTCTACATTACACAAAATTTATTTCAACAAAGTAAAGCTCATCGAACTATTAGTTTGAATGCTCATTACGTGGTCTTGTTTAAAAGTCCCAGAGACAAATCTCAAGTACAAGAGTTAGCCAAACAGTTAGGAGCTCCTTGGCTCAATTATGCGTACGACGATGCCACTCAAACCCCTCACGAGTATTTACTCATTGACTTAAAACCGACCACTCCTGACTATTTGAGATTTCGTGCCAGTATCTTTCACTCTTGGAGTGAAGAAGGGGGTCCTGTCATTTACACGTCCCCTTCAGCCCATTTTTGAAAAAAAAAACTATAAAAACAACCTACGACGTCATTTCTATCTCACACTCTTTTTGGAGAGAAGATGACTTCCTTTCAATCTCATCCTTCGGCTAAATTGATTCGTGCCTTGTATGGCATCAGTCGTGAAAAAAATGCACAAGTCCGTGCTCATTTGTTAGAAGCGAGTCTTAAAGAAGTGTTACGATGGTTTACTTTGACAGCACGTCAATTACTACAAGGCATCATTCACATCCCTCATCAAACTCAACGTTTTTTTCAAAGACATAAAGTGGCATTGTCACAACTGGCTGATCCTAGAATCGATTCACGGACTAAAAAACAAATCATTTTAACTCCTGGTGGAAGTGGTTCTTTAGGAGGGGTTATGATTCGTTCCCTTTTGAAATGGGATCCTAATGATGCCAAAACCAAAACAACTCCTAAAAAGAAGAAGAAAAGTCCAAAGAAGAAGAAAACCAGCCCCAAGAAAAAGAAAAGTCGTACCCAAAAGAAGAAAAAAACACCTACTACCACCACCACTAGCACCACTAACACCCGACGTAAAAGAGGTACTGCTGCCAGGACGCAAACGTACACCCGCAAGACACCACCACCACCCTTACCATCACCACCACCATCACAGTCCCCAATGATGACAAGGTCTCCTTTTGCGTCCACTTCTTCCTCTTTGTCTTCTTCTTCTTCACCCCCTTTTACCATGATGCCTGTCAAACCAGACTTAAGATCCGTGTTTCCTAATTTGATGGAAAAATGGAAACCTATTTCGAAAGTTACCCCGTCGGGACCGTCGACTTCAGCTGATTTAGCCATGGCAGCAGCCACCCACAAAGTACCATCCCCTAAAACCAAAGTCCAAGAAAGAACTGGCATCTTACAAAGTTTAGTGGATTTATCCAAACAAGAATTGAGACGATTTAGTCCCTTGAAAACACCTCAACGTCGAGTCAGACCTGTCGTGAAGTTGGTACGTCGTGCAGACAATCAGTGGAGACGTATTCCAGTATAAAATAGAAGGGTGAAAGACCAAAAGACTTCAGACTTGTTTTCTACCGACTAAAAAAGATGGCTCCCAAACGTGTACACCACCACCAAGAAAAGAAGAAAACCACCAAAAAAGGACGACTTCCCCCTCGTCTAGCTAAACATTGGGATGTCTTGTCTGTCTTGACCAAATCCAATTCTCCCATGCGAAAACAACTCATTCAAACAGCTCCTAAAGAAATCATCGATACCGTGTGTGAATGTTGTTTGAACGTGTTGAAAGGAACGGTACCTTTGTCCAAGATACAGAAACAAAAATTAGGGAAACATCGGAATGTTCTTCGTCAAATGGTGAAAAAGAAAATACCTCTTCAACAAAAGAAAAAAATGTTGGTACAACGAGAAGGATTTCTACCTATGCTGTTAGAACCGTTGTTAAAAATAGCCGCTCCTTTGTTAGGAACGATTGCTGGACCACTTTTAGGAGGGGTCATGCGATAACCGAAAAAAAAGAAGATAAAAAGGACCACCCTTCTCTGAAAAGACCACACCTTTTTGGTACCTTTGGATGAAATGGAAGGACGAAAACTGACTTTAGTACCTTACAAACGATGGATGGAATTTCATCGTTGGAACGAACAACGGATACCTCATTTACCACCCAATCCTAATCTTAACGAAATGTCTCAGTTACAACAAGAATTACAATCCCTGATGGAACAAAACAATGTGTCTGAAACAGAAAAATCCCAACGGTACGGTCAACTTTTACAACGTCTACAACTCTTTCGCCAAAAAGCAGTCGACGAAACAGCTTCACCCACTCTGAGAGATTTTAAGGCTCTGATGAAAAGCGAACCTAAAGTGACCATCAAAAAAGAAAAAGAAGAAGAAGAAGAAGAAGAAGAAGAGTTTTTACTAACTCCACCTCTTAAAAAAATAAAAAAGTTTGCCACCCCGGATTGGATAAAAAAGAAGAGGTCTACCCCTTTACCCTCAGAAGAGAAAAAGAAAGAAGTAAAGAAAGAAATCAAAACAG
The DNA here is from genome assembly GCA_029931535.1 of Margaritifera margaritifera. Lineage (NCBI taxonomy): Eukaryota > Metazoa > Mollusca > Bivalvia > Unionida > Margaritiferidae > Margaritifera > Margaritifera margaritifera. The sequence continues at coordinate 1,401,759 of JAQPZY010001260.1, forward strand.
AACCGATGACCCCTGATCAAACTCCCTCCTTTACCCCAGTAGCACGTCGGACACGTAAACAACAACAATCCAAAAAGATACCTCACGAAGAAAAGAGTATTGGAACTTGGTTAACTTATTCTTGAGGAAAATCATCATCATGGAGAAACTGTTAGCCACCATTTATTACAAAATCCTGGCCATGCTGCTGGTTACGGAGGAGTTCAAAAATTATATCGAGCTGCTAAAAGTCAATTGAAAAGTGTACGTTTACCCGAAGTACGACGATGGTTACAAGAACAATCGACGTACACGTTACACAAGCCCATTCGACGTAAATTTTCTAGAAGTACCACTCAAGTGGAAGGGATCGATCATCAATGGCAAGCTGATTTAGCGGACGTCTCTCATTTAGCCACTTACAATCGTGGTCACAAATATTTGTTTTGTGTCATCGATGTGTTTTCCAAATTTGCTTGGGTCGTGCCTTTGACTTCTAAAAGCAGTACCAAATTGGTACGAGCCTTAAAATTGGTCTTGAAACAAAGTGGGCGCCAACCTTTACGATGGCAAACGGACAAAGGCACCGAATTTCTAAACCAAGCTTTTCAAAAAGAATTGAAACAAAGACACATTCATTTTTTTACGACCGAAAATCCTGAAACCAAAGCCAGTATTGTGGAACGTTTTCAAAGAACTTTGAAAGAACGTATGTGGAAATATTTTACACATCAACATACTCTCAAGTACATCGACGTGTTACCTCGTTTGGTCAAAGCGTACAATCAATCGTACCATCGTAGCATCGGATGTACCCCCGAAGAGGTCAGCCCTGAAAACGAAGTGTCTGTGTTTGATAAATTATTTGGTTCACCCTAGCAGAAGAGAAAAAAAAGTAGAAGAAAAACCTTGTTGGAGTTAAAGACGGGAGATTGGGTTCGCATCGGAAAAACCAAACGTACTTTTGACAAAGGTTATTTACCTAACTGGACTACCGAATTGTTTCGTGTCACTACCCCCGTCCGTGGACGTGATCCTCCCGTCTATAAATTGGAAGACATGCACGGTGAAGTACTCAAAGGAACATTTTACTTGCCTGAGTTACAACGAGTGACTAAAAAAGAAGACACCTTGTACGACATCGAAAGCATTCTCGAACAAAGAACACGCAAAGTTGGTAAACGTCGAGTAGAAGAAGTCAAAGTACGTTGGAAAGGATATCCCCCTAGTTTTGATTCTTGGATTGCAGCTTCTCAAGTCGTCGACTATAAAAAGAAAAAGAAGTAAACTCACCACATGCCATTCAACACAGTAGCCACCCAGACGACTTCAACGACTCCTTCACAGAGTTCTTCTCTTCAAGAATTACAAAAACAACCACTTTGGGTGTGGTGTGGAGAACGGGTGCCTAAAAATCAAATCGTCTTTTTCTGCCAAATCTTTGTAGTGTATTGTGTCATCGGAGCAGCGATTGCCAATTTGAGTTTACAACAAGGAGACAAACAATTGTGGACTATTTTACTGAGCAGTTGCATCGGTTATCTTTTACCCAGTCCCTCTTTGAAATTTCCGACCACGACCGACAACAGTCACCACAACAACGCCAGTCCATCTTCTTCTTCTTCTTCGTCCAGTTACCACCACCAAAATACTACCAGTCCTCTTTTGGAACCTTTTGAACATCCTGCTTCTGTTCACTTGAGTGACTCCTCGGACACCAGAACAACCACCTTAGAACTATGAATGACCAATTTTATTTAACGTTACCAAGTGACAGTTCCATGGATGTGTTTCCCAACAACACCTTACGTTGTTTCACGGCCAAATTACCTCAAGCCATTCAATTGGATCACGATACTCATTGGGAAGTGGGTTTGGTAGAAATCATTCATCCTACGCAAATCATAAACATCAACAAAACTCAAAACACTATGGTTGTACAAATCTTGAACAAAAAAATACATGATCACTTGGTAAATAATGATCCTGAAATCTGGAAAGAAGACCCTGAAGATCCAGACATGAAAGGATCATTCAAAAAGTTAGTACCAGATCCTAAATCTACTAGTCCTATTGTCTATTCTCAGATTACTCTGAGAATTCCTACAGGATATTATTTTAGTCCTGAACATTTGGTGGACACCATTAGAACCCAGTTTGCACGCCAATTTCAAAATGCCATATCAGCAGCCAATAAATTTGTACGAATTGCTTACCATGCTTTGGCACGACGTTTAATTGTCCAATTTTTCAAAGAGAGAGGGCAACTCCTTACTGAGAAAGATAAAGGTTTACCTTTGGAAGAGAGAAAATATTTGACCATTGAATTTTGCTCTGGATTGTTTGGTATTTTGGGTGGAAATAAAGATTTTACCGCTGAAAGTGATTTAGAGTTTGGAACCAACGTAGAATTTGGACATAAATTTAAACATCCTATCGAATTCAATGGTGGACTGAATTTAATGTTTGTCTACTCCGATGTGGTGGAGTACAACGTGGTGGGACACACATCTGCTCCGTTACTGAGAGTCATTCCTTTCAAATTGGATATTGGTGGTGGTGGTGGTTCTAGTGTTACTGTGGACGAAGAGGGTGGAAGTACTACCACTAGTAATGCTAGTATTGGTGGCAACACCTTTCACGTCCACCGTGAATTTGTACATCCTCATTATCTTCCAGTCAGTAAATCGTATTTTGACAGTGTCCAGATTAGTATAAAAGGAGATTTAGGACAAAGTGTACCATTCATTGACCAAGGAAAAGTCACGGTGAAACTACATTTTCGAAAAAAACAAGTTCTCTAACATTCCTCAAAAAAATGTATCCAGTGTACCAAGGAGTGGCTCGACAACGAGGACATGGTTTAGGAGATATGTTAAAATCAGCCTTTCGGACGGTAGCTCCTATTTTGAAACCGATGGTGTCTCGAGGATTTCATGCCTTAAAAGATGCTGCTTTGACACAAGGAAAAGAATTTTTGCAAAACGTCCTCATCGACAAACAAAATCCAAAAGAAGCCTTTTTGAGAGCAGGCAAAAATGTGTTGATGACGACTGGCAAAGATCTTTTAGGTCTCCGAGAAAATCCTATAAATACGCTTCACGCTTCAGACTCTGGCGTTACTTCACAGCAGCAAGGACAAGGTAGAAAGAGACGACGACCTCAAAATCCTTTCAAAGTTCATAAAAGAACACACAGCAGTAGTACTTCCAGAAAAAATAAGAAAAGAAGAAGAACTGGTAGAGAATTAGACGTATTTGATTATTAAACTGTGAAAATGATGCACCGAGATTCTTGCGAATGTACCAAGTCCGAACTAGATCTGTTTTCTATGCGTCCCACCATGATGACAATGCAAGAATTCCAATGGGTGGAATTTCATCCCGTATCGTCTTTGACGGATTCAGCTCCTATCGAATTTGATATCAAAGGACAAACCGAAGATTACATCGATCTGAATAACAGTTACTTGTACCTGAAACTGCTAGTACAAAAAAGTGACAACAGCCTTCCTGTGGAAGCTTCCCTAGTAGCTCCCGTCAATAATTTCTTTCATTCTTTGTTCAGTGGAGTAGATTTGTACTTGAATAACAAACTGATCAGCAGCAGTTTGGATACTTACCCTTACCGTGCTTATTTGGAAAATCTCTTGTCGTACGGAAAAGATGCCAAGAACACTCATCTGGATACTTCGGTGGTCTGGAAACCTGACACCGCGGGTGTGTTCAACGACATATCCCCGTCAGTAGGGGCGAGGATTGACCAGACTGATGATGCTGCTCATAAAATAATTCCAGCAGATCCTCATAATGTGGGATTTAACGAACGCCGAAAGAAAATAAGAGGGAACAGTTTAGAACAGATGGATCGTTTGCATTTGGACATGTGGTTGCAAGACAAGTATTTGTTGAACGGAGTCGATGTACGTCTGAGACTAAATCGCAGTAGTGCCGCTTTCCATTTGATAGCTTTTTCTAACGAGTGGAAAACCATCATTCAACAAGCCAAACTTTACGTGCGACGTGTAGAAGTCTTACCCAAAGTAGCTAACGACATCAGTCAAACCTTGAGCAGAACCACTGCAAAGTATCCTCTTAGACGCGTGGAAGTGAAAACCTTTACTGCAGCCGCTGGACTCCGATCCATAGTCGAAGATCACATCTTCCAAGGACAGCTCCCTAAACGTTTGATCATTGGTATGGTTTCTAATGCAGTCTTCAACGGAGCCATCGGTGAAAATCCATTCCAGTTTCAGCACTTTAACGTCACCAAGATAGATGTCAGTCGAGATGGCAAGACCTTGTGTACCAGACCTTTTGAACCTGACTTTGGTGGCGAGAGAAATTACTTACGATCTTACTTGACCCTGTATGAAGCCACAGGACAGTTAGGCCGCGACAGTAGCCACGGCATTACGTACGAGGATTATGCAGGAGGGTATGCCTTGTGGGGATTTGATTTCACTCCGGACCAAGGCAGCGATGAAGGACATTTCCACCCTATAAAATCAGGCCCCCTTCGTGTGGAACTTCAGTTTGGTCAAGCTCTAACCCAGACAGTGAACGTTTTCTTGTATGCAGAATTTGATAACACTCTAGAGATCAACAGTTTGAGAGAAGTCATTGTAGACTATTAGAAGAAGAAACAAACAAAAGATGCAGAACGTAGAACCTATGGAGATAGTAGATGAGGGATTTTGTGAAGTGATTCACCAGTCACCAACTACCACAAAGGATAATGATAATGAAGAAGTCATTCATTCAGTACCTCAAATAGAAGAAAAAAAAAGACGACAAAGAAGAAGAAAACCATTCCGTTCCTGTGTTTACTGGATTTATGGTTTGTCGATGGCCAGAACACGAACAACAGTTAGTGACCTGTTATGCTCAGGAATTGAGTCCAATCATTAACAGTCTGATTAAAGAACAATGTTATGGATGTCAAAACGATCATCCCAGTCAGATACAACACGACAAATGTATGATGATGACAGGTGAAGAACAATTGGATGAATATTTGGAAACGGCCTGGTCAAAACTCTCAGATGAACACGTGTTGACACAGTGGTATAAAGTCTTACAGACTTCTTCTTTTCCTCCACTTACTTCTCTGGAGATCAGACGGATCGAAGGACTCATTCATCAGAGTGCAGAACCTATCCGACGTGAATATTCCTGGAATTACTTGACAGAAACATTCAAGCATAAAGTCAGGTGTGAATTGATAGTGAGTTATTTCCATTGTTGAAGACAAAAAAAGAAGAAAAAAATGGATACCAGGGAACTTCATTACTTATTGAATCGCAGTTCCTATACTTCTTCTTGGAATCCTGTGGTATGTGCTAAAGATGAACTACCTCATCGTAAACCAAAAAACGTTCATGCTTATGTCATCAATACTGACGACAGTGATCTACCAGGAACCCATTGGATTGCCGTGTAGTTTCCCAACGATCACAATGGTGGTGGTGTGGAATATTTTGATTCTTATGGATTACCTCCTTTGGAAAAAGACATTATCGAGTTTATGAGAAGAAATGCTATCTCGACTCGATTCAATAATGTGAGACTACAAGGATCTGATTTTATGGTGTGTGGACAATATTGTGTTCATTATCTTCATCAACGCAGTCTTGGATATTCCTTAGAACATTTACTGACTTATTTTGATAGTGACTATGTTCGAAACGATGCTAAAGTACAACAATGGTTTTGTCAACGTTATGGTTATCTCTTGTCTTTAGCTCACAATCGTAGTGTACATCAAAATGATGATGTCAATGTAGAAAGTTTAACATTTACTTTACCTTCCCAACGTTGTCAACCTTGTAAATATGTTCCTGTTTGAAATTTTCTTGTTTTTGAATAGTTAGTTTTTTAATGTTGGAATAGTTCTTGTTGAATAAACAATTTTGTGGATTGTTGAAAAAAAATGGTGTTGTGTAGTTTTTTATTGAATTTGAAAAAAATAATGAATATGTTCTTTCTCTCTCTTTCTATCGATCTAATGGGTTTTTTTTGTGTTATTTTGTTTTAGAGTAGAGATGCACGTACAATCTTTCTCTCTCTTTCTATAGATCTAATGGTTTTGTCTTATTTTGTTTTAGAGTAGAGATGAACGCACGCACGCACTCTTGAATTTGAAAAAAATAATGAATATGTTCTTTCTCTTTCTTTCTATCGATCTAATGGTTTTGTGTTATTTTGTTTTAGAGTAGAGATGCACGCACGCACGCACTCTTGAGTTTGAAAAAAATAATGAATATGTTCTTTCTTTCTTTCTATCGATCTAAAAAAAAAGTTAAAAACCTTTTTTTCCCTCTATTTTTTTATTGAATTTGAAAAAAAAAAAAATGAATACGTTCTTTTTTTCTTTCTGTCGATCTGAAAAAAAAACCTTACCATGTTTTCCTTCACGTCGGAAATTCTAATATATATATAAAAACCACGTCTTCACCGGTTAAAAAGGAGAAGGAGAAGGAGGATTTCAATAAAAGAAAATTGGAATCCTAAAGCGAACCCTACTCCCTTTATCCTAAACTCAAACAACTCCCACCACATTAAAAACCCCCGCCACGTTAAAAAACTCCCGTTTTCCCTGTAGAGACCCTCCGCCATCTTTTTTCCCTGTAGAGACCCACCGCCACCATTTTTCCCTGTAGTGCCCTCCGGCCGCCATTTTTCCCTGTAGTGCCCTCCGGCCGCCATTATGGAAACACCTCATTTATCTTGATATTGGTGGTGTTATGAAACTGGAATTGAGACATTACTAGATAATATTGGACTTAGCAGTACATTTGATGGAATAGTTACACTGAAAATATATAAATACCCAATAAAATTAACAAGAACATAAATTTATTGAGTCAGATTGTTTTTAATTTGTATAAGTGATATATTTTGAAACATTGGTATAAAATACTTTGACTGATTATTACAATTTTTCCTAGGTCACCAATGGTATGGTATCTACCATTTAAGAAATAAAAATTAAACATGACAATATATGTATCATTTCGAGTTCCTATGTTATTAATGTAATTCATATATTTAGAATTTTTTTCTTCAAAATTTGCATTGGGGAAAAACAAATTATTCTTGAAAGAGAGTCTTGTCTGTCCGGAATAACAATTGCGTTTTGATAAGTAAGTAAGGAGATAAGTAAAAATAAGTAAGTGACATAGACACGTAGAATATATAAATAAACGCAAGATGTAGTTCTATATTTAAAAGTTTTAAAATGTATTACCTTAAATAAAAAAAGTCAGGTCTGAAAATATCCTGCCTACTATGCATAGGTGGTTTTTTTGGATGCGATAGTGCACAATTTTGATCTTACTAAATTACTATTGAACCTACATGCCAGAGATTCAAAAGTTTTCTTTTCTGGTTCATAGGAACTCATACAGAGAAAATCTGAATTTGTACTTCTTTCATTAAATAAGTCGCTTAACTAATTTCAGATGAATTAACAAAATTCTGTACGTAGGATAAGAGCTTATTTTGGAACAGCAAATGTTCTGAATTGGAAAATGAAGCTATTATATGTACGGTCATTATAAACACATACAGCAAAGAGTGACCATGTCTCTACAAAGATAGCACAAGCAACAAGCAAATTGATGTCAACAGCAGCTACCCTTCATGATTTAGATTAAAAATATTTTATTCAGGGGCGGATCCAGGAATATCGTTTGGGGGCCGTAAACGAATAGGGGATGGATCTGTGGGACGAAAACCCCATTGTGGACGCAGGGGGCGAGGCCGCCGGAAACTCCTGAATTTTAATCATTTCCAGGGCATATTTTAATCATCTAACTGTAAAGAAAACTTACAAAGAAACGTTCCGGTTGTTTTCGCGCTCAACTTCCTCCCCTTATCCTCACCCCTGGATCCGCCCCTGTTATTGCAAGGCCTGTGACACACTTTCTGACTAGTACAATTAAAAAAGAAGAATATCTATCTTTCTTATATGGTACGCTATTCATATTAATGACCAGATACAGTCTATGTTGTAGTAGGTAACTTTAACATGTGTACTATTTGTTGTACATGTGTATGGGCATAACATCATAAAGGCAGAGTATAGTGCATGCTCTTTTTTATTTTTTATTGTTTACTCTTTAAGCTGATTACTCATGAATGAACTATCTTTATAACAGTAGTTATACAGAGGCGGACTCGTGAATGAACTATCTTTATAACAGTAGTTATACAGAGGTGGACTCTTGAATGAACTATCTTTATAACAGTAGTTATACAGAGGCGGACTCGTGAATGAACTATCTTTATAACAGTAGTTATACAGAGGTGGACTCTTGAATGAACTATCTTTATAACAGTAGTTATACAGAGGTGGACTCGTGAATGAACTATCTTTATAACAGTAGTTATACAGAGGTGGACTCGTGAATGAACTATCTTTATAACAGTAGTTATACAGAGGTGGATCCAGAAATGTCGTTTAGGGGGAGCGTAAGCATGTAAACGAGGAGTCTGTGGGACGAAGCCCCCAGTGGGTCCAAGTGGCGAAGCTACCGAAAGCTCCTGTACTTTAAGCGTTTCCACGGCATAATTTTTACCATCTAACTGTAAAGAAAACTTACGCTAGTAAACGCTCCGGTTGGGGGCCTAAGGATGTCCAAATGCTATTGCTCCCACTGGGTAAATCTAGGTTTTAGGGGTGGAAAATGATGATATCTTTAGAAGCTGATTTTAAATAAAATGCTTTGAAACTTTTTGTAAAAATTATCTCCAGTTCGTATCAGCATATTATGACATGCCCACTTTGAAATTTTATAAAATAATGATTTGTATTACTGCTTTATGACGTATATACCCTGTTACTTCTCACGAAATGACCTATTCATACATTATCAAGAGTTCCCTCTAATATGTTATTGACCAAGTACCTTTCTATATACGCTCAGGAGAAGCTGTGCGCTACATCTATGCACGTGTTCAATCGATTTGTATACAGCATTAGTCTCATACTTACCACAGTGGGTTACCTCCCTTGGGGGAGGGGGGTAAAGCCACTGCCACAACGCTGTAATAGGGTCAGGCTACCATTAATTTCTTTGTATATTACATCCATATATTTCTCCAAGCTGAACTCTGAGCAATGTTCTAATCACACTCGGATTCCTAGGAGTGACCGTGCCATTATAGACCATTACACACACCAATTCTTTACATCATTTGTCTGGCATAATTATGTTTAACAGCTGATCAAAAGGTACCTGGGTCGAAATTCCGTTTCCGGGTCAATCAAAACAGTTTGTGACCATATCACACACTGACGTTACTTGTGTACTTCCGCCACACTTCTTTCACAACCACTGTGAAATGCATCTCAAAATAAAGAATGATTCTTTCCCAATTATTCCTTGATAAAGATCAGTTTCTGTCATGATATTTTATAATGAAAGGCTCAGTCAAACAAAACTTCTAAATGTAGATATGAGCTACTTAGCTGGGTACTGATCTGCAAGCATTTTACCCTGGTCTAACCCTGTTATACACGCAGACGATGTACTAAGGTTTAGATGATCCAGAGGTCAAAACAACCTTACAGCAGCGATATATTCTGAAAGTGTATGAGCTGCAAGAAGCGTGCTTTAGTCCTTGACATCTCATTTACTTTTGGTGTGAAAGAATGGAAACGTGATCGACATAAAACAAGCGAGATGCATTTGGAAGTCACTGGTTTTCTTGTCTGTTTTTTTTGTGTGTGTTTGTTTTTGTTAAACATAACCTAGCCAGGGAATAAGAAAGTTGATGCTGTCTCTCTTTTTATACACAGTTTAACAAGGACTAAACCACTTGTAATTATTTTGGGTGTGACTATAGTAAATAAACAACAACAACAACAAAAATTATCGGCTATTTTAAAATTCTTTGTCAAAGTAACACTAAACCCACTGGCTCGCTTGAGAGTAACAGGGACAGTGTATGTATGTATGTATGTATGTATGTATGTATGTATGTATGTATGTATGTATGTATGTATGTATGTATGTATGTATGTATGTATGTATGTATGTATTCTCACATAATCTTTTCAAACAAACTGGATCTTGTAAACGGGTGTATATACATTGCTTCTTGAAAAGTCACGTCATTGCGATAAATTACTTCCAAAATGGATGCACCGTAAAGTCTGAATTGGAAACAGAATGTGTATTTCCAAATGATGTCGTCTTTGATTTTAGAGGATGGAAACATGCAATTTTATTAACATTCTGGATGTCGCGTATACGTGTATATGTTTTTTGATGTGCTATGGCGAACAATACATTTAATTGACTCTTTCAGAACTGTATAGGTTGTTTCCGTTTATATCAAGGAGTTACCTTCTCACGGTAAGTATTTTGATAATAATGCATAGTAAAAACATATCAACTCTTCATTCATTATTAGCTGATAATAGTTATAATAGAAAAGGACTACATGATTCTTTTATTCAATACACAATTTTATATTAATTTATCGAAAACATTTTCTTTACAATCAGCTTAAACTCATAAAAGTGCTATTCCAGCTATATACTGTAAAATAAAATACCTACCATAAAAGGAAATCCCTTGCCAGAAAGGGAGGTAACTCAATACCCAAATAGGTAATTAAAAATGAGATTTGTTTTTTTTTAAAAAAATTTAAAATTGTATTTATTTCCATATTGCAGTAGAGACATGAGCGTAGCAGATTGCTACACAAGCGACTTACAATAACTTGTATATGGATAAACTTTGTATGGGACGGATCTGCGGAGTATGCACAAACTCCATTGATCAGTGTTTTAATTCCATAATATTCAACAAGGGATCCATTTACACATCAAATAAAAATACAATGTCGCTGCTCATAAAATATGTATTTAGTTTCTTGCGAATTGTTCAAATCAACATTTAAAACAACCAATTGATTTAATAATGTTTCAAGAAATAAATATCTCTTAAAGATCCACCGAATATACCGTTATACTCACGTATAACTCGTGTCCAAATGCAAACAACATATACCCTGATCTGCCGTCACATAATGCGCCGGCAGAGCAGGGTCTGTGTTGTTTGTTCTACTGATTAGTCCTCATAAACTGCATAGACCCAAATCTGCCGGCCCATAATGCGCCGGCAGATCTGGGTCTATGCAGTAAGCTTATACGCGAGTGTAGACGGCTATCATATGCGGTGTGATCAACTGTGGAAAAACAAGATTTCACTGGATTTCTTAGACGTGGAGCATACTTTTTTTATTATATCAGAAAAATATGTCATTTTTCTGTTAATAAGATTTAGGGTAGAAAATTGTTCTTTAATGATAAGAAAACGATTGTTATAGATCATGGGGATAAATCAAATCGAAGGTTAGAACAACTTATTAGCGTTTACCAAGGAACAAATACTCTTCTTCTCGTTGGCGACTGTGCAAATTCCGGCGATTCATATAAACAAGCAATTAAGTTATCATTAAGCGGCAGACAATCTGAAATAAGTGCACGAGTTTTAGTACAGAAATACAATTCTATGGTATAGGACGTATATGAGAATGTTAGATTTCGTTTTTATAGTAAGGGTCGAGAGTATTTTCGAAGAGAAGCATATTATACCTTTACTCGTGCAGGAAGAAATACTTGAAACACTTAAATAGAATAAAAGAAGCAAGTTTCTTATGCGGATATAGTTCCCACTTTAACATGATTTAATATTGTTCCAGCGCTCTTCACACTCGTCAGTTGAATTGTTATGTATCACGCAACAGTTGAATTGGTATGTATCACGCAACAGTTAGAATGTTATGTATCACGCAACAGTTAGAATGTTATGCATCTCTATAACCATGCAACGAGATCATCCCGGATTGGCTGCAGTGATGTGTACATGGGCAAGGCACTTTACTCTACTTGTCTAGGCATGTTATAACCTTGATGTGTTGATGAGCGGTAAAACACACAAAGAAAACCCAAACCAAAGCTCTATCTGTATATTTAATGGCATGTTATTTTCTATTTGTATAACTTGTCTTTTGCATCAATAGGTTTCAGATGTCTCCAGTCAAAACATTTTTTTTTCTGCTCTTCTGGATTTAAGAGATCAAAACTAGAACAAGCTTGAAGAGATCAAAATGAAAATCCAAGAAGATCCAGAGACTTTCATGGCTTATAATTGTATTTTTATTTTATCAAGGCACCAGTATACAATTGTATAGTTTTCATAATTCTGGCATCTTTTATCTGTGTACCCTTTCGAATTCCGGCGTCTGCTATCTGTGTACTTATGTGACTCACTGTCCACGTTTTTCCGAAAGTATTCTTGTCTGTGCCGATTTTGTATGTCCTTGTATCTGAGATGGTGCTCTTTTCTGTGTTTATGAAGAAATCTTTACTTTCTTCTCAGTACTTTTTCACCAGTGTTTTTTATGAACAAGATTGAATCGCAACCTTATAAGTTATGAATAAACAATGGTATATATTTAAAAGACATTTATAGTTTGAATTACAAGGCATGTGTGCTTTAGTTCCATGGTTTTCCGTTGGATAATCGCGATATCTTATTTGCTGTTCAGTTATCTCTTTCAAACAAATATGACATAGTTTTGTTTCGTTCGACTGTTTCATTGTCCTTTGTCAACAAAATGTTACCAACATTACGAGATCTTGATTCTTCATAAATTAGTTCAGATATTGTCTGGAATTCTTCACAGAAAACTTATATACAACCTTTCGTTCTGTAGAAAATATGGTTATATTCTTTATGGCTTGATATCAGGTGTGGCCAAAAGTCGTGGGAATATGTTTCCCTTTCTGCAAGGTCCATGATGTGCATGGGTTTCCTTTTACTGTGTATTGGTTGCATTTTGCTTGCAAAATCACAGTAAATTGCAAAGGGAATTTTTAATTGATTGTTGTGAATAATTTTTACATTTTACAAGAGAACCTATTTTCGGGCAAAATTTATGTGGATATATCTAGTTGATAACATAGTTTTTGATGTTAATGCAACTAAAACGGTGTGTTAAAAATTAAGCAATTTTACAAAATGTATTTTGGGTCTGTCATGTCTACATAAATGTGATAATACTAATCTGGATATCTTTTTCATTCCACAAGAATGATACTTTCCATCTTTGTAGTCGGTAGGATTTTTAAAAGAAAGGACAATCAACATGTCGCCACGATTTTCTTTCTCTTTTTATTACTCTTACCGGTTTTATGTCATTTCCAGTATTTTCGTCCTTCTGTCCATTTTCCAATATTTCATACACGTTGATAGATATATCAAATTCATTTTCAAATTTTCCAATACCTTCTATTGTAATAAAACGTCTCTTTCTACGTGCTTTCTTGGAGTATTTACTATACATTTAAATGAATACAAAAAGGTGAAAACATATTTTAATTCTTCATTTTGGGGTTTTTTGTTCTTTGAATCGTGAAAGAATCATAAATACTATATCTTTTTGATTCATTTTTTAAGTCGAAGCTTATTTTGAAAATACATCTGGTACATAATATATTAGTAGTAGATAAAAAGGGAATTTTGAAGATTTTTGTTCAGAGCAAGTACAATTTGATCGACTCCGATCAATTCTCTCCCGGTCGTTGATCTTGTCGACCAAATGATCCTTGTCTTCACAAAAATCTAAAAAAAGCTCTTCAAAACGCTCCCTTTTCATCTACTACTAGTATGTTTATAGATGCTCCACCAAGAATGTGGGCTTGTGATAGGAAAGTAATTTTTATTAATTTATTTTATTATTTTAGATACAATTTTATACCTTGTGCCTCTCTTTCATCCAACCCTCTTTTTTATTTTGTTTATTTTATTATTTCACACAAAATTTATACTTCGATATAGTTTTTATAGCATCTCATAAAGTACATCATATTCTTCTTCTAATATTATTTTTCTTGTTGGTTCAAATCCGTGTGCTAGTGTATTAATTCCATCTGAACTGTATCTTTTATCATCAAAATTACATAATCCTTTTTTATTAACTACATCTGTTTCAATCTTGTGTAAATGAGATCTTATTACAGTCATCTCAACGTGAGATTGTTTACCAAACAAAGCATCGTCATAGTCCTCAAATGAAAAGATTTTTTTTACAACTTTTCTTTTTAGTCCCTTAGCTTTTTTTCTAACTTTCCATCATCTAATTCTACACAATACATCTTACTTCTTAAACCAATAAATTTTGAAATTGGAAAAACCCTGTTTCATCTTTAAACTTTCCAATAACTTTTTTATTTTCATCACAGCGAAACTTACATTCCATTGGAGTTTCCGATAATTTAAATAGGTTTTTATTTTTGTACAGATCATCATAAACATCGTCTGTTATTATTTTATAACACAAGCTATCTGTATCACTAAACAATAACTCAGCTAGTTTAAACTCTTTCTTAATAAACTCATAATGAAAATCGTACATTAATATTTTTGATAAATCTAAAACAGCTACTAAACCGTAAATTGGTTTGTTGAGTAATAAATTTGTTTTTCTCTTATGCACAGCAACAAGGTTCTCATTAAAAATTTTCATGGAAACAAAACAATCATCTGCAACAACCTTATTACGTCTCTCATCGTTGTTTATTATTTCAACCTCAACACGTTTTCTTATATTTTCCATGGTCTTTCCATAAACGCTGTTGTCCATTAACTTAAAGAAATTGTTTTCAAAATAACTCGTTGCTTCTGTTCTCTTTTTGGTACTAAAATCAATGTAGCTTTTGAGCCAACATGTTTGTTTAAATTTTAGTACTCAATGTACTTTCCTTAAAACAAGTCCATGCTGTAGCGCTTGCTTTAACGTCTCAATATGTATAACATAATTTTTTTTGTCAAACATATTTGGAACCAACTTTTCAACTTTACTTTCTGCTATGCTATTTTCATGTTTTAGCTTGAATTGTTGTTTTGAAAGTAAATTGTCAGGTATCAACATTGATTCAGCGCAGAAGGGACATTCATATTTTGCATATTTCTTTGTGATAACACTTATTCCGCCTCGTAAAGCTTTCTCAATAAAACAGAACATGTCAGGGTCTGTTAACAGATCCAACTCTATTTGACTTCATTTAAGTGCCGCGTCCCAAGATAGCCCAGGTGATGAATCGTACCATTCAGGATCAAGGTCAGTGTTCTTTATACAGATTTTCTAAATTCTTCAAAAACATCAGCAAGCAACAACACATAATTTTTTCTAAATTTAGTTTACTGTAAAAACTCTCATTTGTCAGAAGTTCAGTTTCATTAAATCTAGACCAGCTATTCATGTACTCGTATGGATAAATTCCTTTTTGTTTTAACATACTTAATTTATCATTAAAATGTTGATCCAAATTATCAAACTTATCACAGGCCTTGACCATCTCTTCCAATGACGTCAGCATAAATTGATAGCTGTCAATAAATCTCAACTTGCCAAATGAAAACGACATATACTTTTCAATATTGTTTGGTATGCATTTTATTTTAGTATTTGCCGTTATCTTTGTAGCAGCTATCACATCTGGATCTCCAAAGGCTTCTACTATAATATGGCTATCGTATCCTCTCAAATTATGAAAAACAACAGGTATAAATTGTGGTTGTTTAAAGTGCAGATTACATTTATCATGAGCTGCATCAGTATATTTTCCTGTAATATGGTCATGATCCTTAACTTTGTCATTTTCTAACACATCTCCACATATCGAGCAGTTAACAGCGTTATTATAATTTGAATGCTCTTCCTTTGTTAACGGCAACATTTTTTTGTTCGTTTTTAAAATACTCTTTATTGACTTTACTTCATCAATAAGGTTTTTAAGCAACCATTTAGCAGGGTTTTCTCCTCTATATATTTTTATTGGTTTTGATAAGCTATCATGATTTTGTACCTTTGTTGTTGAAGATACAGCAGGAACATTTTTTGTTGTTTCTATTGTTTCAAGTATAGCCTCAACATCTGCATAAAATACAAAAGGAATCTTCATAATGCGATTACAAGTTTTAAATCTTAATATTTTTTATCATCGCGTGGTAAACTTATGTTCTGAACGTCTTTGCAATATTGTACGTGATTATCAAGAACACTTTGGCTCTTGCAACCGTGAAGGCATCTGTAACAAAAATATTTTTTTTATTTTTGTTTGTTATATTGTCCTTCAGCAAGTCCATTAATTTTTTTTATCCAAACGTAGTGCTTTTTATAAAACAATAGATTTATTGTGTTTTGATCAGCGTGTTTACTTATCAACCGTGGATATTACTTTTCGTTTTCATCGAGTCCGAATACGTTGATTGTGATATCATTTTGTTTCTCGAACCTTGGTATCTGTTTTTCTTCTACAGGAAATGTAATACCTTCAAAATTAAGTTTATTTATGTGATGTATATAACACGTTGCCCTCTCGCCATGTGATCTTACTTGATATCTAGCTGATAACACGGCCCACATGAAACACATGTTGTCGTTTTTTTTACGTTAATACAGCATATACTGTTTCTTATTTTGTCTGACAACTCAACGTAACTTGAACCTAGTAACGGAGAATATCTCATCGTATGAAATATGATTTCGTTTATTTTTTCAAACTTCAAACCAGTTCCTCCTTCTGTGTATTCATCTACTTTTTTCCAGATTTGATTTTGCTGTGCTATATGGATCTATGACGTCTTCAGAAAATTTTTCTTCAGAAACATTAATTTTTGAAAATATTACCTGATACTGCAGTATGAATTTTAGACCGCTATATATTTTTAGTTCCTGTAGTATCGTTGGTTTTATTATTTCTACTAACTGCTTAGTGTTGATTCCAAAATTTAGAATGGCTGAATCATCATATACAAATGTCTTATCATAACCAGCAAATGCAGACCTGATGGTTTTGACTTGATAAGTCATTATACTATATAATTTTATTTAAATCGAAAATTTTCAATTAGATGAATACTTATTAGTATAATGATGGATCAGATTGATACATATTTCAATATATTCAACGCAGCTATTAAAAACGACGAAGAAAAATATTTTCAACATGATAGATACAATCTGTATGCTGGAAATAAACCGGGAAAATTATTCACATGAAATTTTGCAGGGGATTTGGACACCTAACACCAGCAGGTTATACTCTCAGAGTAAGAGGAGAACTTAATGATAGGCCAACTGAAATGTTGTTGTGTAATTTCATCTGGAACATTTTTAATGGAGAAATTCCAAAAGGAAAAAGAATTTATCATTTAGACGGAAATAACAGGAATAATAAATTAACAAATTTACATTTGGAGAATGAATTTAAATCACATCTAATTTATGATAACTATGAATGCAATGACAGAGGTATAATAAGACACACAAAAAAACTATAAAGGTTTTAGGTCGTACTACAAATACGGGATATCTACTAGTTAGTGTTTCAGGTGTTGGTGGTAAACAAAAATATAAACACTCACATCGTTTTGTTTGTGAAATATTTTATGGCAACATTCCAGATGGATTTGTCATTAAGCATATTAATAGTATTAAGACACACAACCGTATCGAAAATCTTGAAGCTATAACACAACGAGAAAATTAATTGTGCGGAAATGATGGTGGTATGAGAACACGAAGGCCTGTGTTCTCAACAAATCTTGAAACAAATGAAGAATTTGAATGGCCCTCAATGTATGCTGCTGGTATGTTTTTTGGTATTGTTCCAGCATCAGTAAAAATGCTTGCTGATGGAACAAGAAAATCAGTTTTTGCACAAAAAAAAATAATAACGATAAAATAGATTTCTACTATATTTAAATCAATCTGTCATTATTATCTTCCATTTAAACAAAACCGCTAAAAATATAATGTCTCTATTAAAATTTCTTGATCACCTCTATCAGGCTCCTGCAATAAAACACCAAGAAAAATTAAAAACAAGTATCAAGAACTATATTTTAGACTGTATCAAGCATAATGAGTACGTATATGAACCTGGAGAAGTAATATAAGAAGACACTTTCATTGACCCAACAAACAAAATTTAAAAATTTAATTTTACACCTAACGAAAAAGAATTTTTTCTTATAGACTAAACTTTTTTTTATGAATATCACAATACCTGGGCGACAGAAAAATATCAAATTTGATTTTATTTTTTCTAAAATATTTTGTCTTATGCGAGATACTAATATTATTTTACCAGAACGAGCAGCTTATTTAGTGTCATTATGTAAACCTGTTATGTGTCGCCACGTGTTAGCAAACATATAAAAACGTATAAAAATATTATTCAAGATCTTTAATTGTACTTGTGTTAATCCAGCTGTTAAATGAACTTGGATATCCTTTGCACGATACCAAGCTTATATTTCCTTTAGTACCCAATACTTTATCTATTACAAATACATCTTGCTTAGTTTTATGTAATTCTTGTTCGTAAAATGATCCTATTATTTCCTCACCGTTAAGATCTTTTAGTTTATACGTAACAGGTATTGTATTTAAAATTTTATCAACTATAAATACTTCCTCGGACCAATTTTTTGTATAGCTCTTGTCGAATATTTTTTTTTGCTAAACTTATTCTGACTCTATCATGCTCGTTAAATTTGTGGTATATGTTTACATTTTTTATATCTCGCTGATATTTTTCGTATTGGTTTTTGCTGGCTAGTATAGGATCTTCTATCGCTTCATTAGGTGTCATTTTAATCGTTCTATGTACTGTGTTATTATACTTGTCCACTGTGTCCTGTAGTTCACCAGTATAATTGTTTGTATTATTTGCTGTCATGTTTCTGTGCAATTTTTCTTTAAGTGTCCTGTTAAATCTTTCTACTATAGCACTCTTTCCCTCGTTTCCTGTAACATATTTTTCTATTTTGTGTTGTTTTAAAAATCTTCTAATTTCTTGTTAAAAAACTCAACGCTATGGTCTGTCCAAATTCTATTAGGTCTACGTTCAAACCGTTTAATAATGTTTCTAAACGGTGTTGTTATTGTATTTCATATCTTATTTTGTATAGGTATACTAAATCCATAACGTGAGGACACGTTAACTATATTTAACAAATATTTGTTTCCGCCATTATAATCAGATAGCTATTCCATGTCAGAAAGATCAACGGCCCAGATATCATCTACCGCATTTGCAACGACCTTTCTCCGTGGAAAATGTTTTGTTTTTTTGGTCTATGAAGCTCATGTGCTAAACCAACAAACGGTGGTGGATGAATATGAGACTGTCCACCAATTCCAATACCAAGTTTGTGTTTGATAACTATTGATAACAAGTCCCCTATCAAATCTTTCACACATGTTTTTTGGTTTTATAGCTGATAACTCGTCTAACATTATCTTATCGCAACCACGCTTATCACTTGGATTATCCCTGTAACAAATATCATGCTTCAATGCAATAGCATCAACTTCGTTGTAAGGTTCTTGGCCAGAAAAAGGGTTATCATTTTCATCTAGTTGTTCTTCTAATGGATTCCAAGGTCCGGTATATTTATGTCTAGGTAGTGTCCAGCCTCGTGGCAATTTTCCAATAAACTTATGTATATCTATTGCGCCACCGGTTATTTTTTTTACGAGTGGTGCTAGTATATAACTTCCACCAACTAGTTCTCGTTTGTTGCATCCCTTGCAGTAAACAACAATTGTATCTCCTTCACCGCAACGATTATAGTCCTTATTACAATTGCACATATTACTTTTATTTGTTCTATTATTTTTTTAGCATGGAGAATCTGGTCTCGCAATAAGGACACTTCCTAAAGCCTCACCAGTTTTTTCCGTATTTGTAAGTATTGGCTGTTCCTTTTTTTATAAATGCACTTTTCTTTTCTTTTTTGCAAGCAGCGCATATGGATTTTATCATTTTTCTTCCGTTTCTTGTTGTAATTGTTTCAGGATCAGTGTTTTCTGTTAGTTTTCTGCATTTTAGACAGTACGTGCTCATGATTATATTTATATTTTATATTTTCATACAAAATTTACCGCTATGTTATCGTTTTCAATTGATGGGTTTGGTTCAAACTGAGTGATAAAATCTAGCATCGATTTTTTGTTACTCATTTCCTCAATAAACATTATACAATAGTATCTACACGCTGCAGACACAACTGGTTGCAACTGGTTTGAAGAATAATACAATTTTTTGATAGCGTATTCTTTTACTCTATCACATGGAGGCAGACCAAATGAATCAAAGTACTTGTTACTGTATAATGCAACCCAATGCGTACCGGACCCATCGTTAAAATCTTGTATATTAATAACACAACAAGAACCTGGTTTTTGGTTTTTTTTGGTAATTCATCCTTACTAAATACACCCACGAACGATCTTATGTTCTTTAACGTGCGCTCAATATCAAAGTTGCTTAATGGCGTCCCCGTCTCATTGTTCCAGGAAGCGTCAGTCCTCGTCCTATTCCTAGTAGATTGGGAAGTAGACTTCCCGCGATTCCCGCCAACAGTCATCCTATTAAACCTCCTCTCGTTCTTCTCGTTGTTCTTCTCTTTGTTTCCGATTTTTTTATACTTCCACCTTTTCTTTTCTGTGGTATTTTATTGTAATTATTTACACAAAATTTACGATACAATTTTTTTTACACAGTTGATTTTATTCCCATGCCAATTCTTGATCTTTTTTTTTACTCCGCTTCCTTCTACAGCTTTCTTCGTGGCTCCAGATATTGCTCCAGATGCTGCTGCAATACACAATGTGCCAAGAACAGGAAGTATTTTTGGTGCTATTGTTCTTAATATAGTTGAAATAGCTGGACCAAAGAAACCGCCATGTTTTTTCATGACCTTTGTTTGCGTTGCAGATATATTAAGTATAAATGGAACGCCACGTTTAATCTTTTTTATTTGGTGTTTTGTAAGCATTAGATTCGTTGTTTTTCCTGTTGTCAATTTTGGGTTTATTGTTAATGATACTGGTTTTCCAGATGACACGGCGCTCGCTAGTTTTTTTGATTTGTCCGTCTGATAAATTAACCTCTGCCTTTGAATAACTCATTCTCATTATTTATTTATTATTATACTAAATTTTTATACTTCATCGGTCAACTTGCCTTTCATAGCGTCAAATGTATTATATCTATCTGATGTAATAAGTGCGTATGCATTAAATTGCGCCACAGGAAGTGCTCCTAGTGTAAAATTTATTTCAATTTCTGCTGGTGATGTTGATATCTTTTCCGAGTGCTTAGAAACATCCAAATGAAATATTGGATACAACAATCTAAATTCATCAGGAGAAATCTGCGTTCCGTCACCAACATCTTGATATTTTTGCATAGATTCTAACAGCGCCGTGTAAACACGAGATATATTTAATGCTGGTCTGTTAAAATCACATTCAAATTCTCTGTCAGGATATCTTATTGAATTTATTCTCGCGCTTATTCTTCTTACATCAAGATGTTTAAATATCATCTTATTTGTTACTTGTGAGGTTACAGCGTCTGGTAGTGCTTTAAAAACAATAAAAATATGTCGCGGTAATTGTTCATTTGGCGCGCTTATTATTTTCCATGTGTGACTGGTCATATCCTCCATAGTTTTTTGGTATATTTTATTTTGTTCAAAATGAATTCGTCTTGTAAAGGTTTCAAGCAGATTAACCAATTCTAGTTGTCTTGTTACTGACGGCACTATTTTTGGGATCCATGATGACAAATGTGATATATTAAACTGGCCGTTAACAATACCGTCTGCTTTGTGCATGTACTCATTTGGATCGGCTCTATTTAAAATAATTGTGTGTTTAATACCTCTAAAAGCTTTGTTTACATAACGACAAAACCCACGACTGATGATAACGGCAGAACCATACACACAGTAATACCGTTTCTTGTAGCTGTTTTTCTTTTTTGCAAAACCCTCATTGTATGTTGGTCTTCTAATATTCGAAACTGCGCTCCTTATTGCATTTGATACAGTAGTCATACCAGGAGCATCTAATTCAATGACTGGAATAGTACATTGTGCTGCAATGTCAGCACCAGCAGGTGTTAATATTAATCTATTTTGTTCATCAGCATCAGCTGCAACTCCTGTTTTAAATTCACCTACTACTGCGCTGTCATCACCAGTATCTTTAAACCAAAACATAGTTGTTGCTGTGCTCCTAGAATAATCATCTGAAAATGAGATTAAATTTAATATTGTACTTGCTGTATGCATTTGATCTGTAAGATCCTCGATTGTTTGGTTGTTAAGATGATACCTAGCGCTTTTAAAAATAATCCAACCTTTGTTTTGTAATGTTACCAAGGCATCAGCTGCAAGTGCTGCTGCTGGAGGTATCGACTGTACAGTTCCTCCTACCTCAATAAGAGCCTTATGTGGAATCAGATAAAGATCTTCATCTCGTGTATTTATTGTTCTTTGACCTGTTTGATTGGGGTTATTTGAATAATCATCGAGATACTCGATGTACTCAAATAATGTTGTTGAGTTATCAAAGTCATCTAGTTCAGCAAAATTTAAATAATCTCTTGTTGACATCTTATTATTTTATTTCACATAAAATTGTGTACACAAATCACGTACTGATTTTGCGGCAACTGATAGACAGTGTTCATATCTCAACCATTAATATCCCGGAAATCTGTCGTAAAAAGATTCATCCGATTTTTGTTTTAGTTTTCTTATTATTTCCTCACCGCGAGGAGACAAAAGTTTTTTTGTAGTTGATATCATAGCACTAGCTGTTTCTGGTGTTGGCGCTATTTCTTTTATTACTTCTGTTATCTCTGCAGTAGTTGGTGGTGGTGGTGTTCCCCTAATTTTGTCACCAATGTTTTGCCCGACAGCTGTTCCCGCTGCAGATATTGGTCCTGTAGCAAATGCCTTTAATGCATCATCTGCAATTGGAGCTTCCTTAGTAGCAATTCCAGGTAAACTTTGAACTAGCTTTGTAAATATAATTCCAAAAAATCCTCCTACAATTGTTCTTCGGTAAATCCTTCTTTGCTTCATTATTTTACTAATTCTATATAATCTTTTGATTTTTACTATGAGATTTTGCGCAAGTGTAAATAATACGTAACCTGTTCGTTGTTAAGATCTACCGTAATCACGCTAAGTCTTGGGACACGAAAAAATAATAATTTTTTTTCGTGTCACAAGACTTATATGCCTTTAAAATATATAACATTTTCGGTGTCCCAAAACTTGTAGACACAAAAAAAAATGTAAAGACAAAATTGGGAAGATCGCCATACGTCACACAGCAGTGACCAGCTCGTTCAATTACCATCTCTTTCGTCAATAAACTGTTTTACACTACTATGATTGTTTATGTTATTATTTTGCATGTGCATATTTTCCGATTTCTCCAACATGATTTAAAATAAAGGTAAATAAAGACTTCATAATTCACGGGCCTCTTACATTTACGGGAAGAACTGTACAGTACTTACACAGTGCAAATCGTACTTGGCGTCACTTATATCCTTGTTTATACCCAAAAATATTCGATGCAGATTTTGCTTTATTCATCATTTTTACCAAATCGCATTCTTCCAGATTACATTTCAGCTACACGTTCATTGCTGTTTAATTTATTTGTATTCACGCGCTCAACAGTTACTGTTTTTCAGTGGTATAAGCGATCCTACAAACTGATGTAATCTATATGAAAAGGCACGCGTGTTTAATTTTATAAAGCACATAACCAGCATAAATTCAAACAACTTGTCATATATAATATATGTTAAAATTCTGAATATAGATCGATTAAGAGCATCATTGATCCATTTTAGTTTAGTGTTTCGGCTTCACAAAATGATAATTTTCCAAGCATTATTCATTCAACTTTTGATTTTGGCAAGCTGGTTGTTTTGGCGTCTCTTTTGTTTATAATTGGCGGATTTGTCTTTTGTTTTCTGACAGCCATCCAGGCCAGCTAATTGTTAAAACCCTGAAATTGGCTTGGGTAAAGAGGAATTTTGTCCGGCGGCAATGCCGGTACTTTGATGTGTGATTGGCTTCTACTGCGTAATATTAGCACGATTACCGTAACTGAGTAAACATGACTTATTTAAGGTCGCTTACATCAAAGCAAACTACCACGGATTAGTTCTTAAACTTCTTTATCGTATTTTAAAGATATTATTTAACTTTAGTGCAGTGGTGCCTATGATTCGAATCAAATGTATGTACTTCATTCATCACAAGTAAAATCTTCAATGTGCACGTGGTGACGCCATGATGTAAACATGCGTACAATAAATGCTAGAGTTGAAATAAACACCATTTTCATTGTTCTCATCCTGGTATCACATTGTAATGATTTAGGTATTTCCATTTTCAGGGAAGAATGCAATAATGCATAAACTGACAATAGTAAACAGGGGCACAATAGGGAGAAGTTATTGTTGAATGGGTGTAACATACCGCTAATGCTCAGTTCTTGTCATCGTCTAATTAAATTATACATATTTTAATTTATTAGAAATAATAAGAAAGCAGAGAAAATTCAATATATTTATTGACTCTTCAAACAAATTGTAATAATTTATAATATATCCATGCAATAATTCATAATGAGAGTCCCTTAACAACCACGAAGTCCTGTTTATTTTAACCGAGGTTACGATCGATAAAATACGCCGATCGATCAGTAGAAAAAAAAATGTTTTAGGTGTTCCAAGACTTTTAGTACCTGAAAAAATTGCTTTAACTTCGTGTCCCAACTTTTATAGGTCATGAAAAAATTACTTTTGAAAATAATTAAGGGTGTCCCAAGACTTATGGTGTCCCAAGACTTACCGTGATTACGGTGTTTGGTTTCCAGATTGGTCTGTTAGTATCATTTTAATTGTACTTATTTTTTCTTCAACATTAATCGGATAATATATCATCTGTAGCGGTTGAATTTGCATTAACGAACCTGGTGGAACAATAGGAGAAAAACTGTATATCGTTTGTCCTCTGCTTCTATCTGATGTATACGATCCGTTTGCTATCGAACAGTTAATAAGAATTGAACTAACATCAGTGATATCAACTTATTTTTAGCCTTATATGTAACTAATGTACTAGCAGTTGATCCGTATCTAGATCTGTTAAATCCTAATTGCGATCCTATGGTTTTGTATGTAGAAGAGTCTACTAGAAAATTATTTTTAGAGTTATCTTGGCTCGCAGTGTGTTATAATTTGGCTCAAGAAGCAAAATTTTTTGATTCTGCTCCTTGCGCTGAAATTAATTCTTTTATCTCAGTATTTAAATCTGTAATGTTGTAGGCTCCAGCTGGAACTGTGACAGAAGACCAAGTTCCTGTAGAATACGTAAAATTATCATTTACTCCTCTTTTAACGTTAAATATTGAAGACCATAGTGTAGCTGAAATAAGTCCTATTTCATACTGTTTTTTTGTGGATCCAATTGTATTGGAGGTATATAGTTTACAGAAAAATTTGAGCTTGTACCTGGCGATTGTTTTGAATCAAAAAGTAATGTTGCTGCTTGCATTATAATATTTATTTTCACAAAATTGTAACAAGCTCGCTATGTAGAATTTTGTAATCATCTGTTGACAAGCTTCCATTTTCACGTAAGTGATCTAATATTTCAACTATCTCATTGCTTATTTCTGCGCTTTTATTTCCAGCTTGCTATGATGAAGTAAGAAATATTAAACGATCTATAAGCTCTGTATTAGATTTATAAAATTTTATTCCTATACCTTGTCCTTTTTTTTCTAATAATCTATTTATTATATTCATCATTTCATTTGTTGAACTATTTTCATAGTATGAAAAACACTGCTAAAATATTGAAAAATAGTTTCATATGGATGTACCGAAGATATTATATGGTCTCCTTTAAATTGTTTATCCAAAAAGATGTCAACTACGTTGTTTAATGCTATTGCGATAATAAATAATCTCATATTATTTATTTTTACATGGTTGGTTCTTTTTGAAAGTATTCTGCTCATGGATTCTTTCAGTAAATAACTAAACACAGAATAAAAGATTTTTTAACTCTGTTTCATTAATTTCAGAATATTTTTTGGCTTTAACAATTTTAATAATATCATGACTGGGTATTATCTGTGAAATAATATCCGTATAACTATCTTTTGCTGTATCAGCAGCAATTATAGGCACCGAACCAAATGTTATGCCATCAGGTTCATTAATAATAATTTCTTTTATTTGTTCTTGTTCTGGTTCTGGTTCAGCAGCAGCTGTAGCTTCTTCTTGTGTAGAAGATAGGGCCGTAGCTTCTTGTTTTGTTTTTTTTTTCGATTTGTTCTTTTAATTCTTTCTCTGCTGCATCCCGAGCTTTTTTGTTCAACCAATATTTGATAAGAACTAAAGGCACTGAAAGGATTCAGAGGAAATGGTTCTTCTGCCTTTTTTAGTTCAGATTCTGGTTTAACTAGAGCTTCAGCTGACAGCTTAGCTACATCAGCCTTTGCTTGATCTTTGTAGCTAGGGATATATGGTTTTAGCATAGCATGAGGTTGAATTTTACTTTCACCTGCTTGTAAAGTTGAATCATCAGTTTAAATAACATCTGTTTGAGAAGATTATGTTATACCAGGTATAACATCTGTTTGAGAAGATTCTGTTGTACCAGGAAAAAATGACTGAACACTAGCCTCACTTTTGGAATAAATAGTCTGAAAAGATCTTGTTGTACGCTGGGGAAATATCTTAATATTTGCTTGAGTAGTTGCTTCCTGTGTCGGAATAAGTGACTGAACACTTCTTGATTTCCGCTGTGGAAATGCCAGAACACCTATTTCACCAGTGGGAACAGTATCCGTTTGAGACCAGAACACTTATATCACCAGATGGAACAGTATCCGTTTGAGACCAAGACTAATAAAGATCAGGTTGAAGTATTCTATCAAAATAACTTTCTGGCCTTGGTACAGACACTAGTTGATTATTCATTTCTTCTAATTGATCGCGTAATCCTTCGTTGTCTTCCGCTAGTTTTTCTAAAGCGAGTTTTTTTTTATCTTCGTATATGTTTCAGGCATTGCAATAGTATCAAGTTGATTTTTATAGACTGAATTCCAGCTTGCATTTTTTGATTCGGCAAGAAGTTTTGTTATAACGGCATCTTGTCTTTTACTCGTTACATCACCAAAAAGATATAGTAGTCCTAGCTGTCTAATACGTAACAAAGCGTCAGGGTCTGTTGCATCTGTTATGTATGATGTTTATATAATATTATAAATATTTTAGGAAATTATAAATGTTTCTTCACTTTAATATTTGCTTAAATCTTAATGTTATCAGGAAAAACATGTTTAACTAGTGTCCTTGAATTAGGTTGTTTTGATCAATATGTTTTCTCAATTTGAAGGTCAAGGTTGAATTTTGTTTACAAGTAAAATTGCATTAAGATGACACATGTTCTAGAACATTCTGTCATGTGACCAATCTTTATATATGCCATGTTTGGTGGACATTTATTCAGTTTCGACATTACCATCAGTCTTGTAAAGAGCTATTACAGTTGTGAAAATTCATTCCAAATTCTAAGAGAGGAATTATTTTAAATATTCATTGGATTATAACAGTGCTCATAAACTTTTGGATTTTGGATTTTTAATGGATGATTTTGGAATTTAAGTGAACTTATTCAGATATTTTGGAATACTTCATTTTGACATCAGCACATCAAGATTTCTAGTACATCAGGACTTTGGAGACCATTAGTACATCATAACATTCAAGGACACAGCCGTGAATTCGGAACATTCTATATTTAGGACTTGTGATTAGAACAATCATTCTTATTGGATTATTAGGATTTCAAAACACATTACTGTAAGTGACTTTTTGATTTTTCATTTTAATTATCTAGTAATAAATTGCTAGTTGATTTTTTACTTGATTTGTTGGTTTCACTTTCTTTCTGTTACATTTTTCTTAGACCATAGAGTCGTAACAGAAATTGGGGGCTCGTCTTCCGGGATTGAATTTCTTTAAAGCATATTAGAGATATTAAATTTATCTTTGAAATTCATATTGATTTTGTCTCTGAATTTTTTTTGTCTTTGGCAAAGATTTTATATAAAGAATTTTTTTTTGTGTGAAACCAACAAGCATTTACAATGGCATCTAATATTCAGAATTTCATTTCAAAACCTACCCAGGAGGGGTTAGAGTGCATGAGAAAGGATGAGTTGCTCGAGCTTGCCAGAAAATACAGTCTATCTGAGGCAAAAGTATCATTGACAAAACAGGAGATAAAGATTATTTTAATTCAGTATTTAGTAGGAAAGGGAAATTTTGATAGTAGTGCTTTAAGTTCGAAGAGAAAGCCTGTATCTGGTTCTGACAGGAAATTAAGGGAATTAGAGTTAAAGAACCAGATGGATTTAGAGTTAGCAAAGCTTCAGATTCAGAGAGAGAGAGAAAAAGAAGAGAGGCAGATGGAGAGAGAGAAAGAAGAGAGGCAGATACAGATGGAGAGAGAGAAAGAAGAGAAGCAGATACAGATGGAGAGAGAGAAAGAAGAGAGGCAGATACAGATGGAGAGAGAGAAAGAAGAGAGGCAGATACAAATGCATAAAGAAGAGAGGCAGATGGAGAGGGAGAGAGAGAGAAAGAGGAGAGACAGATGCAGATGCAAAGAGAAGAAAGGGAAATGCAATTTAAATTAAGAGAATTAGAACTGGCAAACAGAGCACACTCCACTCCTTTAAACACAAGTTCAGGTTTTGATGTTACTAGATATATTAGGTTAGTACCCCCTTTTCAGGAAAAAGAAGTAGATAAATACTTTCTTCATTTCGAGAAAATTGCTGAAAACTTGAAATGGCCCAGAGAGCATTGGACTTTGTTATTACAAAGTGAACTAATTGGCAAAGCTAGTGAAGTCTACATTTCACTGTCAGTACAACAAACCACTGATTATGATGTGGTTAAGGAGTACATCTTGAAAGCTTATGAGTTGGTACCAGAGGCATATCGACAAAGGTTTAGGAATTGTAGAAAAGAAACTGGACAAACTCATGTCGAATTTGCAAGGGATAAAGAACAACTATTTGATAGGTGGTGCTCAGCCAAGAAAGTTGATCAAGCTTATGATAACCTCAGACAGCTCATATTAATTTAAGAGTTCAAAAGGTGTATCCATAGTGATGTTAAAACCTATCTTGACGAGCGGAATGTGGAAACTTTGGAAAATGCTGCTCGTATGGCTGATGATTATTCCTTGACTCACAAAATTTCATTTGGCAATAAGTCGTCCTCTCAGCAGTTTTCTGGTAAAAAACCATTTCAATCTCATTCGAGTAATTCCAAATTTCACAACAGCACAACTGTTAGGAATCAAACATCTGACAAGACTGATCAAAAATCCTTATCTCTTCCTACGTGCACTTATTGTAAAACGAAAGGGCACGTTATTTCTGATTGCTTCAAGTTGAAAAATAAGCACCAGAGTAAAGACAGAGCTTTTCCAAATGCTCTTATTTCTACGAGGTCAAGGTCACGGTCTTGTATTGAAAGCAATACATTTGTTGGGTCAAACAAACCCCAGTCTGATTCTATTTTGGAGGCTTATGAACCATTCATGTCAGAAGGTTCTATATCACTTATTGGTGATTCTGCCAAACCTATCCCAATTAAAATATTAAGGGACACTGGAGCTTCTCAGAGTCTTTTATTATCAGGTACTTTGCCTTTGTCTGAGGAGTCTTCTTCAAGTGAAAGTGTTCTTGTTCAGGGAGTAGAGTGCGGCTTTGTAAATGTTCCTCTCCATTGTGTAAATTTGGCATCAGACTTAGTTTCTGGACCTGTGACTGTTGGGGCAGTGACTTCTTTACCCATAGAGGGTGTTCATTTATTACTAGGCAATGACCTAGCTGGAGATAAGGTTGTGGTTAATCCACTTGTAACTGACAAGCCTTGTTTGGATCAGAAAGTTGATCCTGTCGAAACTGAAATCCCTGATTTGTACCCTGCTTGTGCAGTTACTAGAGCTATGGCAAAAAGAGCTCTTGAGAGTGATGTTGATCAGGATATTATTCCTTTAGCTGACACATGTATTGGTCAGTCTTTTGATGAGGTCACTTTTTCCTCAGGTATTGATCAATCAAATGGTATTGATCACAGTGATCCTCTTTTGGCAACTCATTCTCTTTGTTCTAATCAGGATGACAAACGACAATCCCTTGTCGTTGAACAGGAGCAAGATCCCGAGATATCTTGTTTGTTTCAGAGGGCTATTAGTGAAACTGAAGCCACACAAGTTCCAGTGTGTTACTTTGTGAAAAATGGGGTCCTTATGAGGAAATGGAGACCACCTGATGTACCCGCTGGTGACGAGTGGTCAGTGAGCTATCAAATTGTTGTTCCTAAGTCATATAGACAGGAAATTCTTAATTTAGCCCATGAAACTCCTTTGGCTGGTCATTTAGGAGTCCGTAAGACTTATCACAAGATCTTGAATCATTTGTATTGGCCGAAACTCAAAAAAGATGTTTCTAAATACTGCAGATCTTGTCACACTTGTCAAATGGTAGGAAAACCCAATCAGAAGATACCTAAGGCTCATCTGCAACCTATTCCTGCATTTGATGAACCATTTAGTAGAATAATGGTAGACTGTGTTGGTCCTTTACCTAAAACCAAGTCAGGCAACCAATACTTGTT
This sequence comes from Margaritifera margaritifera, assembly GCA_029931535.1. Classification (NCBI taxonomy): domain Eukaryota; kingdom Metazoa; phylum Mollusca; class Bivalvia; order Unionida; family Margaritiferidae; genus Margaritifera; species Margaritifera margaritifera. Next base: position 1,432,365 of record JAQPZY010001260.1, read on the forward strand.
GACCATCATGTGTGCATCTACAAGATTTCCAGAGGCAATTCCTCTGAGAAATATAAAAACTAAAACTATTTTGAAAGCTTTGGTGAAGTTTTTTACACTTGTTGACCTTCCCAAATCTGTCCAGTCGGATCAAGGGTCAAATTTTATGTCTGGAATTTTCCAGCAAGTTATACATGAACTAGGCATCCAACAGTTTAAATCTTCTGCCTATCACCCTGAAAGTCAAGGTGCTTTGGAAAGATTTCATCAAACTTTGAAGAATATGATTCGATCATATTGCTTTGATACAGAAAAGGATTGGGATGAGGGTGTTCATTTGTTGTTGTTTGCTGTTAGGGAATCAGTTCAAGAGTCGTTGGGTTTTAGTCCCTTTGAACTAGTTTTTGGTCATACTGTCCGTGGACCATTGAAATTATTGAAAGAGAAACTTCTTTCAAATGAAGATTCAAAGATTAATCTTCTTGATTATGTCTCTGATTTCAAATACAAGTTGTCAAAGGCCTGTGAAGTAGCAAGAACTAATCTTCACACTACCCAGTCAAAAATGAAATTAAGGTATGACAGAAATTCACAGGAAAGGAGTTTTAAACCTGGTGACAAAGTTCTGGCTCTCTTTCCCATACCTCAGAATCCTCTTCAGGCTAAATTTTTTGGTCCTTATACCGTTGCAAAGAAAGTAAATGACTTAAATTATATCATTAACACTCCTGGGAGACGGAAACAGAAACAACTTTGTCATATAAATATGTTAAAGGAATATTTTGACAGAGATAGCCCAGCTAATTATTCAGTTAATTTAGTTGTACCTGTCCCACACAGTGAAGATATCAACGATGGAATACGATCAGACTATTGTGACTCTGGTATAACCAATCTTCGGAATTCAGAAATATTGAACAACCTAGACCAGAAACTTTCACATCTACAACAACAGGAAAGAAATGAACTAAAACAGCTATTACATGACTATGAGCACTTGTTTCCTGATGTTCCAACACGAACAAGTAAAATTTATCATGACGTTGACATTGTAGATTCTGCGCCTGTGAAACAGCATCCTTATAGGATGAATCCTCTCAAACAGAACTATCTGAAGAAAGAAATTCAGTATTTACTGGAGAATGATTTCATAGAACCAAGTAAAAGTAACTGGAGTTCACCATGTATTCTTGTTCCCAAGCCAGATAATACATTCCGTATGTGTACTGACTATAGAAAAGTCAACAGTGTCACCAAAACTGATTCATTTCCAATCCCAAGAATGGACGATTGCATTGATAAAATTGGAAATGCGGAATATGTCACCAAGTTTGACCTTTTAAAAGGATTCTGGCAAATTCCACTGACGGAAAGGGCAAAAGAAATTTCAGCATTTGCAACTCCAGATGGACTTTATCAATATAAAGTCATGCCGTTTGGAATGAAAAATTCGCCTGCAACGTTTCAACGTCTGATGAACATGATAACATTTGGTCTTGATAATTGTGACGCTTATATCGATGACGTCATTATCTACAACAACACCTGGGAAGATCATTTGGAAACCATTCGAAAATTCTTTGATCGACTCAGCGATGCGAATCTGACAATTAATTTGAGCAAAAGTGAGTTTTGCCATGCTTGTGTCACATTTTTAGGACATATTGTGGGACAAGGTCAAGTTAAACCTATAGAAGCTAAGGTCAAAGCTATCTCTGAATTTCAAGTTCCAATTTGTAAAAAGCAACTGATGCGATTTCTAGGTATGGCTGGATATTATCGGAAATTTTGTTCCAATTTTTCCAAAATTGCTGAACCTTTGACAAGTTTATTGAGTAAGAAAACCAAATTTCATTGGTCTGACAAGTGTCAGGAATCTTTTGACAAGTTAAAGGCCATGCTTAAGAATGCACCAGTTCTTTCTGCACCAAATTTTAGCCAATCATTTAAATTATCTGTTGATGCAAGTGATGTAGGGGTTGGTGGAGTATTGATTCAGGAAGACAAAAGTGGTGTGGATCACCCTGTGTGTTATTTTTCTAAAAAACTAAACAAGCACCAGAAAAATTATTCCACAATTGAGAAGGAATGTTTGGCTTTGATATTGGCTTTACAGCATTTTGAAGTGTATGTTACCTCAGCTCTTTCTCCAATTATTGTGTACAGTGATCACAATCCCCTTACTTTCATCAACAAAATGAAAGATAAAAATCGGAGATTGTTGAGATGGAGTTTGATATTGCAAGAATATAACATTGACATCAAACACATCAGGGGAAAAGACAATGTGATTACAGATGCACTCTCACGTGCCTAGAAATGTAATATTGCTTGATGTAATTAAGTCCAGTATCATAAAACATGTTCTTATGTAATTTTGGTTATTGTAGTATTAGATGTATATTCAAAAAAAAGCTTTCTTATATAAATCTTTCTTTTTCTTTATGAGGGGAGGTGTTATGTATGATGTTTATATAATATTATAAATATTTTAGGAAATTATAAATGTTTCTTCACTTTAATATTTGCTTAAATCTTAATGTTATCAGGAAAAACATGTTTAACTAGTGTCCTTGAATTAGGTTGTTTTGATCAATATGTTTTCTCAATTTGAAGGTCAAGGTTGAATTTTGTTTACAAGTAAAATTGCATTAAGATGACACATGTTCTAGAACATTCTGTCATGTGACCAATCTTTATATATGCCATGTTTGGTGGACATTTATTCAGTTTCGACATTACCATCAGTCTTGTAAAGAGCTATTACAGTTGTGAAAATTCATTCCAAATTCTAAGAGAGGAATTATTTTAAATATTCATTGGATTATAACAGTGCTCATAAACTTTTGGATTTTGGATTTTTAATGGATGATTTTGGAATTTAAGTGAACTTATTCAGATATTTTGGAATACTTCATTTTGACATCAGCACATCTAGTACATCAGGACTTTGGAGACCATTAGTACATCATAACATTCAAGGACACAGCCATGAATTCGGAACATTCTATATTTAGGACTTGTGATTAGAACAATCATTCTAATTGGATTATTAGGATTTCAAAACACATTACTGTAAGTGACTTTTTGATTTTTCATTTTAATTATCTAGTAATAAATTGCTTGTTGATTTTTTACTTGATTTGTTGGTTTCACTTTCTTTCTGTTACATTTTTCTTAGACCATAGAGTCGTAACACATCCTGAGATTTATCTCCAAGAATAGCTGTTGTAACAGGCTTAAAAAAGTTTGTTAAATCTTTCTCAATTTGTTTTTCACCTTGTCTAGGACTAAACCATGCTTGTTTTAAAACGCGTTGTCTCTCGATAAGTTTTTTAATATCTCAGGATTTACCATATTATTAAGTTAGTTTTTATTAAATCGTTGTAGAGAATACTACACTCATCTGTTGTTATACTACCACCTGATTTGAATGTGTCGAGTAAGTCTACAAGTTCAGCATCTATTTCTTCATTGGTGTTACCAGCCTCTTTTGAAGAAATAAGAAGAATAAGCCTGTCAATGAGCTCAGATTGAGTTATAAAGTATTTTACTACTGTACCAACTCTTTCTCGTATTTCTTTATACAAATTATTGTGTGACTTTTTACTGTAACTAGCGAATTTTGCGACGTATAATTTGAATATGGTTTTTCCGGCAAATTTTGATGTTTTTGTTCTTCCTGTTTTTGTTGATTTTACCGTTTTTATTTTTTTTCTATAGCAACCTTATAGTTTTTTTAAATAATATTTGAAAAAATATCTGCGGTAACATATTTTTTATAATTTCTTCAAGCGTATCCTTTTTTACTGTGTCTTGTGCAGATCTTAGCATTCTGTTTTTATGAATTTTAAATATACCGTCTTACTGTATCCATTTTTTTTCCCATAATTTTATAGTTGTCTTCTCCCAACTGGTATAGATTTTATTAAAGTATCAAGCCCTGTTTGGCTGTCATTTTTTTTCTCGGAATCATCGATAACATCAACGATGTTCATGATATCTACCTCAGGAGGCTCAGTCGATGGTTTAAGAGCTTCCAACGTATCAAGTTGACTCTGTATTGTTCTCGCGCTCTGATCCCTAGTTCAGTTCTTTTTGATTCCTTTTCTAATTTTGCTATAACAGCATCTTGTGTTTGATCTATCGCCTGTTGCTTTTCGTCTATAAAACCTTTAAGTCCCTGTTGCATTTTTTTTTTTTTTTGCGCTGCAGGATTCATTGTAGTGTCCTGTGATTTTTCACCTAGAATAGCTGATGTTACCGATTTGAACAATCTTGCCGTGTCCTCTTCCGTTGGTCTAGCCTGAGCCCACGCATTATTTAAAACGCGTTGTCTCTCGATAAGTTTTTCAAAATTTCTTTGTTATCCATATTAATAATCGTCACATAAAAATTTGTCTAAACCGCAACGAAACATTTTAGATTTATCCTGACAAAATCTATCGAACAATAGAAAATCATGTTCATCATGCGTTGCTTCATTATAGTATTTAGCAAAGGTTTCTTTTGAAACATCACCGCATTGTTCTCGCGCTATGTTCTGGATATCTGTATTGTCTAAACCAGAAAATAAAATAAAGCAGCCCTTATTTCTTCTGATAAATCTGTCCGCGTTATAAAAACCTTGCGCTAGATATATCGTGTTGCACCTCTTATTTCTTTACAAAGAAAAGTATGATTTTATTTTTTGCATCTCATTATGCTCTAGTGGAATATCATCATATACAACAATTTTATTTTCATCAGAGTCAAGTTCAGATACAGGTGTAACCTGATCCGGTTCTTGTATAACAAAAAAGCATTGTTCGCATGTAATTCATTTTTCATGCTGTCATTATACTGCTGCAACAGATCATACTTATCTTGATGCGGATTTATTGTGTAAATATATACCTTATCATAGTTGAATCCACCGTTTAGCAAGAGATTCATCAGCAAGTTTGTTTTTTTCCGGAACCAGTATAACCAACGATAAGATAGTGGCAGTTTGGTAAATTAACATTATGTTGTTGTTTGATAACGTTCTCAGTATCAAAATTTATTAGACTCGCCATGTGTAATTTTTGTACAAACTCTCTTTATAATGAGTTATTTTACAAAATTTGGTACTCTTGTCGGTGATGGTGCTGATGGAACAACAACTGCTTCTAGTAATTATGTGTCAAAGACAGGTGACACTATGACAGGAAATCTTAATATTACAGGAAAGAAACAAAATTTAGAAACGGATTATCCGTTACTCAACGGAAATTTGTCACAGGCTGTAAGTTTACAGTAAATAAATACATTGTACAATTTGAAAATAAATAAAACAGGCGACATAATGCCTGGTATTTTAACATTTTACAACGACGGAAAAATAACTGGACTGCCTACGAGTTTTCTACCTGGAGATCAAGATGCTGTTAGTTATACTCAGTTACAAAGTGCCTTAACAACATATGCTCCTTTAGAAAGTTTTACAATGACAGGATCAATGAACATGAATAGTAGAGTTATTACCGGTCTGTCACAGACACTGTACGCAGACGATACATATAATGCAAGTGTTGGGTTTGTAAAAGATTACGCTTTGGGAAAAACAGGAGGTACAATGACAGGAGATATAAATATGGGAATCAATAAAGTAAAATCAACTGCTACACCTACAGTAAGCGAGGATCTTACTAATAAAACCTACGTTGATTCAGTCGCTGCTGGTGGTTTCAAAAGAGTAAAAAAAATAATGTTGGGTTTATTCCAACGTTAACAGGTGACTCATCAAACAGAGCAGGATTTATAGTGGAAGCTTCTTCATTTTATAATGGATATAATCCTTATTATGCTTTTGCCCGGAATATTACAGCAACAAGTGTAAATGAGTGGGCAACTAATGCTCAAACAACAAATATCTGTATAAAGATTTAATGCCCAACAGCTGTATCCATATGGAAGTTTATGATGCGAGGAAGAAGTAGCGGAACAGAAAGATTCAACAACTGGAGACTTGAGGGATCAACGGATAATACAAATTTTACTACAATTTACACAGCAGCAAATCCAGCCCCTATTGGGATTCCAGCACAAGAGTTTTTATTAGCAACACCAATTTCTACAACAAAGTACAAATCGTTTAGACTTTATTGCGTAAATGCAGAAGGTCCAAATCCTGGACTAAGTTGCTTTCAGATATTTACGCTTGATGACCAAATATAATTTTTTGTGTAATAAAAATAAATAATGACAACAGGAGTTGAGTTTATTGAGACGTGTAAAAACTTTTATAACGTTGTTTTTAACACGGAAGCTGCTAGCGTGATTATACCGCCCGATGTGCAAGACCTAGCCAGAAAGACACGGTTAATAAAATGATAGTGTTAAAAACGTCGCTGCAAAAATCTGAAGAAAATAAATCTGAGGCTGAAAAAAACTACTTGGGATAAAATAAGTGAATATGATATCATGTTATTATACGCTAACAAAAAAGGTACAAGCAAGCTAGAAGGTGAAATAGAAAATCTAATGCATAGCATAATAATGGAGCTTGACACCGAAACTGTATAAAGAATAGTTCAATGAAAGGCAATAAAAAGGAAAAAAATTGATGGTGAATCACAACATATTAAAGAGCACGAAGAAATGGATAAGCATCATAGTAAAAAAAAAAAAATTATACTAGGTAAGAATACAGAAATAAGAAATAAGTTTTTAAAACGTAGACTACACAAAGATATCGGAATATTGTTTGAGGATCTTTCTACGATAAAAGATGTTCATAGGTTAATAAATTATTGTGATGCTTTAGTGACGTCTATTCATATTTTACTGAGCTACCTCGTAAACAAAGTAAAATATGTCAGCAGCTATACAACAGCGGAATACTATGCTGCGTATGATGCGTTTGAAAGACTAAAAAAATATTCGTTCGATGAGATAAAAGAAATAACCAAACACATAACAAAACCTGAAGATATTAACAACAAAATAACCTGGCCTTATCCTGAAGTTTTAACAGAAGAACAAAAAGCTTTGTTAAAGACAATTAAACTAAAACAGTTTGGTTTGTTTTTTGATTCGCATATAAATATTTTTTATTTAACAAACGTACATAGTGAAAAAAGCAGTAATTTGCGTTTTGAGTATTCAACTGTTGCGGGAGACCCAAAAACTATAATATTGTTTGGCATAAGTACGTCAACTGCAATGATATATGATGATGAACTTGATACTTATTCAGGTAACTTGATGCTGGAAAACTCAGCAAAATTTGCAGCAGCTTTTGTTGTTATATATTGTCATTTATTTGTAAAATGGAACAAAAGATTAGAATCTGTAAAGGGAGCACTAAATATTATTAACGTACTCGTAAATATTCCTGATATAGCTGCTGTATCAAAAGCAAATCAAATAGCTAATGTAAATACTTTAATTACTGGCGATTACACTGAAAAGGAAATGAAAGATATAAGGGATCTTAATTCTGCATAATACGATGAACCATTATATTTTTTAAATAAAGCCGATAACGCAATTTTTTATGATGCTGTTAAAGCAAAGGCTGAAGAAGAAAAAAATGAAATTAAAAGAAAATTTGCTCTGGCGTACGTAAGACTTTATGGATGTCTGTATTTAAATGTTCAATATAATCGTGATCTTATAAAGGAAGCAGTAGATTTCATAGAAGACCATAAAAATATTCCTGATGTTGCTAGTATAACGGATAAAAATGAAATCACTGGAGAATTTAATTATCCCGATTCCAAACCACCAACAAATGCTGATAAAATAATTATGAACGAAAATAAAAATAATCAAGTATTTGAAACGCATAGAAATTTTTTAAACAAACGCTGGTTTTTATGCAGCATTGAGAAGTATTCTTGGAGAAAGACCGTTAGCTGATGATGCTAATGTTGTATGTAGTGCTCATAAATTTTTGACAGCTTATGTTATACTAGAAAAATACTCTACAACAGGAACATCAATAGCAATCGTACCTGATGATCTTAATGATATAACGGAAGAAAAGATAGCTCCTAATCTTGGACATATTCTAATCAAGAAGTTTACAGCAAAAGAAGAGACGCAATTACTTGACAAAGACTCTTTGTTATTCAAAAAATATAAAGATTTTCTAGCTGATCCTTTTAACGCAGATTTTAATTATGTTGTTAAGGCAGCTGCTGTACAATTTGTTTTGTGGAACAGGTAATACTTAAATTTTGTGTGAAAATTAAATATAATGACAAGCATAAACGAGATACTTGAAAATATTAAAAATGATTCATCTGTAATAAAGATAACAATAAAAAAAAATTAGAACTTACGTATAAAAATAAACCTCTTAATGTTTATATAGACGATGAGATCTCAAGACAGTATTTTAAAAACAGAGAAGATAAAATAAAACCGTCTTTGATTAAAACAGAAGATAGCGAGTACTTTGATCTACTTGAAACCCTAGAAAGTATAATATGCGATAACATCGATAATTTGTACTGTCCGATAAGTAAAGATAAATATACTATGCTCAAAATTGATTTCAAAAATGTAAGAGCGTATAACATGCACGATGAATTACTTAGTAAACAAAGAATATTGAAACTATTAAACCTTATAAAAAAATAAGCGGAAACGTTATACTTTCTCTTTAGAACACGATGATGATGTTTATTTAATAGAAAGACCTAGTATACTTCATATTGAAGATAGGTGATGATGATAACGACTATCTAGAACAAAATGATGAGTGATATGGGGATGCAGGTATACAATTTAATCTAATAAAATAAAATAAGATGTCAGAAATTTAAAACAAATTATTTGATTTTACAGAAGAAATAAATAAGGTTCTTAAGGTATCTGGAGATATAAAAAAATCTAGTGATGATCTAATGAAAATTGAAAACCATATTTTAAATTTTTCTAGTAGAATAAAAAAGATACTTGAAATTGCAGAAGATATTAATCAGTCGAGAATTAATTTGTCAGAGCTTGAAGATGATGTAGTTGAGTTTTCTAATGACGTTAATAAAGTACTTGAGGTATTAGACAATATTAAAAAAATAAATGATGTTTTAGAATAAAGAGGGTTGGATGAAAGGGCGGCACAAGTATAAAATTTTATCTAAAATAATAAAATAAATAATAAAAAATACTTTCCTATCACAAGCCCATATTCTTGGTGGAGCATCTATAAACATACTAGTAGTAGTAGATGAAAAGGGAGCGTTTTGAAGAGCTTTTCTAGATTTTTGTGAAGACAAGGATCATTTGGTCGACAAGATCAACGACCGGGAGGGAGTTGATCGGAGTCGATCAAATTATACTTGTTCTGAACAACAAGAAAAAAAAGTCTTCAAAACTCCCTTTTCATCTACTACTATATTTGTATTCATCGTTATATTTTTCATACGCCTGCATGCCAAAGGGTTGAACCTGAAACTGGTTGTCGACATGACTCGTATATACATTTTTCTCGGAGGTCCTTTTTTTAACATATTTGTGAAGTGTGTGAGTGCTTTATTGAGTTAACCAATCTTTTAGTTCATCGCATATAAAAAAAATATAAAAATTAAAAAAATTACAAAAATGTTCTTTCTCAATATGGTTCCATAACAAATAAATGTTTGCATAGGCAAAGGGACTGTCCAGATCATGATGCAGAAAGCTTAAATACTGCACCTTTTATCCATCCTTTATTATTCACTTTAATCAATACTGTATGCGTTTCTGTCTGTACTCCGTGTGTAAAATAAGGAACATGAAAAAATAACATTTTAGTAAAAGCATAGTCGATCCACCAAGTACAATAGCCGCATATAAAGGAATTTCGGAGATTGCTTTATTTCAGGTCAACAGCAATACAGGAACAGCACTCGATCTTGAGTATCCACCATGTATCGGTGCGGATTCACCTTATCTTTTTAGCTCCCGACACCTTTGAGACTTTGGCGACCTCACTCCATAACTTTCTGCCAAATTCGTAAGAACCCAGAGCCAGAAAAACACCTCCACCGCGAACAAGCGAGACCCATTAGGTGGCCAACCCAACAACCCACTGGGCGTTCTGGATCTTCGGTACCAAATTATGCACTATGTTTATAGTCTTTATTCAGTAAGAAATAACGATTCTAAATTGTGCCCCGTTCTTTTCCTATTCAGCTCGACAAATTTCATCAAAACCTCTAGCGGTCTGAAGAGATCCCCAATGACAAAATTTAAAACAGGGCTCCAACTCAACATACAGTAATTAAGGGATGTTATATTCCATATGTAGATCTATGAGGCAATCTCACTACAGGCGTTTTATAACTATCATCTATTGAGCCTTCGATTTATCTGAACCGGCCAGACGAGATTTATCTGAGTTTTTTCTTCTGTTTGTGCAGATCTCTAACTATAAACTGTCAAAAAAGGGTTCAAGTCAAACTATTTTAAGCAAGAGCTCTCGTAGTCCAAAGTATTCAGAGAATCGGTCGCCTCTGTATCGGTATTATACAGTAACCATGATGACACTCCTACCTTTCCAATTCCGTTCAACGAAGTTGGTCTGAACTTACTTTAGGGGTCTGAGTCAAGCCCTTGCTATGAATACCCAGAAAAGGGTTAAAATGAAAACAGATATAACAGGAGTTCTGATAGGACTAATTGTTCACCAATAGGTTATCTTTATACAGGCTATATGTATAAACATCCCATTTTTGGCCTTGTGTTACGCTGATTTCGCTCGAAGAATTTCGTCAGAACTCGTTCAAGGGGTCCAAGCAGATCCCACACTACCAAAGGCAGAGGAAAGGGTCAAAATCAAAATACTTTAAGCAGGGGATGTGATCCTTCATATGCGGAAACACTGTATATCTGCCTATTTGCCCTTTCCCGAACTACGTAACATAATCACGTGATCCGTCGTTTGGCTCCGACACTGAATGGAAGGATTATGTAGACACAATGAGAACAGATCATTATTGCTTAAATTTATCAAAACCAATTAAATTTTCCAAGTCTATAAAGGATTGAAATAATGCTTATACATTTTTATTTGACAACACGATAAAGATAAGTGAAAATTTGCTCAGATTTTGAATTAGTGATCTTAATTAAACACTGCCCTTCACAGTTCCCATATATTTTGCCATCTGCTGTGATAACGACGTGACGTTATCTAGGTCAATCAGCTGTGATGACGATATGACGTTATCTAGGTCAATCTGCTGTGATGACGATGTGACGTTATCTAGGTCAATCCGCTGTGATGACGATGTGATGTTATCTAGGTCAATCTGCTGTGATGACGATGTGATGTTATCTAGGTCAATCCGCTGTGATGACGATGTGACGTTATCTAGGTCAATCTGCTGTGATGACGATGTGATGTTATCTAGGTCAATCCGCTGTGATGACGATATGATGTTATCTAGGTCAATCCGCTGTGATGACGATGTGACGTTATCTAGGTCAATCTGCTGTGATGTTATCTAGGTCAATCATAGAAGTCCTAATAGTATGTACACAATTATTCCGTAAGTAGTCTCCATATTTCTTGGAACCCGCCACACGAATATCGTCCATACTATTCTTATTGCTTGAGCTGATATCCGAAAGGTGTTTAAATAAAAATACTTTAAGCAGGGGATATTATAGCCCAAAATATTCATATCAGTCAGCTCTATAAAGGCTATCCGTAAGCAATCCATAAGGACACGCCTATTTCTCCAGTTCTGCTCGACAAAGTTGGTCTCATCATATTCTAGGGGTCCAAGTCGACCCTTAAATAAGAATGTCCAGAAAACGGTTCAAATGAAAATTGGTATAACCAGGGTTCTGATACGTCTAATTGTTCACAAAATTGGGTTATCTCTATACGGGCTACATGAATCAACTTCTCATTTTTGGCCTTGCGTTATGCTGATTCCGTTCGACGAATTTCGTCAAAACTTATTCTTGGGATCCAAGCAGATTCAAAACTACTAAAGGCCAAAGAAGGGGTCAAAATTAAAATATTTTAAGCAGGGGATTTGATCGTTCATATGTGGAAATACTACGTATCTGCCTATAGGCTTTATATAATTATTCCATATTTAGTCTCCATATTTCGTGGAACCCGTCCGACGAATTTCGTCCAAACTTTTTCTAGTGTTTGAGCAGATCCCCGATTACAAGATATCCAAAAGGAATTTAAATCCAAATACTTTAAACAGGGGATCTCATAGACCAAAGTGTTCATACAGTACCATCGATCATCTCTATACAGGTTACATGTAACCAACCCATAAGGACACTCGTATTTCTCCAATTCCGCTCGACGAATTTCGTCAATACTTCTTCAAGGGTTACAGATACCTAGATACAGCATCTCAAACGGGGGATACAATTCAAATACTTTAATACGGGGATCTTAGGGTCCATATGTGGACGTTACAGGTAATGTCCCTACCGGCTTTTCATACCTACCATTTCTTGAGCCTCGAATTTCTCAGAATTGGCTCGACTAATTCCTCAACACTTTTTCGACTTTTGAGTCTATGCTTAACTAAAAACTGTCAAAGTTGGGTTCAGATAAAAATACTTTAAGCAGGGTCTCGCATAATCCTAAATGTTGATATAATCGATGATGTTAATATAATCGGTGCTGTTAATATAATCGATGCTGTTAATATAATCGATGCTGTCTTTATTGACTTTATATTGCCAACGCATAAATACTCGTATTTCTCCGATTCATCTCAACTTATTCGAGTGGCCTAAGTCGAACTCTAAATACGAATGCCCAGAAAATGGTTCAAATTTCATTTTGCATTTTTTGAATCGGAAATAAGTAACTGGTTACTTATTAATGATTGAACCGGGAATTATGAATTATTATTCAACGTGATTTCACCACTTTGTTAGCAGGTCTAACTGTTGAACATTCGAGCGAGCAAGGCTGCTTCAAGTTTTCCTTTATATCCAGCGTATTAAACGGAAGGAGTTTAATAACATTATCCACAAGAGACCAGACAAATACACGAGACAATTTTTTTACGAATAGCAAGAAAAACCAAAACAACAAAAAAAAAAATCCTAAGAACTTCTATAAGATTTCATAAGCACGTCCAAGTCGAAGAGACTTCTTGTTCGGTATGCTAAATATACAGGTCGCCCCCTAAAGATTCTTTGATGCTTTGATCCTCTTTAAATTTGGTCAATTTCTGTGGGGATATTTTTCTTTTATGAAATCATTTAAAAGTTTTTCTATTTTTGTTAATGGCAGCCATATTGGACGACAGATTGACATCGTTTGTAAAATTTTGAAAAACTTTGATGCCAGGATGCTTTCTGCAAATTTGGTTCAATTTTGATGAGCGTTTTTAGAGGATAAAAAAAGGTTTTGTATTTTCAGTCATTGCAGCTACATTTTCATATGCCAGATCAGCATAATTTGTACCAGTCTGAAAGACCTTCAATCCAGGGGGCTTCCTGTCAACTTTTGTCAACTTTAGCATATTTTGTACAGAACTGAAGGGCCTTCAATCTCGTATTCTTTTGGTAAAATTTGGTCAGGTACTGATAACCGCTTTTGAGAAGTCCCTGAAATGGTTTTCAACTTTTAGCAACTCTAGCTGTATTTGATGGCAAATTGGCATAATTTGTATAAATTTAAGAAATCTTCATAGCGGTGCTTTCTGTCAAATTTGGTCAAATTATTATGTTTAGCAGCTTTTGTGTAGAAGTTATTTAACAGTTTTTCAATTTTTTAGTAATGGTGGCCATATCTGATGGCAACTCAGCATCATTTGTAAAAACTGAAAGCCTTTAAATTCAATGCATGGTCCTCTCTGCTAAATGTTTTTCAAACTCTTTTCAGTGGATCTTAAGAAGTCATCTAAAGATTTTCTATTTTTGTAAACGACAGCCATATTTGATAGTGTATTGGCATTATTTGCATCAGCTTTAAAGACTTTTAGGCCATGATGATCTCTGCTTAATTTGGTAGAAATTGGTCCAGTGGTTTTTAGAAGAATTTAAAATAGCAAATCTTGATGGATGACAGTTGATGTTCAGTGGGCAGATGATGCATGACACAAGACTAATGCAGAACCATACCATAAGTTCACTTGGGCCTTTTGACCAGGTCAGCTAAAACATACTTTAAGTAATTAAGAACAGAATATGGTCTCCTTCAGAAAGATAACATCTTTTTATTTGAGGCTAGATTTGCAGCAATTATCATCTAATAAATATACACTGTAATCAATATTATGTGCTGAATCTTAATGACAACAAATAACCTGAACAAACTTTACATAGTATTAAAACTTTTAATGAATGCAGAAATGATCAAGTACACCAGTATTTAATTAAAACTTCCTATCCTTATCTCTATTATAGAATCAGAATAGAACAGTTAAATGTATGTAAATGCATGCAAGAGTCATACCTGCCATATTCCCTGACAGTGTTGGGTTTTTGCTGAAGACTCAAAAAGTGTGTTTTGAAGTCCCAAAGGGGGTCAGTGCGCATACCCAGAAAGCAATATCATCCAATGGAGAATAAGTTATCTTTTCATATAAACTTATAAAAATTTACTGGAAATTCAAATTTGATATTAAAAAAAAGAAAATAACATATATGTTTTCTTTGAAACACTTAATACACTTACAAACAAAAAATAGTAGGCAGATTTAGCATTGTCCAATACCATTACCATTCACACAGATACATGCCAACACTCACAAAATCACAAACAGACAGACATTAAATAATAAAAAATATACCACGTTTCTGTCTTTAAAATCCATTGGATAGTGAAATATTTTCTTAATTAGATGCTGTATTTGCTGCTCTCAATAGTTCAGTTGGGGGGTGGGGGTGGGGGGGTGAAGGTAATGCAAGTGTCATTTGTGTTGATCTTTGCACTCATTAGAGACTATATGTAACTGTTGTTAAAACTTCCCTGAAGATCTTGTTGAATTGTTCTTAGCAAAGAAAACGATCTTTCTGCATCTGTATTGCTGTTAGGGAGTGTCAAATATGTTGGGTGTGGTGTTGCTATGCCAACAGATGTCGTACACTCCAGAATGACTGATGTCAATATGTTGCCTGCAGTGTGTGCAAAAAATGAATTTAGTTTTCCTGGTCTTTGCTTGCTTTGCAGATGGCTCATGCTTTATTTAATCACAGCTGTATTTTGACATTTTACATCAAAAAGGAATCACACTTGTTCTCTGTTCTGACTACCGAAATAATTGTGTTTTACGTTTTATATATGGAGTGAAATCCGAGTTCAAAGAAACATTCCTGATTATCATGAAATTGCCAATAATCTTTAATAATGATGGCTTAAACATTCTCATACAAGGCAATGATGTGTAATAACTTTTGTTCTTCAACATACATCTCTTTCATTTACCTATAACTTCAAACGAATTGGATTGTTCCACTTTACCAACGCAAATTATCCTAATGGGCTCTCTCACAGCAGTCTTCAAAGGATTTAACACAGTTTCACGCTAGTTATTCTCAGCCAATTAGGTAATTTGTGAAATGGTGGTTGCCTGTGTGATCAGCTTATTTTTTAATTGCCTCTATGATAATCTATTCTACAAACTGCCGAGAGGGTAGTTTTACATGGACTCTAAGCAGGACTGTTTATTGTGTATACAGACTACATGTTAGGGATATAATAGTGGAGGTCAAAAATGATATCTCTCTCGATCTCTCCGTTTATTTTTTATATTTTTTTCTAAGATTACTGAAAATTGTGTTTTTCAAAACACAACCATGTCGGGGCATTTGTGAGTAAAAAATAGTGTTTTTTGCGTGACAACACATTGTGTTATGGCAGGTATGAAGAATCCAAGCTCAATGATATTTCTTAAGAAACAAGAATATATAAAACAAAGAACTAAAAACATTACTGTACGAGTACAAACACCTGAATATCTATTTTCCTATATATAATGCATGAAAGTATATCCTTAGGCAGGACAGTTACAAATACAGGAAAGAATTATATCAAAATAGGATTTAGCATATGTGCTGTCACATTTGTGGTACATACAAACGCAAAGAAAAAAATACAGGTTAATAATCATGTATTTTCTACTCTCATACAAATGAATCACAAATTTTAATATGTACATTTATTTCGTTTGAGTGTGGATCTTCAGTGCGGCAAGTGACACAAAAGTTTGCAATTTTAATGAATAAGGCCAGAACTTGAAGCAAGCTCTGAGATAAACTGACTAAAGACGGTAAATCGGGAGTTTAAGTCACAATTTTCAGCAATTTCTGTTCCTTTCGCTGGAAAAGATTTCACCCTTTTTGACTTAGTACTCTTGGTCCATAATTTCTCAGTACCGTATATATGCTCTTATAAGTCGCGACCAAATGCAAACTGCACAGACCCAGATATGCTGTTGCATAATGTGCCAGGAGATCTGGGTCTATGCAATTTCTTAGGATTAATCAGTAGAACAAACAACATAGACTCTGATGTGCTGGCGCATTATGCAACATCAGATCAGGGTATATGTTGTTTGCAGTTTGACTTGACTTATAAGCAAGTATATACAGTATAAGAATCCAATATTGCATGATGTACAGTCTTTCATAAAATCTAGGACACTAACCTAGACGCCTGTGTAGGTTTTGTTCTTAAAATAGTGCCTGTGCCTCTGTCATACCAATGATTCTTGCATTTATTCTTTCTCCTAATGATGTTCACTTTTCCTCTAGTTTGTCTAATTAGCTGAGGAAGTGAACACATGTAGTTGACACTACAGGTATTAATGTCAGCAAAGGACACTGAGCTCCTTAACAAAACAAAACATCACCTGTTCCCTTCATTAACAGTGTCATTATAATGTCCATAAAATTAATAACTTGTTCGTTCGATAGATGATCAAGACTTTTAAGTGCAGCAGAATTTCCAACAGTTCTAACTGGGCCTGAGATTAATCAGCTTGCTGACATTTGTCTAATAGTCAAACACAAATTTGAAGCAGTCCACCAAGAAATCTGGGTCAGTAGGCCATTTTCTGTAGAAATATGTTATAATTCTGTTAATTGCACATGTTATGAAAACAGCTGTTTTAAGGTTGATCTATTTTTTTGTATTTTCATCCAAATTTTATTGATGATTAGCATCGTTTGTTCAATATTGAAAGGCCTTCATGTCAGAATGCTTTCTATCCAATATGTAGAAATTCCACTGAGGTTTCTAAGATAAAGTCATTTAAAGTTTGTTTTAGTTTTGAGTAGAGGTGGCCATATTTAATGGTGGGTCAGGCATCATTTGTAAAACTTTAAAGGCTTTCATGATGGTGCATTCTGTCAAATGTGGTCATGTTCTGCTCAATGGTTTTTGAGTTGTTTACAATATTTTTTAAGAAATGGTTCTTTGTTGCTGGATTGGTATCATTTATATAAATTTGAAAAGCCTCAATTCCAGGATCCTTTTTGTCAAATTTGGTAAAATTGTATTCAGCAGTTTTTCCGAAGAAGAAAATAAAAGTTTTTTTTAATTATTAGTAATGGTGGCCATATTTGAGGATGGATCAGCATTTGTACAAACTTGATAGACCTTTATGCCAGGATACTTTCTGTCAAATCTAGTCAAATTCTGTTGTGTTTTTTTTTTAAAGAAAAAGTTGTTTAAAGGTTTTTCTATTTTTAGTAATGGCAGCCATATCTGAATCATTTGTACAAATTTGAAATGCCTTATTACCAGGATGCTCTCTAACAAGTTTGGTTAAAATAGGTCCAGTGGTTTTTGCGAGGTTGAAAATAGTAATTGTTGATGGATGGATGATATACAATGGACACAGGGCCATACCATAAGCTCATTTGGCCTAACAGTCAGGTGAACTAAAACCTTAAAGTGCTGCAGGCCCTAATTTTGTGTCCGAGATTTTAGCTGTTTCGAGTTCTTGAGGGTATGTATGTATGTGTGTATGTGTGTGTGTGTGTGTGTATGTATGTATGTATGTATGTATGTATGTATGTATGTATGTGTGTGTAGTATGTATGTATGTATGTATGTATGTATGTATGTATGTATGTATGTATGTATGTATGTATGTATGTATGTATGTATGTAGGACATTTTTCATTCTTGCCCTGATTTTAGGATTTTGTTCAATATGATTTTCGGCCAGTAAGAACTGAATCTTGTGGTCTGCTGGATGTCTTATTAAATAGAATGGAGTATATTTGGCTTTTCTGCTTATTTCAATGACATATTCTTCTTTACTGAATACTCAATACTTTTTTATACAAATTTGTATGGTAATGTGTAACAAAACTCTGCATATTCATATAAAGTCCAATATGTGTTACACAGATTAATTACATTTCTTGAATAAGGCATTGAGTCAAATGGATATAATTAATAAGGTCAGATAAGATCTGTTTTATTTCATGATTCCTGTACTTAATATGAGTAGTACATAATATTCAATAGAATAATTTTTTCTATAAAAAAAAAACAAATACGTTAAGAAATGAGAAAAAAAATGCAGCAAATTTATCTGGGTGCTCAACAAATTAAGTGCACTATTTAAAATATTTTTTTTTTATACTTTAACAGAGATTCGTTCACCAATCTCTCCCTATCCAGATCATGGTACCCAATTATCCAAATAATAAAGAAACTGAGCGAGAAAAAAAAAAACCTTTTCATTAAACATTTTACAGGGAGTTGAATAATATTTTTGTACAAACATGTACTACAAAAAAGAACATATAAATAAACACTCAGTGGCGTACTAAGGGTAAACGGTGTCCAGGGCAACAATGATGGCCCAAAGGGCCAGAATACAAGGCCCAAATTTTTATCAGCTGTTTTGGTGCCCCAAGACATCTGGCGCTCATGGCAACTGCCCCATCTGCCCCCCCCTTCCCGTTAGTACGCTACAGTAAACACTTTATTGTATGAAAAATATAAAGTTAAAATATTTCTTCAAAAATAATGAAAAAGTTGTATCTTCTATAACAAAAAAAATTATGATCCATTGGATAGTCCATATAAAATGGCAACATTTTTCTGTAGAGACATCCAAGCAAATGAGCAACTATTCTGGCTATATCTAGTTATTTTTTACAGAACAGAATTCCTTAATTCCACAATCTAGTGCAGGTTATTCTAGAAATAAACAAATGGGGTTGGTATAAGCAGGCACCTGCTTCCATGATGTTAGCTGCTGGTAGTAACCTTGACAATTTCAAGAACACTCAGTAAACTGCACAAATTAAATGGGATCACTGATTGAATTTTTACCTCCAAATAAGTGCCTACAAATCATCCCCATTAGTTTAATTATAAAATAGCTCAGCAGCAAAAGGGTATCTTAAATACATGTATTTATATTGATAACATCACATATATTTAGAGCAACCATCAGTATACAATACCACTGGTGACTTTCAAGATATTGGTATTTCATGTGCTGCAGCGTATCGTCCATACACAAAGTGGAAGAGCTGTCGTTCAATATCAACAAGCAAAGCACTAGCACCAAGTCTAAACAACTGCGGTGTTGTCCACTCATCACCAAGTTCTTCCTTCATCAATGACAGCCAGGTGCATGCATCTTTAGCTGCCCTTATCCCACCAGCAGGCTTAAAACCAACCTGTTCATAAAGGGTAAAAGATAAATAGAATCTACCACTGACTGGTAGAGAAAGGGAAATTCAAACCCAAGGAATAAACTGTTTTGTTGGGATCAACGTTTGTTTCAATTGTTATGACTGAGGTTTACCAAGGTCAATATGCCATTTATTCCTCAGGTTTGAACTTTCCAGCCTCCAGGGAACATCGGTGATTGCTTAGTTTTCTTGCCTATTATTTATCCCTCAGGTTTGAATTGCCCAGTCTTGACAAAACGTCACTAGTGTCTATTCTAAATCAGAAAATTTAGGGGTAAATCCCCCACCCCCTTTATAAAAAAGGTGACTTTCTAAATATAGGAGAGATTTATAAAGATACTGCTATAAAATATGATGTATGATATTTGCACATTCAGTTGAAATTTTGCATGATGTTTCAGAAATTAGCATGAATCTCACAACTTCACTTCCTAGAATATACCCTTATCAGTGACTTGTTATTTTTCTTGTCTATGGTCTATTCCTCAAGGTTGAAATTCTCAGTCTTCACAAAACATCAATGATTGGTTATGGCTATTTTTCCTGCCTACAGTCACTTTTTGTCCTAATTTAAACTTGTAAGAACATTTTGGCTATGGTGTAAACAAATCCATGTTGTTGCATCAGAACTGGCCTCATCACAATGAACAAACAAGGTTATCATACACATAAAACAAAACAGCTCCAAACCAGCAATGATTATCAACATCATTTAATGAATAATATCACTACAACAGTATCACATATATTCAAAATACATGTACAAGTAAATGAAGGCAAACAAATTTATTTATTGTCAAGTATAGGAAAATGTAGAGTTTGCAGTTAATATGGAGGTGCGTATTGCCTCCCTTGTTAAAAAGTAGTTCCATGTTGCAGACTGGTTGCTTGCTCACCTACTGTGTGGATAAGATAAGATTTTCTGGCACTGCTGAAATGTGGGATATTTCTATCTGGTATGCAAGATATGACAATATAACCCAACTTGAGGTATCCATATTGTTTTAGTTTATAAAGGCTAATTCTTATAAAAACAGTTTCGTGTTAGCAAACCATGCTATTATGTACCCTCCCTATATGCATTATAAAACTACCTCATTAATATTTCATTTTTAACATAAAATGTTAACATTTCTAATGATGACACCCCACCATGAGTGTCACCACCCCCATAGAGATATCTCACTATCTGTCAATGCAAGTGTGCCAAAAATTAACTGGGCAATTATGATCATAAATAGGATACATGATGGTAACCCATAATTCTGAGGCCTGTGATAAAACCTCAAATTAGAGAGAGGACAGCAAAGACACCATGCCCCAGGGAGAGCCCTGCCATAGTGGCTGGCATAGAGTCAAATTCATATAAAGAATATTAAACAAACAACATTAAGGTATCCAAATTATAGCAACTTCAAAGAAGTTAGGAACATTCTCAAATCATAAGCTAGGTTGTTGGAATAGTAATCAAAGTATCCGTGATACTGAGCTAACCTTTAAAAAGATAGTACTGGAAAGAAAGGAAAAGTGTAATGTTCAATATTGATACGAATTTTGACCAAAATGATGCTGAAAAGTCAATATTAAATCAATTAAATGGAGGTGCAATACTAGCTTACTATAACTAAATGTTAACAAGAGTACCAGTAATGTCACATTATGCACCTGTGCTGTAGTTTAATTGTCCTCTATGTAGATAACTGAAATTTTTGTGCAGAAACCATTTCTCATCTTTCAGTCACAGTGACACTGACCTTGGACCTTTTGACCCCAGAATCAACAGACTTCTTCCTTACCCTAAGTGCAAGACCTGTTCAAAGTTTGGTCGAGGTCTGTGATGTAGAACTAATGTTATTGTAAGGAAACATTTCTTCTTTCGGTCGCAGTGAAATTGACCTTTGACCTTTTCAGTCTAAAATCAATAGGCTTCCTCCTTACTGCAAGTGAAAATCATCTACAAAATTTGGTTCAGGTATGTGATGTGGAAATGATGTTATTGTATTGAACCATTTTGATTCTTTTAGTCACACTGACCTTGGTCATCGATCTTTTGACTCCAAATCAATCAAAATCAATAGGGTTCTTCCAAACCTCAAGTGCAAACCATCCACATAGTTTGGTAACTGTAGATGATGAAGAACTCAAGTTTTTGTTTAGAAACCATATATCTTCCTTTCAACCATTCTTCCTTACCCCAAGTGCATGCTAATAACAAGTGCACATCATTCACAAATTTTGGTAACTGTAGATGGTGGGCAACGAAAGTTATTGAACAGAGACCAACTTGATAACAGATATATGGATGGACAGACAGACAGACAAACAACATCATAACATAATACACTCTGCCTTATTGCGGGCATATAAAAAACAGCAATTAAAATATTACAAATATATATTAAATAGACCTAATAAAATTTCACTTTATTTAACCAAAGATAAAAACTGCAATGCTAGAAATGTTTTGACAAAACTAGAGCAAAAAGTGATGGATGCACTGCAAAGGACCTCACTTGCTTTAATATACTAAGATGGGCCTTAAACAAAGGAAGATAAAACATGGGCATTTTCAACAGTAATAGGCAACAACTCCATAAAATAATGATGTTAAATGCTTGCAATCAAATAGACACAAGTTCACACATATATGGCTGCACAAAAAATTCACTTGAAATTCAATGATTACTGGTATTACAGAGGTGCATAAACAAAAGTTTTATAAAAAGGGCCACCACTCTACCAATTAATGATATTATATCCCTAGAATAAATCACATGGGAAGTAGATGGCAGAAAATTAAACTCATCCAAGTTCTCATCAATGTAAGTTGCACATCTGACTCAAGTGACATCCAACATTCATAGGCAAAGTAATGCTTTGGAAACCTGTCTAGACAGATGGGAAATCAGAGGCCATAACACCATTATGACATGACATACACAGTTGAAAATGAAGCTCATCTGAGGTCTCATTAATATAAAAAGTATACCAAAAATTTAATTTAAATCAAACAACCCTGGACAAAGTTATGCTTCAGAAACCAAAGTTTAGGAAGATGGGCAACCAGGGGTCATAACTCCTCTAAACATAACTGTTCAATGCTGGAAATCAAACTCATTCAGAGTCTCGTCAATAAATGACTGCAAGATAAGTTTAATTGAAATACTACAATTCCTAATAAAGTTATGCCACAGAAATTGAAAATTAGAAGAACAGGCAATCAGGGGCCATAACTCTTCTAAATCAAGACATGAATGCTGGTATTCAAACTCACTCTAGGTATCATCAATATAAAACTGCATGCCAAATTTGTTTTAACTCTACCTAATGCTGTTCTGATTACTTAATTGATGAACATAGCCTCTTTCAGTAAAGCGACCAATTAAACAATCACTATTTCTGTGATCTATCATGGTGAAATTCAGTTCTGCATGATTCAAACTGTTTTAGATTTCAAACTATTTTTTAAAATATCCCATGATTTGGCAAGGCAACATGTGGGCAAATTAATACATTTTTAATTGATCATGAATCAGTTAAAAAAAAACTGATGGTCAATCATTAAACTTTGCTCATTTCTCAACACTAAATCCAATAATCCTTCATTAAGTCATGCTGCTGAAATCAAAGTAAGGAGGATGGGCAATCAGGGGCCATAACTCCTGCAAATGATATCATGAAACATTGAAAGTGAACTCATTCAAGGTTTCATAAATATAAGGATGCGTGGAAAATTCTGTTCAAATCCAACAATATTTGTTAAGTATGAGATGTAATGATAGAAATCAAATTCATTCAAGGTATCATCAATATAAAAATTCATGCCCAAATTTGATTAAAATAAATCAGTTCTTGGTAAAGTTAAGCTGCTGAAAGCAAAGTTAGGAGGCTGGGCATTCTGGGACAAAAACACTTGTAAATGATGGTCTGGAATGATGGCAATTTATGTCCTCTGAGGTCTTATCCATATAAAACTGCATGCAAATTTTCAAGTTATGTTGTGGAAACCCAAGTTTGGAAGCCAGGCAAACAAGGGCCATATCTCCTCTCAATGATGACATATAATAGTGAAAATCAAGTATTCCAATTTCTCATCAGTATAAAGCTGCACACCAAATTTGGTAAAAATCCAACTGTTCCAAGTAAAGTTACATGTACCTTGTGGAAACCAAACTGTTGACAGATGGACTAATGAAATGTGATTACTAATGGGCACAGAGTTTGTAAAGTGAGGTCGTCATGAGAAAATGTTAAAGACTGAGGCAATATAAATCTTTTGAAAGGTCAGATGGAAATTTGCTGTTATGGATGAACTGCATTTCCCCCCTCCTCTTGGCAGCAAGTCTTGATTTTTAAAGAAAATATAATTTCTAAATATTTTAAACACTTAATTCAAAAGTCTTTACTTGCCAATAATATCAATTATGCCATTATTTTCCTTGCCCCTCTGTAAAAACAGTTTATCTACCTTGTGTACTGACTGTTGTCAAGTAATATTTCCATGGATCACCTAGTTTTGAGGATGTAACTTGCTGGTAAATGCATGTGTTGAACCAAACCAGAAATTGTATCATTTCAGAATTCTGTACATAGGCACAACAGTCAAGAATCTTTCAAAATCTAAGTTATTTTTAATGTAATAAGGATAAAGCAGACAATCAAGTCTCATAGGATTCTCAAATTGCAGCAAATTTCTAGTTTTTTTAAAACCTGTATTTTTCCTGCTTCACTCAATTAGCATTGATTTACAAAAGAAGGTAAAGACCCTAGTATTTATTTCATACACTCAAGTACTTGCTGCTGCTTTACAAAGTAATGTTTATATTATCTGGTCAAAACCAAAAGTGTCACAGCCAAATGTTTCAAAATGTTGTGGGTTTTTATACAAAAATTTTAGAAATTCAGAAGTCATGTCTTAGAAGAAATGATGTGATGGGCCAGATACATCGCATACAAAATATCTAAATACTATGAAAAAAATTAATATAGGATTAAATGATCATGGCTAACTATTTATCAAAGTATAAATTTTTACCTAATCAATCACAATGTTAACTTTGTCAGTGATCGGGTAAAAATGTACACTTTGATAAATACCTAACCATGATCATCGAATCCTTATAATTCCAATTTTCCTCCGTTCTGTCATAAAATCAGTATATTCCATCAACAAAGCATTCGATTTTAGGTAGCTCATAGTTTTCTTTAATTAGCTTCTTCACACTGCACCGGAATACCAAGCCCCATCTTTTATCATTAATGTGGAACTAAGTGGATAGATGACCCTTGGCAAGCAAAGATGATGTAGCCTATACAAAATAACAACACAAGAGTTATTGAGGGACACCATGATTTTTTATTGAGCAAATATACTTATGTGTTTAGCATTCATTGTTCTTGCTTTCAGCACAGTTTGACCTTTCCCCTACAAAAGTTGAAACCATTTTTGGTGAGATCCGCTGCTCTTACATCATATGACCATAACCCTAAATAACAGCTGATTGAACACATGATGTCAAGCAAAAATGTAGTATTTCATGAAGGTACATTTGCTTTTAAAGCCTGCCATATACTATTTTTTGCAAAAGCACAGTGTGTTTGGGTTCAGGAAGGACTTGTGATTGCAATGTTTGAACTTCTAATTGGAGTTTTTGACTGCCGTTGCCAAATTTGATCTAAAGTCAAAGTAGGGTGGTGAGGGGAGATTGTTGTTATTGAGATGTAGTAAGGAGTTGTTTTGACAAAGCTCAACAGAAAGCACTGGAAACCGATTTGGAAACCGAAAGCAGGACCCAGAATTTACTGATGTGTACAAAATTCCAGATCAGTATCACATGACCCTTTAGAGCCAATCACATGGCAGAAAACACAGCCAATTCATAACAACTGCAATTATTCTGTGCTCAAAAGTTTTTGTCATAATAATATAATGTATAATCAGTAACCTGCATTGGTAAAAATAATTGACTATTGATTTCAGACACTAGGATAAAGAAGGCATAATACAGTCTTCATAATATTTACAAATAAAATTCCAGCCAAAATGTGAAAAAGTAACTTTCTGCTGAAAAATGTGAATGTATGTAAAAGATTTTACAGAAAACAGGTTCCTATATCTCATTCATGGAAACACGTGATACAGATTGTAACAGACACGAAAATATCTGAATAGTGGTCAAGACTGACTTTCTGCCGAGAAAAACTCAAATACATTACATAATATTCAAATAGGCCATTTATTGATCTAATGGGTATGCTATTGCTTCCCAGCATTTAACAATTCATTTAGAATATCTGTGGAAACATGTAATGGAATAAGTAAAATCAGGTCACCAAGTCCATCATTTTAAACTCCATTCAAGCCCAGCGCCACCAAAATACTTTGTAAACTGATATTACAAAAAATGATAATGCACTGCAGTAGATTTGAAAAGGATTTCTATAATTCATCACTAAACTAGCTCTTTCCAAGCTAACTAGTAAC
This sequence comes from Margaritifera margaritifera, assembly GCA_029931535.1. NCBI lineage: Eukaryota > Metazoa > Mollusca > Bivalvia > Unionida > Margaritiferidae > Margaritifera > Margaritifera margaritifera. Next base: position 1,458,439 of record JAQPZY010001260.1, read on the forward strand.
CATTTTAAAGAGAAAATCTGTATTCAAACACAAGCATCCCTGCTCAAGTGTCCATAGAATGATGAAATGAAGTTTCATTCAAAAACCTTGGCTTTTGCCCACAGGGATAAATGACAGACTAGTTATAACCTCAAATAAATATTAAACATATTGATCTTAGAACCATTCTATCATTTATCCCTGAGGGCAAAAGCCAAGGTTTCCAAATGTCTTATGATAATTGTTTCTATTTTCCAGGTTGCATCTAGGTTTTTAAACATTTGAGCCATGTGCCTCCTTACCACTAGAAAAGCTGCCACCTACATGTAACACACAGGCATTACTTGTGCATGTAATATTATATATGTTTATCATCCTATCTACTTCTATGCTATGTTAAAGGACAGCAAATGAAAAGCTCAAAGGTCAAATGTGAAGGTTTCTGTTTAAACTTATTTTTGAAAACCCCATATTCAAAAATGTTATCCTAGATGTCTATTGCATTGTTTATGAATAACTGCATTCAAAAGTATGACCCAATCATAAGTTGATGCAGGACCTGATACGTACGTGGATGTGATGTATCACTAGAACAAAGAACTAGCTAACATTGAGATTATTGTGTTGGGAATTAGCAATGTTATGAAATGAACAGTGATTCTGTGGAAATTTTATGAAATTAAAATGACTAATGCCACACCGAGTCAATATGGTCATCGATAGATGAAGAGAAAAAAAAAAACAAATTACGACAATTATTGGAAAGAATTATGAAAATACTGTGCATTCAAATGCAGATGCATGATTATGTAAGCCACATTGAGAAAGTAAATACATAGATCCATAATTGAAATTATCAACAATAACTCTTCAAAAATAAACTGCAGATTTTTTAAATGGTACATGGCGGATCCTGCCTTCTTTAAATGTAACCCCTTATTTCATAACATTATATTTTGTCATGTTATACTTGATAACAGCAGCTGATCTGTTTCCGCCAACATAATCTATCCTCTTAGGTTCCATAAATGTTTCAATTTTTGGAAGTTCTTAACTGCCAATGTTGGAAATTTAGAAGTCCTATACCTCAAGCCTGGAACTACTGTCATTGCACTTACCTGAATATATATTATATATATATATATATATATATATATATATATATATATATATATATATATATATATATATATTATATATATATATATATATATATATATATATATATATACTGAATATATATTATATATATATAAGGAATATCAAAAAAGAAAATAAAAATTTATAAAGTTATAAAAGACAGCTTACCTGCTTACAGGTATCCAATTTATAAAAAAATGTATTTTAACAATCTTTAGAAAGCTTTTAACAAATCTTATAATGAACAGAACACTAAACCAAAAATGTATTGCTTTATGCATTTACAAACTGCACCCAATTCCTAGGAGTAAGGTCTACTTAGAATTGCACTTTACTGATAAACATTGATAATGTACTTTATGAAGACAATAAACACGATATCCATCACCTTCCATAATATTGCCACAGGAAGCATTAATTGTTAGGAACATATATGTTAGTTTAAGAACAACTTTCCAAGGTCTATTTAATCTGTTTGTCATAAAAAGTCTCACCATTACCAACACAGCCTTGTACAGTTTAGCTCTGCTTGCTTAAAATTGGTGAGGTTGTCTTGCATGGTAATGACAAAATTCAATGGTTTGACCAGTACCAGTTTCAGCAGAGATGAAAGTGACTTGTCTAGTACCCTCTGAAGTCTGCCGCCCAGTAAAGTTGTGAAATATACATACTTAGTTGTTAGCACTTAGTGTTAGCCACACTGTCACTCTGATCTCTGAGATTCAGCGTACTTTTAGCAAGATGCTGGCAGTGATCCTTCTGAATGGTAGTGGCAGTACATAGGCTGGCTGGGAATAAGTATAATTTTTAAGGACAATCGACCTAAATATGCTTAAATCAATGACAAACACATTGAACTCAGTTATTCCCTTACCAGTGTCCACACAAGGTCAAAATGGTAATGGTGACCACGCAAGAAATGACAGTTGAGTCAGCATTGTTTTCTTAATTGGGTATTACAAAGCAATTATAGCGACAAGTAACTGGCTCTGGTGGCAGAGAAAAGTTGCATTTCAGAATGGTTGTGATGACAGGGGTTTATTATTTGGGCATAGAGGCTGAAGAAATGGAAGTTCCAAGGCCATCCAGTGGTAGAATTCTGGATATCCTGAGAAGTCAGGCACATGATACGCTGGGATGACTGTTAATGGAAATCCTGTATAAAGCAAATGTTTAACAAAGATATATGTTTGCAGTTCAAATTTATGTACTGGTACCCTATGAAAGGGAATGTTGTATTTTTACAATATTTTTCTTCTTCTTCTTCTACTCTCTTGCTTGCTGTCTCATTTTCCAACAATGATTGCCTAAATGATATGTCTAAATCCTCTTTTCAATGTTTAGGATTTGTGATAATCTTATCACTTGCAATATATCTGGAAAAATAAAAAAATTAGAATGCGCAGAATGGCTTGCTTGAAAAACTCCTAGTAATTCCCGGTTTGACACCATATAATTCGTATATCCCTACTTTCAGCATTTTTTTTTTCATTTAGAAATAAAGAAGAAAAAAAAATACCCCTTTTTCTGTTTTAGATCACAATTTGCAACTCAACACTGCACAAAATCCATCATTTTTACCTTAAATAATCATGCACTCAATACAATTCTACAACAGTGGCTGGTGGGCTTGTTCTAGAATGATGTCACATATAAGAGCAAACAGAAATTTTATGACTCTTTCATAGAAAAGCATTCAACAGACAATTCCAAAAATGAGTGCAAGTTGTTCAAAATGGAGACAACTAGGTTCTGAATTTATTTGCATCAGATGGTGAGAATGAAAACTCTGCCAGATTCAATGGGGGATGGATGCATGCAAATTTTAACCAGAGGATTCCCCATGATCTGACCTTAAAAACTAAAGTGACCCTGGCAAAAATAAAATATAAAACTTGGAACCTATTTTTATTTGAATCCCCATATGTCATTTTAATTTTAAATAAATACATGTATAAAAATACGAAAAATAAGATATCTTTTTTTATGACGGTCTTAGGAAAAATGAAGAGATGACAATAGTGAAACAAAAAATTTTCATGATTCATCTATTTTGTTTACAAAATGGTATAATTAACAATGGATAAGAATATTTTCATGAGGTTTTTTTTTTTGCATCATGCAGAAATGTGTGCAAATTTCTCTTGCTTACATTATATGTATAAACTCAAGACATCATTGTCAAAACTCCAATAGAAAACATTTTTAAAATGTGTTTTTCAATGAAAAGCTAGTTTTTGTTCAATAGTATCTTTATTCTAATGTAGTATTTTATTCAAGATTTTAATCCAACTGAAAAGTAAATTTGTCAAGCTTCAATTTCATATATAAAGTTTATAGCAGTTGTGCTTTTTTCTCAAACTGAAATAATGAAAAACAAAATGTTCACCTGAGTCCCTTGTCTGATCTAATTTATATGGCTGCAGGGAGGATCACCTCATTTGGGACCTGGCAGAAAATTAGTTTTAACTGAGCACCAAAAAGGCTTAAACAGTTGATCAAATCAACTATTTGATTTTACACCAGGCATCTTGGCATTTACAGCTCATAAAATGAAGTACATTATCACAGCATGTACCTATGAAAAAAAGAAAGCTAGTCACTTTTTGCCCATCAGTCATCAGAAAATGGGCCCTGCAAATGATATAGGCTGGTACAAAAAAAGCTCTGAAAAACATCTCAACTCTTCAGATTTTCCTGTTGTTCATCCTCAACAATTTCAGTCCTTTCTTTAGAATTATCTCCCTCAAAACAAAATCAAACAGACTACAAAGTTTGGACTGTTTCTCCATTCAGTCACATGGCAGGTCTGGTGCATGAGGCATGCAGAGATAAAACAGTCAATCAGAACTCAGTATCTGACAATTAAATTACTGACTGTTGTACTGGTTCTTTCAGACAGGGCCTGTATAGACTTCTGTGCATAGCAAGAAAATGCATATGGGACTGATACAAACTAGCAAACAATGCCTATTTTTGCACCACTTTAAGCACAAGGAGACTACCGTATATACTCGCATATAAACCGATACCAACTGCAAACTGTATAGACCCAGATATGCCGTCGCATAATGTGCCATCAGATCTGGGTCTCTGCAGTTTGTAAGGACTAATCAGTAGAACAAACAACATAGACCCAGATCTGCCATCACATAATGTGCCAGCAGATCTGGGTCTATGCAGTTTGTAAGGACTAATCAGTAGAACAAACAAGACCCTGATCTGCCAGCGCATTATGCGATGGCAGATCAGGGTCTATGTTGTTTGCATTTGGACCCGGATTAAATGGTACATATATATAGCATGATTTCAAATTTTGCAGGAATCACACTATTGTGCACACTATATGCAACCTTGTATTTCTTGTATCACCATTACTTTCAAATACCAGAAGTTTGCATATCAATATGCCAACATGTTAAATTTCACAGGACAGTAATGTTTTCTTTGTCTGCAAAGATAAATATAACTGATACTTCATATCGCATCTATTCTTGGTAAAAACTACACAGATCAATATTGACGACAAATGTCAGCCAGAGCCCCTTCGTTCTCCAATCACCTTCACAGTTGTTGGACTGCTCTGCAGAGATCAGGAGTTTTGCATCTTAAGTTGAATTCTTAGATCTGTAGCCAACACTAAAGTACTGTATATACTCGATTATAAGTCCAGTCCAACTGAAAACTGCACAGACTCGCATATTGCACCTGTCCATCAGACCTGGGTCTATGCAGTTTTCTCAGAGTAATCAATAGAACAAATGACATAGACCCTGATCTGTTTCTGCATTATGCAACGGCTGATTAAGGTCCACTATGTTATTTACAGTTGGATCAACTTATAAGCGAGTACATACGGTAATGTAGTCCATCAATGTCATATTGACAACTAAAATATAGATAATAAAAGGATTTCATCCCTTACCTTGTAACCTGTTGTATGGAAATATTCCCTAATTGCTCGGACCATGACTAAAGCAACCATAAATGTTGCGTTGACACCCTCCTTGCCTGTAGATGTTTTGATGAAATCTGCCCCTGCAGAAAAGAAAAAAATTGCACTCATAAAGTTGGTCTCTTTTCATTAGTACCAGAAACATTAAAGAACTACCACTAAAAAGTGAAACAAGGAGAAAATTTAATAAGGAGATTTCTACAATAATTTTCTTTTCAAGCTTGAGATATTAAATGTATGGCAATCATAACCCTGACAGAACACCTAATAAAAACTTGTGCTTTCGATGTGATATGGCCATAGACTCCTAATGAGATCTGGTGTATTCAATGTGATATGGCCATAGACTCCTAATGAGATCTGGTGAATTCAATGTGATATGGCTATAGACTCCTAATGAGATCTGGTGTATTCAATTTGATATGGCTATAGACTCCTAATGAGATCTGGTGTATTCAATGTGATATGGCTATAGACTCCTAATGAGAACTGGTGTATTCAATGTGATATGGCTATAGACTCCTAATGAGATCTTGTGTATTCAATGTGATATGGCTATAGACTCCTAATGAGATCTGGTGTATTCAATGTGATATGGCTATAGACTCCTAATGAGATCTGGTGTATTCAATGTGATATGGCTATAGACTCCTAATGAGATCTGGTGTATTCAATGTGATATGGCTATAGACTCCTAATGAGATCTGGTGTATTCAATGTGATATGGCTATAGACTCCTAATGAGAACTGGTGTATTCAATGTGATATGGCCATAGACTCCTAATGAGAACTGGTGTATTCAATGTGATATGGCCATAGACTCCTAATGAGATCTGGTGTATTCAATGTGATATGGCCATAGACTCCTAATGAGATCTGGTATATTCAATATTCATAGACTCCTAATGAGAACTGGTATTTTTGATGTGATATGGCCAGAGACTCCTCATGATATGGCCATAGACTCCTCGGTGTATTCAATTTGATATAGCTATAGACTCCTAATGAGACTCCTAATGACAATGGGTGTATTCAATGTGATATAGTCATAGACTCTTAATGAGAATGGGTGTTTTCAATGTGATATGACCATAGACTCCATAGATTCCTAATGAAAACGGGTGTATTCAATGTGATATAGCCATAGACTCCTAATGAGAACTGTGATATAGCCATAAACTCCTAATGAGAACTGGTGTTTTCAATGTGATATGGCCATAGACTCCAAATGAAAATGGGTGTATTCAATGTGATATAGCTATAGACTCCTAGTGAGAACTGGTGTTTTCAATGTGATATGGCCATAGACTCATGATCAAAGCCTTTATTAAATGCACTTTGTTCAAATTTGGGGGAAATTCCAATATCCTCTTATCTCTGATTGACTATTTAAGATTTATCTAATACAGTAGCTATGATGCCATAGAAACTTTCAGAAAGCCTGTTTTACTAATGGGGATATTCCCATTAGATGGCACTATGAACTGACCATGCAAATAGCAGCTGTTTAACAAGGGAGTCTGTAAGCGCTTGTGTGAAGATATGGCAGGGGCATCAAAATGTGTTTCCACTGAAATGCGGTCAGATGCATTGACACATGCTTGCACTGAAATGAGGTAGGGGCATCAAAATGCACTTGTATGTGGGAAAGGGTTAAGTGTTTTTTTTTAGAAGAAGTTATTAAAGCTTTTTCTATTTTTAGTAACAGCATATTTGATGGCAGATTGTCATCACTGTACAAAAATGTACATGCCAGAATGCTTTATGTAAAATGTGATCAAATTCTGTTGTGTTTTTTCATAAATCGTTTAAAGGATTTTCCATTTTAAGTAATAGCTAAAAGTCTGCCAACATTCTATACAATTTAATTTTTTTCCAGATATTTTTTCTTGTGAAATCAAAATCAATACTTAGCAAAGTCCTAACAGTACAACATACTTTCCTGCCCTGCTACATAAAAAATACTCTGAACTTTAAACCTAATCAAATAAAAATGAATCCAGTTATACACTGTGAAATTTCTCGTACTAATTGCCTTCTATTCCAGGACATAAACTTGTCAATTACCTGCCATCATACAAGCTAGACTTGCTTTGTACACATTAGTGAGACTACCTAACTCCCCTGTGGCAAGAATTGTCTTCATGTGTGCCTCTCCACAGGCTTCCTTCATCAATCTCACTTCATCATACACCCCTGAAATAATAAGTACATACAGTAAACAAGAGTGTCACAAGACATTAAAGTTGGCTTACATATTAATGCAATACACACATATATCAGCATATTCAAACAATATATTGTACTAGTGCATGATGCTTTTGGTGCAATTACACTGGATGTGATTGATGCTTTTAGTGCAATTACACTGGATGTGCATGATGCTTTTAGTGCAATTACATTGGATGTGATTGATTTTAATATTGACAATCACGTAGATGGTTTGCAGTCCTTGTTAATGTTGGGTCCTTTATTTATGAATAATGAAAAATGAAAAACATAATTATTTTTTTTTTTTACATAAAATTAAATGAAATATGGGGGACTATGGTAGCATGAGAGATATTTGCCTAAAAGCAACTTTTTAAATTATCATTGTAACTTGAAAAGTAGGCAACAGTGCCCAATTTTCTATTTAACATACACATTTCAAGACACGGATCAAGAACATAAAAATGCAGTTCAAAAATATGCATTTTCTTTGTACAATATGCATTCTTTTTTTTACAATATGCATTTTCTTAATACAATTGCATTTTCTTTGTACAATATGCATTTTCTTCATACAATTGCATTTTCTTTGTACAATATGCATTTTCTTCATACAATTGCATTTTCTTTGTACAATATGCATTTTCTTCATACAATTGCATTTTCTTTGTACAATATGCATTTTCTTTGTACAATATGCATTTTCTTCATACAACTGCATTTTTTTGTACAACATGCATTTTCTTTGTACAATATACATTTTCTTTGTACAATATGCATTTTTTTTGTACAATATGCATTTTCTTCATACAATTGCATTTTCTTTGTACAATATGCATTTTCTTCATACAATATGCATTTTCTTTGCACAATATGCATTTTCTTCATACAATATGCAATATGCATTTTCTTTGTACAATATGCATTTTCTTTGTACAATATGCATTTTCTTCATACAATATGCATTTTCTTTGTACAATATGCATTTTCTTCATACAATTACATTTTTTTGTACAATATGCATTTTCTTCATACAATATGCATTTTCTTTGTACAATATACATTTTCTTCATACAATATGCATTTTCTTTGTACAATATACATTTTCTTTGTACAATATACATTTTCCAATATGCATTTCATGCATTTTCTTCATACAATATGCATTTTCTTCATACAAAATCTAGACAATAACTGCAAACACATGAACTAATTGCAAAAATTTAACCAACGATAGTAAAAATTGGAAATATATTACAATGAGCATCTTTTGTTGTAAGTATGTAATACCAAAAGATATTCATATCATTATCAACTTCATGATTAAAGCATGAGCAGTGCCCAAGAAATGAACATCAAATACAAAATTTATCACAAGTCACTTAACTGTAAAATATGGGCCATAACGACCTACTTTTGGAATGAGGGAGTATGGCTCATCAAGATGCATGCTCTCACCAAGATTCATTATTCTAGACAGGATAGTATGTACACAGAATGCAAAGAAATGAGCTTAAAAAAAACTTAACCTAAGCCCGTATATTGTGAAATGTATGCCACAGTGACCTTTTTTGTACGGGTGTGTGTTACTAATAAACATGTATACAATCATCTAGTTTCATGATTCTAGCATGAAGTTAGAACACAAAATTTTACCAGACAGTGATGCATAAAATATGAACCACAGTGACCTCGTTCTATGATGAAGGTGTAGTACCATCAAGGTACATACCCTAACCAAGTTTCATGATTCTAGGTATAGTAGTATGTACATGTACACAGGATGGGAAAAAGAAACATATGGTCATGTACTAAAAAGCAAACACTCAACCAAAACCTGTAAAATGTGAAATGGAGGTCACAGTGACCTTCTTTAATTGCAAGAATGTGGTACTAACAGAGATGCATACAATCATCTAGTGTGATGATTCCAGCATGAACAGAGCTTAAAAAATAAACTTCAAACACAAAATTTAACTTTTGTGATAAGGATGAAGTTCTTATCAAGATGTATCTACTCACCAAGTTTCATCATTACAGGCATAATAGTATGAATACAAGGTGCAAAAACCATGTGTCATTATGAGCTAAATAAAAAAACCATGTCAGTAAAATTTGAAATTTTGGTCACAGTGATCTTTTTCTGTCAGGGTGTGGTACTAATAAAGATGCATACAATCATTTAGTGTGATGATTCTAATATGAACAAAGCTTGCAAAATAAACTTAAAACAAAAACTTTAACCAAAGTCAGTTAAGCATAAAATATGGATCTTAGTTACTGACTTCTTTTAATATAAGGTGTAGATATGTCAAGATCAAGATGCATGCCCACACTGGGTTTCATGATTCCAGATACATTATGTATACAGGGTACAACAAACTTGAACTAAGTGCAAAAACTTAACCAAGAATGTACAAATAATGTTCCCCCTGAAGGTTCAAGGATGTATAATAGGCCATATGGAGCCAACGTCTCTCAGCTGGGATAAGGCACATTATGATGGTTATGCTTACAGGGCCTTGAACTTTTTAAAAGATAGGTTTATATTAAAAATCTGACTTTGTATTCTAAGGATTTTACATGTTTCGCCTTTTTCTTTGTTCTGTATCACTTTTTGGGGGAATGCCTAAACTTACTTGGCACTATACAGCCAGGATTGAGCTGATGTGCCATTAAAACCTATTCATACATACATACAAATAACGTACATATATGCACAAAGTTATCCCTCTCCCCAGTGGGTAGGTGCTATGAGCCCCACTGCAAAAAATGTTGCCTACCTAGGAAGAAAGAATAGTTGTTATGCAGCGAGGTTGTACATATGCTATTATATGTGGAGCCACAAACATCAAAGGTAGTACAATAACTCGACTCTACTTAGAAGAGGCAAGCTAATAAACATCTTTGAGAATTAAGCAAAGCTTAATTTTTAGTTCATTTATCAACTTTAATTTTTAACTTAGAATGTAAGAGAGGAAAGGCTCAAAACAATAACTGCCTGGAGTACAAGATCTTTTTCTATTTCAAAGAAAGAGTACCATAATGACGGCAAGTCTTGGGACTGGAAAAAATTATTATTATTTTTCATGTCCCAAGACTTGTATGCAATAAAAAACATAACATTTCTGGTGTCCCAACTTACAGACACAAAAATGTAAAGACAAAAATTGGCAAGATCGCCATATGTCAATGAGCAATGACCAGCTCTTGTTCAATTACCATGTCAATAAACTGTTATAAACTATTAAGATTGTTGTTAGGTTATTTATTTTGCATGCGCATAATTTCTGATTTCTCTAACATGAAATTGAATAAAGGTAAATAAACACTTTATAATTCACGAGCCATTTAGAATTTACCGTGAGACCTGTATTATAGTGCACAGTGCATAGCATGCTTAGCATCGCTTATATCCTTGTTTATTCCTAAAAATACTAGATGCAGATTTTGCTTTATTCATTCTTTTTCACCAATCTCATTCTTTCAGGTCACATTTCAGGTATACATCCATTGGTGTTTTATTTACTTTGATTCACATGCGCAACATTTACCATCTTCAGTGATATAAGGAACCCTACAAAGTGATGTAATCTATGTGAAAAGATACATGTTTAACTCATTAATCCCTAGCGCCACGTTTACGCGTCATGAGGTTGTACCTTACTTCCGAGCTCTGTAACATCAACATCATTTAAGATACACTAAAGTGGATGCTATTGCAGGAAAGTAGACATATGTAGCTCTACAATGATACCAAATAATGTTGACTTTCTACTCACATTAAAAAGTACAGCGAACAAAATGCATTTTTTGAGACCCGATTTTTTTAGGTCAAAAATTGACAGTTGCGGAACCGGAGTTTGTGTCCGGATTTTAGACTTTTTGGCCTTAGATCTAAAGCAGACCTGTCTGAACTGCACACAGACAGATGAACCTTTGCAAAAAGTAGGATAAGTTTGAGATTTGGAGAAAAAAGGGGCCAGGACACAAAAATCGGGGGTCCAATACGAAAAAAAAAAAAAAAGAAGGCCAACTTTTACCCTTCTGCACATGTGCGAGCATAATAGCCAATGAAAAACAATGTTTCTGATACACCTAAGCATCCGGCTAAATGATAAACTTTCTTAAGCAGATCTGTTTGGCTGAATTCAGAAGTAACCCCAAAAATGTGTTGCCTACCCCCATTTAATGCGAAAATGATAAAAATCTCCAGGGGTTAATGAGTTAACTAATATTTATAAATATATTATGTACATAACCAGCATGTATTCACATAAGTGTCATATATTCATGAAAGAATGACCATAATAAGTTAAAATTCTGAATACAGACTGACTAGATCATCATCAATCCATGTTCGTTTTGTGTTTTTATTCAAAAGTATAGTCCGGACCCTTTCCATTATGAATCGTACACCACCTTTGGTCTTTGAAAGTATTTACCTGGCACAGATACTATCTAGCTGAGGATTATTTAATCCCTTTATACCTTACAAATTTCAAACCAAACCTTGTTCCGTCTGCACAAACTATTTTATTTTGGAAAAATAAAGTTGTTAACGAGTGCAATATTAAAGAAATGCTATTTATAGTACAATGACAGCCTAATACACGTCTTAAGGTGCATGGTTGCGATGTGGATCCTCGCGAAGGTAAAAATAAAAGTCGGTGCATTTATACTGTATACAATGTGCAAGATACCAACCGCTATAATCAGTAAAATTAAAATAAAGGGTACAAAACTAGTGATAAAAATTCTCTGAATCATAAAAATGTAATGAAAAAATTGCAATAATTTCGTGTCCCAACTTGTATAGGTCATAAAAAAATTAGTTTTGAAAATAATTAAGGGTGTCCAAAGAAGACTTATAGTGTCCCAAGACTTACCGTCTTTACGGTATGAGTATGAGTACTTGGATTTTCAATACTCCAGTGTACAAAGTAATTGAGTGCCGTGAACTCAGATAAATGTCTTTTTTCCATTATGTACTAATTTATATATATGTATTTATTATCCTGATCATTATTATCAACGTTCCTGTTAATTACAGCCTAAAGAAGTTTCTTCATATGATCACAAAAAGTTATGTTAAAGTTGATCATGACATATTTTGCAATTCTTTTTTTAAAAATCTGTACAACCATTTCCTGCTAGGTTGCTTACAGTAAAACACATTAAATCTGTACTACCACTTCCTGCCATTCAGTGCTTCAGCCAGGTTTGAGAAAAATGGGGCCAATTGGCCCCCTTCATTTGAAAAAGTGGGCCAATGGTGTGATCATAATGGACCAACCTCATAATAAAGTGAGATCATTTACATGGTCTATTTTACCTGTTATTTGCATGAGTTACCAAATAAATTACCTTCTTTACTTTAAGATTCTCCACTTTGATGCCTCTGACCATACACTAATGGCGCAGAAAAAGTCAAATTCTTCTATTTTCTGCCCCTCCAACATTATGGTCATCAGTCTTTGCAATGTGTCAGCTTTCAAGCAATTTCTTGAGGGTATGTGAATGTTGTTCTGGCAGCTAAACCCTCGTTCACAATCAGCTGACTGCAATGGTGTCAGAAGGGCAAGCCTTGCTAACATTATCAAGTTAGGGAAAGTGTCATTATGTTACTTTATCATTTTCCATAGGTCTGAAAAGCTATCCCTAGGGTACATTTGGTCTAAGACCATCTTCTTCACAAGTGACCATTCTCTTCTACATGCTTCAGCATCTACAAGGGATTTTTTCATAGTTCCATCTGCTGCGTTCTTATCCTCCCCATAGAATTTCACAAGAAGATCTAAGTCACAATTTCCAAATGATTCTTTTTCTTCCTCAGGAAGGAGAGACAGTGGACGCATTCCAAGAAATTTGAAAGCAAAGACTACCTCAGTGGAATCCTCAGGGAATCTCTTGTTCACATTTGCTGCAAGTTTTTCAGTAAATTATGTTCTTATTTTGGTACTTTCCTCTGAAACAGCCTTGATGTCACTGTTTGACAGCTTTACATCCTTGTACATAAAGTCACTACCCTTTTTCAACAGTTTCTCCTGTAGTTCTGTCTGACAGTGCAATTTATCACTTTCAGCTTTCTTTGTAGCATTAAGAACACTTTCCAAAGCAGCAGGAACAACAGCTATATCCAAGTTCTGCTTTTGAAACACAAGGTTTAATTGAGTATATGCTGGTACAACATCCATCAGGTTCAATTGAGTAAATGCTGGTAAAATATCCATTAGCATGTGCATGGTGGAAATAAATCTAAGATCAGTCAGTGTTTTTAGAGTTCTCTTTTCCTTCTCATTTGGTTTCTTTAGCTGCTGGAAATATGCAACAAACGGTTTCCATGACAAGTAAACAGCATGTAATGAATCATAAAAAGCAAACCAACGAATCTCATGGACTTCCTTTAGTTTAACTTCTTCATGTTCTAAAAGTTTCTGAACTTCCCTTAACTGTGCTGTTCTATCTGTTGATCTTTTGAAATTATAGTAGAACATATCCGTTAATGTCTCCTGGTAAGTCTTTCCTATGTATGATACATCATCAGCTGTTCTAGATGTATACAATGCCAAACAATGGAGAAAAAACAGTGAACATTAATTACAAATGGGTTCACTTCTTTGATTTTAGCAGAGACTCCATTTTTTTTACCAACCATAACAGAAGCTCCATCACTTCCAAATGAATAAACATTTTCAACATTTATACATCTAGATTCCATGTAGGATTTCGATTTATCAAATATGACTTGTGTGCTTACATTAGGCTCCACAACTGGTAGATTTCCCAAGACAACTAACTTCTTTGTAACATTAATATCAGTGCTTTCATCTATCAAAATGGCTAACATTGATCCCCTCTGCAGCTGTTGATTGATATCTGATGATATTACATTTGCAATGGCCTGCTGAATTTCCTCAGCACTTTGTCAAGACATGTATGTTGCATTTTTACCCTGTTCCAAATTCATTAAAGCCTCACAGCCCTGTAAATGACAGAAATCAAAGATCCATACTTCATGGTTGCTATTCCTTCCTTCGCTAACCAGTATACACAACGCATGGCACCTATCACTGCTTCAGTCTTCTGAGTGACTGCATTGTTTGCTGCAATAGCAAAATTACTGCGCAAAGCATCATCTCTAAGGGCTTGCTGATGGTCACTGCATTTGATATGGCATGATAACATCAAGGTCCTAAAGTTCTGACATCCAGTCATCGTCAAGTTACTTTTCTTGGAACTTCTGCATAAGTTGCAATACATTTTATTTTCATCTGAATTATATTCTAGCCAGCTATACTCACTTTTCCAGCTTTCTTGGAACACATGCATGAATTTTTTTCTTCTTCGGTTCCACCATTTTGTAATTCAAATCTTCGTTGGAAGTTTCATTGTCGGTTCATCTTTCATCTCGACTTTCGTAAGTTTCTGTCTTGTTCAATGCAGTCATCATCTCCATAGTCATTCTGATTGTTGTCACAATCTAAGCGTGATACTGGGGAAAAGAAATCTGTCATCCACCATTTCATATCTGCCTCTTTCTAAAACTTTGCCACCCATACAAATGCAAAAGGAACAATGTCAAGTTCGCATCATGTGGCTGACAGCATGTGACTTACAAAAATCATAGAGACTCCAGATTTTCTTTGGTAACAAATGTTAATCAAACAGAGGTGGAACTTACCTTAATACATTATTAGAAAAAATTGTTTCATATTTTAATTGAGGCTATTACAATTCTAAGCCTAGACTGGTTCCCTGTAGTAAGAAAAATATGTTGGCATAACTAACATCAGTACAGGATACCGGTCTAATTCTAAGCCTGGAAATATTAAATATTATGGTATATATCGGGTACATGATTATTTCCAGACAATCCATAGTTACATATATATATATACTTGTATACAGGATTAGGAGAATGGGGAAAATAGGCAGGCCAAGCATAGGTGCAATCAGAAAACATAGCTAGATGGAATTTATTCATTTTCATTAAACAATCATTGAGAAATTAGGATATTTAACGATTGGTTGGCGCAGCCGTATCAAATTAAAGATAAAAACGCGCCCTGTCCATTTTATTTGCACCACTTTTGGCGCATTGAATTTCTTTTTTTGCGGGACACAGTGTCTATTTTGTGTGAATCCTGTAAGGGCATGTCCGGGCTGAAGCACTGCTGCCATGTTGCTTACAGCAAAACAAAATAAATCTGCACTACCACTTACTCCCATGTTGCTTACAGTAAAACCCAATAAATCTGTACTACCATTTCCTGCCAGGTTGCTTACAGTAAAACACATTCTTTTCAAAAACTACCAATAGGTTATGTGACTTTGAACTAATTTTGTATATCTGCCTTTTTACAGATATACTGTGATAGGTCGTGGACAGATCCATCCATCAATCACTCAGTACCCCTTCTAACCTAAACTCCATCCGCACCGACTGAAGGAGACAGATTATTTGAGGTATTTATTTCTTGGGAGAAAAGTGGATGTCAACATAAGTTTCAGATAGTGAATACAGCCTCCTATGGAGAAAGGTGTAGATGGTAGGAGTCACAATTTCATAGGTAACAGTTACATTGGATGGACTCCATCTGAACTATGCTGATTGTTGGAAGGTGGAGGGAGGGTAGGGAGAGAGAAAAAGAAAGTAGAAATATGCTGAACAGTTGAAATTAAGTTCACAGCTTGACTTTATACTACACCAAATTTCATAATTATGCCCTGCATTTGTAAAATTAAGCACATACCCTTCCAGTTTCCTGTGAGAGCCATCTGTCTGTTGATGACGATATCAATTTCTGTGGCACCCTGTTTCACAGCATATCGAATTTCCTCCAGTCTTGTTTCTATAGGATACTGACCAGATGGAAACCCTGTTGCCACTGTTCAAAGAATCAAGGGAGACAATTCAAGAAAAGAACAAAGGAAATAATTCAATGACAGCTCAGTCATCAAATAAACAGCTCTGTCAGAGTTAGTGTTACTGACATGATTACAGGGGTGAGATTTCAGATGCCTTAATCTGGAATCTTTTCCAAAATTTCACTCATACGGTGTTCTAAACTGCAAAGAAGACAAAAACTCTATCTTTGATTTTTTTTTTTGTATACAGAACCTTGTTTTGAGTCATAATATTAAATATACCTTGTGCTACATTAATACATTCAATAGTATTTCCTCAGGTTAATTTAATGCATGAATCCAACACTGATTCTGGAATTTTAGATCTTTCCTATTATGTGAACAAATTTATGAACTATTTCTAAAATTTCAAATGACTTACCTGATGCTACAGGAATGTGTGATCCATTGGCTGCCTTCAAAGCTCTAACAGCATCTGCAACCCGGCTTGGGTAGACACATACTGCCCCAACTGTAATGCCTGAAATTAGGATAGAAAATAGTTACAAATTTGCTACATAATGACATGAAAAGATGTATACTGGTAAACTGGCATCAGTAGGGCCAGGTAATCAACAATTTCCGAAGCCTCTCCAGTCTGGCTAATTACCACTGCACTGTAACTGGCTACTGCCAGTGTGGTGCATATTTGGGATAACATCAAAGTGCCATCTCAGTTATACCTGGCACCTTCTTTTGTTTTGATGTTTGGAGAGCATACATGCTCCATGAGATTCTCAGCTAAACAGCCCAGAATCTAAGTCGCAAGAATTATTTATTAACTGCCTGGCCCTACTGAAAATAATAATGGGAGCCAGAATACCAGGCAATAGATGCAATGAAACTATAACAAAGTTTTAACAGAGCAACTTAAACTAGATCTCATCAGATGTACAAGTTATGAAACAGGTGAGCAATGTTATATGTCTGGAGGTGCTTGCAGTGAATGGTTTATTGTGTTATTAAAGGTAAAATCTGGCCTTCAAACTTGTTTTTTTATTAATCCTCATTAAATTCTAAGCTATTTTACCAGTTCTCAAAGCTGTGGATAATCTGATAATCAAGATAGAAGATGAAATTTAATTATCATTGTGCCACACCATTTTTGCTCTATTGAGGTACTCTGTGACAAATTGAAATAACTCCCTTTCTCTTCTGGTAACACAGCATTGGCACATATCGCTAGTGATAATGGTCGGGATTTACATGCTTTTATACAAGTCTATATTCCTCAATTTGCTTCTTTATTTTTGCATTTACGAAATTTTTGCACAATATATTTATTAGATGGATATTAATGAAATGAAACAAATATGTATTAGAATTCTATATTTTTATAAGTAGTAAACCAACTCTTCTTCACACATAAATTAGACAAAATCCATATAAGATTTCTTGACTGAAATCCTGTAAATGTTGGTCACTGAATTAAAAATCTGAAATAAATAAGTTAATTTATACATGAAAAACATACAAATATTATTAATACCACATGTATGTTTCTTTTATTTTTGTTTTATAAGTTAGTGTGAGTAGGCCTATTAGGCCCATGATAACGAATCAAATTTCACAAACCTGGTTAACAGACTGATCAAGGATAGAACATTGTCATTTGACAGGGTTAGCTTGTGTTTTCATACATCCTTAAAAGCACGTGACATTGTCATTTGACATGGTACACATTGTGTTTTCATACGTCCTTCACAGCACGTGACATTGTCGTTTGACATGGTTAACTTGTGTTTTCATACGTCCTTCACAGTACATGAAACTGTCATTTGACATGGTTAACTTGTGTTTTCATACATCCTTCACAGCATGTGACAACTTTCTTCATGAATGATAATAGGAATTATGACTTATATGATATTTGGGATAACAGTTGCTATTTCTTTACATCATGTTTATTATTTTATAAAACTATGTATCAAAAAATTTGTGACTGAATATGCTGTCAACACCATATACTAGCACTTGCCAGGGTTCTCCGGGATGCCAAAATCTGCCTAAATATACACATTTTTCATTTTGGACACATGAAAATTCCAACAGCTTAGTCCAGAGTATGCAATTTTTTTGCCAAATATCTCTTTTGTTTGATCTATTTAGACAAAGATAATAAGAATCATGTAGTGTTCAGTTTATGAAATAGAGTCCAAGTGATTGTATAGGACTGAGGTGAAGTTGCAAAGCCATTTCAAAGTAAATAAGGAGATTAGGAACCTGTTAATTGTGTGTTAGTGTTGTATAATCACTTTGATCAAAATGCTGATTACACCTTGCTTTGATAAGCATCATTCCGCACACTTCAATCCATCATGCTTTAAATCCTTCTGCAATGTTTGGAACACTAGCATTTTATTGTATAGCATACATAAAAAACAGTTCCAAGATTATGGGACATCTTGGTATTCTTCCCTAAAATATAAATGATTTACTTTGTTGGAGAAATAACTCACATGTTAATCATCATAAAATCAACTGTCTTTCAGTGTCATATGACTGTCTTTTCTTCTTTTTTTTTTAAAAGTATGACCAATATTTAGCCTAATAAAAATATCTGGTAAATTGCATGATACATTCATATGCAGTTTAAGAGGGAAAAACAATTCCGCAAGATGAAATGAGGTCAAATAATGTACACAATAAACAAGAAATGTTGGTAAATGAAAAAATAAACTTTTCATTGTAAAGAACAATGAAATTTACTTGGCATAAGCTTAATATTGATAACAGAGAAAAACATATTGCAAACATTTGAAACTAACAGTAACTCAGAACTTACAAATAATGCTGACTCTATGCATAATACAGAAAGATTTGACAATAACACTTCCAAAACATTACACATACAGGACATATTATAATTTATAGACAGCCAGAATGATATCAACCGTATATACTCATGTATAATCCAGGTCCAAATGCAAAGAACATAGACCCTGATCTGCCATCGCATAATGCACCAGCAGATCAGGGTCTATGTTGTTGATTTACTGATTAGTCCTTACAAACTGCATAGATCCAGATCTGCCGGTGCATTATACGATGGCAGATCTGGGTCTATGCAGTTTGCAGTTGGTATATGCCTATACACAAGTATATACAGTATTTTAGCTCTTTAAAGTTGGTGTTTTATATATCAACCGTATATACTCGCTTATAAGTCAACGTTTTTTACTTAGAATTCGACTCATGCAGAGTAGGGGTCATCTTATAAATGCGACATTAAAAAAATAAAAAAATCTTGGGGTAATGTTGGAAACTCTAGATATTTGCAGTACATAAAAATACTGTCAATTCATATATTTTTACGTTTTCATGCCACTATTCCTATGCAGTAATGCATATATGGTATGCACTATATTTATCCATTTCATGACGGTATTCATTACACAATACATGTATCTACAGTTATTTGGATTTTATTAATTTGAAAATATTACCGGTAAATTAAATACTACCTACCGCAAAATGAAGTGTCCGTCAATGTTTACCGTGGGTGTTTACTAGTAAGTATATTGCCTCCATTTTCGTGCAAGTCTGAACAACCTGTATTTGTATTAATATTCGTGTTTTGCTGTATAAAGACTGTGCTTGATGCAATAAAAGTTTTGATTTAATTTGTATTTTCCTTTTCCACAAGTCAGATTTAATTCCCAAGTGATATTTCCCAAGTTATCTGCCAGTGCACGTGGGCCAATAAGCCTTTGGCTTGTAAAGGGACTCACTTTGTTTTCAAGTTGACAATCCTTTTGATCGTGCCGCCAATCTATACTTGTTCAGTGCCAAGTAGAGTTCTACAACTTCCTGTGCATATACTTTGACCTTAATCCCTTTGCTTGTAAAGGCACCACACTCTTTGTTTTCCCACGTGACAACCCTTTGATCAATCCGCGAGTTTGATACATTTTCAGTGCCAAGTAACAGAGGGTGGCTATTTGAACTCCCTGTGATCTTGCCGCACAATTGACGTGTTCAGTTGCAGCCTTTAATAGATTTCTGACTTTATGATCAAAGTGTTACTCACAGAGCCGAAGCTCAGTCTTTGCATAAGCACCCGCATATGACAGTAAAGCCAAGAATCGGAGTCGGATGAGATTTACGATGACTAGACGACGATGTAGGATTTCAGAACTTTATCAGACAGTGAGGATTAATTCTTGGACTTTGTACCAGATGACATTAGATAGTGACATTTATAGGATACCGTGATTCACAAAAAGTGGACTTAACTTTCGCTGTTTATTTGTACGACGTGTGGAATTAACATATTACGGGATATTGTGAATCGGATCATTCTGAACTTCTATTTTTATACCGGTATGTGACCTATAATTGAATTCGTGGATTTATCATATAAATGGATTTAAAATGTCAAGCATTATGGATTTCAATGGACTTTAGTACACAAAGATGGACAAATTGTAAGTTGTCAATTTATTTGTGACATATTTCACTCAATAATATAATTGTATTTTACACTGGTTTTGTCTTTATTTTTCTTATCTATCTATCCAGTTTGGCTTGTTTATATTTCCAAAGTGCGTTTCTGACTCACTAAGAAGTCACCCCTTCAGACGGATCTGACTTCCAAAATACAACCCAACTTATAGGTGTGTCATAGAGAAAATCACCTTTTGCAGCCCTAAAAAGGGGGGGGGGGGTTGACTTATAGTCGAGTCGACTTATAATCGAGTATATACGGTACTTATGAGTCATAAATATAAAAATCCTGATGTTGATTAAATCATACATTTTTGGTAGCATTCATTGAGAAATGAACATAATAATTTGATTAGACATTTGCAGCAAAAAAATCTGATTCACTATTCATTTATCATTTTCAATGGAATTGCATTATGGAATTTCTAATGTGGACAACCATATTATTCTGCCAGCAACCAGATTTTTACAGAACTCATTTCTCACTCTGTGCCACCGACTGACTTGTCAGTCTTATCGAGGTCACCACAGATGGTTGACCAACTAATCCAATTACATAAATGAACAAAGCTTTATTTGGATTACCTCTGTATCCTGTAAGTCAATGTGTTGAAAGTAATGAGGGGAAAAATACAGCCATGTGTTGATAACAATCAGGATCTAGAAATTACCAGGATTAACAAAATTCAGGTAGATAAAGAAGTTACAGAATCACTTTTCTCTTCTTATTCTACACTCAGGTGATGCTTTTTTTTTTTAAATTTTAACATTTCTCTATTCAAATAATATCAGAATTATCATTTTTGCAAAGGCAAAATACTGAACAGGTTGCCATAAGAATTTCCTTTGATTACTCAGTTCAAACACAGAAATGTTTATTGTTCGAACTTACATATATTTATCTGAAGATTTAAAACTCTCAAACAAGCATATTGGTTTCATAAGTTAATGTTCTTGATTCAGGATACTATATGATACAATTAGATCATGTGATCACAAAAAAAGTTGTTGACTTTTAGTGCTTGTTAAATGCAATTTATTCTTTTTATGTGGCTGCATGGTCTGATCACACTAGTCTATTTGTAACAGGAGTTGAATAACTCTGATGAAAATTTTCAAACAAGTATCATCTTTCTAAAAAACATTTTTAAAAGTACAGTCAAACCTGTGTTCAGCAGTCACCTGGTCACAACGGTCATTCTAATTTCCCCCTGGCAAATTTCTTATATAAATGCCTTGTATTGAACGGTCACCCGCTTTCAACGGTCAGAATTTTAATAACCAAAAGCTGGTTTCACCCTGCCTTAAGCGGTCACTGGAGTGTATCAGCAGTGACCGCTCCAAGCATTTCATATCTCAATTGAACTTACCATAGTCCAGTCACGCTGTCAGTCAAACTCAAAGGTGTCAACATTTCGACAAGCTGGTTTTTGTCCTTACATGAGAGAATTGAAGCAATTTGTTTGCTAGATAGTGGACAAAGTAGTCATGTAGTTGCAGCAGAAATGGGAGTCAGGTGAACTCAGATCCAAGGGATTATTAAGCGTACGCAAGATATTATGACCGATTTTGAGAACATCGCTAATCCGGAGTGTAAGATATTACATACAATTACACTAAATGAGTAGAGATACATGTACACTGCTCTTGTGATATCCCTTATGGTTTATCTGCTACCAACAATAGCCACAGGAAGCTTCTTTTCATTCCCTAATCATCAAAGGCACAAAAGCCAACTGCCTTATGATCTCAGTGAGTTTGAGCAACTGCTTAATTCGTCAACTGTTTGAAGTGTGAACACCTGTTTTCATTCCTAATTATACCAGCTGGCCTAACAAAAAGTCAGTCCTGTGTTTGACAATCACAGGTAAGCTGTCAATTAGTAATTTATTTAGATGCCATTTCTACTGATAAGTGACACTTTAATGTACATGATGGATTAAAGTGGAACTTCTTATTTTATTATTTTGTTATTTTTCTTCTTGCTAAATAGCTAAACTAAATATATGTATCTTGATAGTATACTACTACTACTAATAATAATGCCAATGCTATTTGGTGCATAGTACATGTATTTGTCACGAACTAAGTTTGAGAGCTGAAGCTGCCTTATGAGGTCACCTGTCTACAAAGGCCACTTTGGTCTTTTCCCATGGGTGGCCACTGTAGAAAGGTTTGATTGTATCTTTAAGAAAACATGAAAATATGCTAATAGACATTTAAGGGCAAATGTATTTAAAGTAAAAACTAAACTCCTGCAAAAATATCTTTCTACAGATAATTATTTGCTCATTGTTAAATGTCACTAGGCAAAAAGGGGTTACTAACATTTTTATTGTAGAGTGAACCTAGATATTCAACATGTCTTTCTTGTTTTGGCTGCATTGTGGATTTAACATACTGTATATGGTACATTATATGCCTACAATGTCAAGTTATTTTCCCAAAAACATTTTTCTTCATTAAGTCACAGTGACCTTGACCTTTAGAACTATTCACCCCAAAATGTATATGTGCCTTTCTATTCATATGCCCGCCATCCAAGAAGATTTGTCATGGTTTGCGGCATAGGACTTGACTTATTTTGTGGAAACCGTTTTCCTTCTTAGAGTCCCTCTCTCTGACCTTGACCTTTGAACTTTAATACCAAAATCAATGAAATGCAACCCATATACAAACTTTAGTCAAGGTTAGTGACACAAAACTGAAGCAGTTTCGTGGAAATAATTTTTCCTTCCTTCAGTCCCTGTGATCTTGACCCAATTTTACCCAAAATAAAACAAGTGCCTTCCATGTCTCAAATGCAAGCCATCCACAAAGTTGGCCAATGTAGATGAAAAAGAATTGAAGATATTGTGCAGAAAAAACTTGTCATTAGAGTTGATGTGACCTTGACCTTGGGACTCCAAAATCAATAGGTGCCTTTCTTATCTCATTTTTAAATGTCTGGTCAAGATATTTGGAATACAAGACAAGTGACTGTGTGGAACCAGTTTTCCTTCTTTTAGTACTGGTGACCTTGAGCTGTTTGAGCCTGAAATTGATAGGTTGCTTCTGTACCTGAAATGAAAGCTACTTACAAAGTTAGATAATGGTAGATTTTGGAGAATTCAAGTTATTTATGCAGAAATAAAACAAGGAAAAATGGATGGATGGACAGATAGATGCCATAACATAAAATACTCTGCCTTATGGTGGGCATATAAAAACCTGTTTTTTGCCTTCTCATACCATTAAAATCAACACCAAATATCATCTTCCTCTCTTAAATGGTGTAGAGTCCTGGTTAAAAGGGTAACAATTATGGTTCAGTGAGGCCACTGTGATGTGTGTACCGACCGACACAAGAACAGGTGCAATTGAAGATGTGATCAATCACAATTTATCCATGAAAGTATGAAATTGTTGAAACAAAAAAGACACCTTTTCATGACTAGAAGTTATCTGAAACTAGAAGCCTGCATAAAGCTACATTTTCTTACTACCCCCCAACTCCCACCCCATTACTTCATTATACATAGTGTTGCTTCTGGGTTTTTTCAAAAAAGGCCCAACTCCCCCATTCCTTTTCCAAAAGTGGGATCATTTTAAATTCAATAGGACAAATTTGGCCCTATTACTTGAGAAATATGGGCCACACAGAAGAACATATTTCATGTGATTGCAGCATTCTCAAAATAGGTAAGCATAAGGTTGTTGTGTGATTTATTGTATCTAAGCAATTTTTAGCTTGTATACATGATCCACGATTTAAAAAATATTAACCTATCGCAATTGTGTTTCTTTTGATGGTGTTCAAGCATGGGTGTAATAAAGTGTACAGGTAAGAATGACAGGTAGAAAACAGTTATAAAGGAAAAATGATTCAATTTTTTAAATAATTAAAACAAGAAAAACAAGAAGACAAAATATTTTTAAGAACTTTATAAACAACTGAAATTGGTAGAGACTTCAGCAATATCAATACAGAATGAAAGTGCAAAAAGCAAGATTTAGTCAGGCCAGTAATTACCTGCTCAAAATCCTTTTTCATGGCTTCTGCCCTTTCAGAAGCCACATGATCAGCTGAATTTATATACCTGTCTATTGTACTGGTCCTATAGTTTGTACATCCTACAATAAACATGCTATTTTTCTGTGTTTCACACAGTTTATACAGTATCCCCATCTCTGACTTTTCTAACCAAAACCATTTTCTGTGCCTGTTTTACTGGAAGTTATGCTCGAATATATGTTTTATTGCTGGCACTTGCTGTGCCGGGGTGCTATGTTTGAATTATATGATTCCATTTTAACAAGAGATTTTCTTTTGCTGTCTCTTTGTTTAAAATAATCCAGCAAATTTCTTTTTGATATTCCACGCAAACTTGTGCATTCCTCCTAACTGAGCACACGTCAAAGCAGCCTTAGGTTTGCTACCCATATGGTAGAAATGGTGCAAATGTAAATTCTTTCCTTATTTCATTTCCACCTTGGTAATGAGGTTCTAAGCATAAAATACATCAAAGCAGGATTTGTAACTTTCAATATCAGGCTCATAAATAAAGTAGTGAACATGAGAACCAGAATTCTGTTCAAGATCATAGTCTTTCAACGTCAAACTTGTCATGGAAAAAAAGATACACAAAAATAAAATCTCTTTTACACTGTTCCAATTATATACAGTGCATGCGACAGCAATACAAATGTCTGCTTTCTGTACATTTTTCAGCCTATAGGAGTGTATTATGGGCATAAGTTCATTTGGGGAAAAGTTTAAATAGTTTGACGTTTGAAAGGATCACACAATTTATGTCTGAAAGGCCCATACGAGCCAATTATTTTGGTAGATAACTATTACCAGCATGTTCTTGATGAAGGACTTTACTATGTGATATGAGAATGGAAATATCTCTGCTTTTGTACACCATTTTGTCCAAACTTGTTCTCTTTCTTTTGATTTGAAAAAAAAAATATCATGCATCCAAAAACAAATTTTGCACTTGCGTCAATCAAATGGTGGGACATTTGGTGCATTGGTTCATTCAATTTCGGCTAGCTTGTCATGAACCATGGGATTCCCACAAACCCGCGCCCTAGAAGCAACACTGAACACATATGCATAAATGTCCCCCACAAGCCTCACAACCTGGGATGGATCCCCATTCCAAAACCATTGTGCATATCTCTGGACCACCACCAATCAAACCCCATAGTATGAAAACTCTATCTTGAATGGTTCAGAAGTAGCTGCTTGACACTACATACACATGCACATCCAGGTAGACAGGATAAGCAAAATACCATTGGATAACTACATTATCAATTCTTGCAGCTCTCTTACATCATCAGTTCCATTGTTTTTGATGAGCAGCTTCCTCCTATTCTAAATAAATACGAGTTAGTTATTCCTGATCATCTTACCTGCGTCCTCCATTTTCATGGCTTTCAGTAAGTCCTCCCTGACAGGATTCTTGGCTTTAAAGCTGAGACGACTGACATTAGATTCCGTATCATCTCCAGACAAAGTGGTCAGGTCAATACAGGCAACTGCTCTTAATAACCAGGCAGCCTAGAAAACAAATCTCTTGAAATATCATGATGCTCCAATGACCTCAACAGTGTTATGATAATGATTTTATATGACTTTCACAGAATTTAATATTAAATCTTGAGTTTACATTGTTACTAACCATGACAGCACAAAAATATTCCCAATGTCAGTGAAGGCAAGACAATAGCAATTGGAAACCTTAATGTAATACATGCCAGTGGAGGCAAGACAATTATAGCAATTGGAAACCTCAATGTAATACATGTCAGCAGAGGCAAAACAATTATAGCAATTGGAAACCTCAATGTAATACATGTCAGTGGAGGCAAGACAATTATAGCAATTGGAAACCTCAATGTAATACATGTCAGTGGAGGCAAGACAATAGCAATTGGAAACCTCAATGTAATACATGTCAGTGGAGGCAAGACAATTATAGCAATTGGAAACCTCAATGTAATACATGTCAGTTGAGGCAAGACAATTATAGCAATTGGAAACCTCAATGTAATACAAGCTCTTTAGCATATAGTTTCAAGACTCTTGCTGGGATAGTACGTCATTTTGCCTGTAAATGTCTCTCAGGTAGTATGATACTGGACTCAACATATTTGGCACAATGACTTCACTTATCCGTTTTAATTGGACCAATGTTGGAAAAATAGTGAGAAGTGAGTTTGCAATCAAATTTTGTCATGGCAAAATAGGTTGGTCAACAATTAGCATTTTACTGGCTCTGCAAGGTAAATTTCATTGAAATACACCAAATACTTATCAAAAACTTTGTATAAATATTAAAAACTTCTATCTTGAATCTGAAACACTGCTGCATAACTTTGTTAAAAGCATTAGATGGTATCCTCAGAAATAGGTGGTAACTGTTCCCAAAAAAAGGCTAGTAAGACTCGCTGAAGGCAAATTAATTCATCCCACTGTGTTTTCAGGTGAAATATTGGATAAAGACTTGCTGAAGGCAAATTAGTTCATCCCACTAGGTTTTCACGTGAAATATTGGATAAAGACTTGCTGAAGGCAAATTAGTTCATCCCACTATGTTTTCATGTGAAATATTGAATAAATTCAATAATCCCTTTATAATTTTTAACTTCATAACTTCTTTAAAAATGCAGTATTTTGTATTGGAGTTGAAATTGTTTGGATTGCAGCCACTTCCTAGAGTTCATATTTGAACAGTCGGCAGAATTTTTTTAAATTTGGTGCAAATTTGAGGGTGCCATAAGCTAAAATAGCTCAAATGTTGATGTTCACGCATTTTTCCATCGTTTTATCACTCTAAATATAACATATAACACCAAAAAATCATGCAAGATGAATTATTTAGGGTATAATATCAACGAAAAATGAGAGGAGTGTGTAAATACCAATTCAAAGCAAGGCAAAGTCAACTTCACTTTCCTAGCGTATTGAAGTGAAATTTTATAGATAATGATGATTGTTTCATCAGAATTGCCCCTTAACATGACACCTGGTCTCTTGCATGTAAAAACTGAGATTAGCATTATGATAAGGCAGATGTCGAAAAACACCCACTTAAAACTAATAATCATGTGTATGTGGCATGTATTGGTGAAAGACTTACACACACTGTATTACAATTATATACTTAAAAATAAATGTATCAGGGCTGAAAATTGTTTTCTTATTTTATAAGTCTGGGATTTAAGTTATGAAATTAAGGTATTAGTCTACATTAGCTCTAGAATTTCCCAAGTACTGTATATTCTCACATATAGGTCGAGTCCAACTGCAAACAATATAGACCCTGATCTGCCATTGCATAATGCACCGGCAAATCAGGGTCTATGTTGTTTGTTCTACTGATTACTATTAACAAACTGCATAGATCCAGATCTGCCGGTGCATTATGTGACAGGAGATCTAGGTCTATGCAGTCTGCAGTTGGACTCAACTTACAACTGAGTATATATGGTAACTGTCAAATCTGGCTCCATAAAAGCAACGACATGTTCAGTTACTTGCTGATTTAATGTTAATCATAAATAATTTCTGAATGCCTCATCATCAGAAATGGAGTTCCTTTTGCCATTAATTGACTTTGCAGTGCAACTTGGAACACAACTGGACAAACCTGAGTGGTTTCAATCTCCAAATCTATTGTTTTAATTTACATGAATTTTCATCTGAAATATCCAATTGCCATTTGTAACTTTGGCAATTACTGCTTGAAGCATGGCTTAGTTGAACAAAATATGACATCAGGTGCAATCTTGGACTTTACCCTTTAACACTGTAGTCAATACTTTGCAATATGGATAGAAGAACTAAAGTTTTCACCTTTACTGAAAATATAAGCGATATGCACCTGTGTTAAGTGTTGTCGGTTTGTATTTTTTCTAATCTAAAATTTTTATGGTAAAATGATAGGTCTTTATTGGTGCAGTTGGCTGAGAAAACCTACTGTTTTTTCTTCTTAAAGACTTGAGTCCTCGAAAATGAGTGAGTCTGATGGCAGTTCTTATAAGTCTGGGACATCAGATATGAGGAATTTTCAACCCATATCTATTTAATTTGCTTATTAGTATGTTACATCTGAAAGAATCTACTATATTAAAATGATTGAAACAGATAAACAGTCTTTACAGGGAGCAAGTTTTGCAATCTAAGTACACTTATGTATAATCTGGGTCCAAATGCAAACAACATAGATCCTGATCTGCAGTCACATAATGTGCCAGCAGATCAGGGTCTATGTTTTTTGTTCTACTGATCAGTCCTTACAAACTGCATAGACCCAGATCTGCTGGCACATTATGCGACGGCAGTTCTGGATCTATGCAGTTTGCAGTTGGTATCGGTTTTTACGCGAGTATATACGGTAGATTTGAAAGGTACCAATGAACATTAAAGCTCTGGTAGGAGTTGTCATTCCTAATCCACTTAATTTTAGTAACCTATCAGACAAGAATTGCATTTCATGCTAAAGAGAGTTATCAGTAGAAATATTATGTTCCAAATGATGTTTTTCGCTTTCATAAATATGAAAGCTGTAATTTGATTGGTGAATTGAAAACTCAACAGAACATAACCTCGTATATGTGTCTGTCAAATCTCCGTTATGTCTGAGATCTAGATTTTAATTATATTGCAAGTTTTTAAAATTAATACAGTGGTCACTGTAGTGGATATTTCTTCAAACATTCAAAACCCATGATAGTTATCTGGGTTGTTATTCTGGGGGTTGGTTGAACTATCAAGACATCTGTCCTGGGATGGGGAGGTCAGAGGATTATGATCATTGGTTGTACTGCAAATTACCGTTTATACTCATGTATAAGCCGATACCAACTGCAAACTGCAAAGACCCAGATCTGCCATCGCATAATGCACCAGCAGATCTAGCTCTATGCAGTTTGTAGGGACTAATCAGTAGAACAAACAACATAGACCCTGATATGCTGGCACATTATACAACAGCAGATCAGGATCTATGTTGTTTGCATTTGGACTCAGTTTATACGCAAGTATATATGGTATAAAAACTTTTCCTCCCTGATATTTGTTCTGCAACAAAAAGACCCAATGTGATCTGCAAAATTACAAGAAATGGGATAAAACACTTTGCTTTAATAAAAATCTCAAAACTGATAAAAATGCTTTGGACACAAAATAAGTTGCCTATTTGGTGAAGGATCCTTGTGTATGTTCATCCATATATTGGAAAGCTTTTTGGTAGAAAAATTCAAGTTTCTAGGACCTCCAGTTTTAAGATTTTTAAATTATGTCAACAATTGTTTTTACAAAAAGAATCTCTAAGGCTTTCAGACAAATGTGGCCCTGGTCATCCACTGCATTGACTCCACAGACAGCTCTGATTACTGACAAAAAGTAATCAAGACGCCTTCCGCAATCAAGGTATATTTTCTTCTAAATTAAAATCACTTATATAATTAACAAATGCACATGTGAGGCAACTCTGGCAACAACTGTATTATTTGTCCCCACCTGCCACTGTTTCTTGACTGTTCTTCTTGTTCCCAAGGTGTCAGCTCTTCGCTGGACAGCAGGAAGATTTATATAGACATTTTCTAGCCAGCTGGCATCTGCAAAAACAATTTTAAAATGTTATAGTGATATTTATATTCAACAGTGAATATTAAGTCCTCAATTGTAGTATTCATTTGGGGCTGTATATATATGTGTTTTATACTTTTGAAGGAATTAAAAATTTTAAGTAACTGCATATGCATCCTCATACAAAATTCTGGCAAGCCTTAAGTTACAAAATAAATTGAGATTAATAGTTTTCTTTCATCCAGCTACATGTGATTTTTCTATTCTTGCATTCTGTCAAATTCATCATAAAACTGTTTTTATTGCCATTTCTTGTAGTCTTCTGCATCTCATCAGTTAGTACAGTTGGAGAAAGTATAAGCTCTTGCAAGACAGTATGAGGATCCATGGCTATGTCTGGCATACAGTAACGTTATTTCCCATTCCAAATTGTACTATATCAAGGTACAAGTAATGTGGATAAATATCCTAACATTAATTATATAATCTAGGCAAAACATACTGTCAAAACAATTTTTATACCTTTTGTTCATTAAACTGCTCCTAATTGCTAAAAGAAAGTGATGTCCTGTTATCTGATGCTTATACATAATGCCAATAGTGTACCACAATCCAAGTAATATAAAAGTAACTGCATGCATGCACTCAAAAACAGATGACTTCCTCAAGTTTATGTTTAGTCTGGTTTGGTGTTTCATAGCACAGCAACATCAGTAGGTCACTTAGTGCTGATGCAATTTGCAATAAAGTGCCTTACTCAAGGACACACCATAGTAGTTGACACAGACTGATTTGACAGTAGGATTCTACCCCCCCCCCCTCTTTCAGTCACACGTTTGGCATGCTAACTACATGTACTGAGCGACCACAGCTAGCAGCTCCAGTAGTCACCTCACACAACATATGGAATTCCATTAGTCAACTCACACAACATATGGAACTCCATTAGACACCTCATACAACATATGGGATTTCATTAGTCACCTAACACAACATGTGGGATTCCATTAGTCACCTCATACAACATATGGACTTTCATTAGTCACCTAATACAACATATGGGATTCCATTAGTCACCTCACACAACATATGGGATTCCATTAGTCAACTCACACAACATATGGGATTCCGTTAGTCACCTCATACAACATATGGGATTCCATTAATCACCTAACACAACATATGGGATTCCATTAGTCACTGCATACAACATATGGGACTCCATTAGTCACCTCATACAACATACAGGATTCCATTAGTCACTGCATACAACATATGGGACTCCATTAGTCACCTCATACAACATATGGGACTCCATTAGTCACTGCATACAACATATGGGACTCCATTAGTCACTTGTATAACATATGAGACTCCATTAGTAACTTGTACAACATATGGGAGGGTGCACTGGGCCTATTCTACATCCCCAAGTCTGCTGGGGATCCATTACTTCAATAACTTATGAGAAACTTTTTCATGGAAAGGCCGTTGTATAATATGCCTTGAAATTTCAGCATTACTGCTACAAAAGAGTTGCCTTGCTGTAACAGATGCTCAGAGGACATTATGCAGATAAGATGTACTGTATATACCCATTAGTTGAGTCCAACTAAAAACTGCACAGACACTGATCTGCCAGTGCATAATGTGCCAGCAAATCTGGGTGTATGCAGTTTGTTAGGAATAATTAGTAGAACACAGACCCTTATGTGATGGCAGATCAGGGTCTATGTTGTTTGCAGTTAGACTGGACTTATAAGCAAGTATATACAATACTGACAGCAACTGTTAGATATACGAGTTTTGGAGAAGGAGCCAAATGACTGCTTCTGCAATATTTCTCAGTATGCTGCCTTATTTTTACTTATTTTTTCTTCTAACCATCTATACTGGCTTACAAATCAAGTCCAACTGCAAACAATACAGACCCTGCTCTGCCCTCACATAATGCGCTTACAGATCAGGGTCTACATTGTTTGTTCTACTCCTAACAAAATGCACAGACCTAGATCTGCTGGCACATTATGCAACAGCAGATCTGGGTCTATGCAGTTTGCAATTGGACTAAAATTATAAACGAGTATATATGGTACCTCCTAATTTTGCTGCAAACTCTGGGTAATTTTTACATTCAGTTCATGTTAATCTAATGTAACTACTCTATGTTCACATGATAAAGCCTGAAACTCGTTCAAAGTTCTGATACCAAGTCAGTTACTAACAGTGCCAGCAAGATTAAGGGAACTCTGAAGTTCAGCAAGGCTACATTAGGAAAGCCACTTCACCGTTACAGTCCAGAGTATGAACAGTGTTGTGCATTACGCGTGGGCTCACCGGTTTCCTGCAAGGTTTATCCAAGGTCCCCCAAATTTTAACCCTATGTACCCCATTGGGCACACTTTTTGGTCAGAAAAAAATTGAAAAATACAAAGGTCCTGCAACCTTTCATTAGTGAATGTCCATCCATGTCTCTTTTGGCACTAGTAATGGCTAAAGTTGCAAAAGGTGATGAAACCATAAGATGGCAATGAATATCTATTTTAAAACAATGTATCTGCCAATTAAAACATTTAAGGTTTGTGGTAGTCGGCCGAGTTGTTACATAAAGTGTTTGACAGCCATTAGTGTAATGTATTTTGGGGTTAAAGTCACCCCTACAGCAATGTAGGATTTAATTTATTTTGAGGTTGAAATAATGACAAAGGAGACTAAATTTATGCAAATACACAATTTATCATTTAATTAATGATTTCTTAGTTTGGAAAGAAAAGTAATTCAGAAAACATAGGTATTTATTATAATATATGCTAGTAGATAAAGGATGTACACTAAAGTTAAATGAGAGCAAAATCTGGAACAGAAAATTCCATGGTGCAGCTCATTTCAAGTTAACCAGATATTCAAAACGAGTGAATATTTTCATTGATAAAAGATTTATTGCAATAATATAAGCATCCAAGGAAAATATGATAGTACAGTGTACAGTGCAGAAAATGTGGCAAAACTGTCGAAGCAAATAAGATTATCTCATTTTTATAGCACTATTAGTGCATTATGGACTATTATTTTCCTTTGTCTTTCTAACATGTTGTGTGTCCACTAAATTTGGAGAGTAGGGGGACACAGTGTCCCCTGCCCTTGGGATCCTATGTGTAACACTGCATATACTATAACAATAACAATGCTTGCAGGAGGCTCTTCCATCGGCAGAATCCCACCATCTTACTATTTTTGTACATTCAAAGAGGATACCCTTGTTTTACATGTTTCCCATTCTTTAATTCTGAATGGATTATCTCATGGGTGGAGTGAAACTATTATGTCAACGTCTATACACAAGAAACTATCTTTCTCTTAAAACCGACTTGTATGGGTAAGAATTTGACATGGCTCTGAGAAAAGTTTACTGAAAAACCCATAAACAGTGTGGATTGGGGATGGTTTCACACAGGAGAGGTTCTATTTATGTATATCTAAATATGGAATGTGTCAAGAATTTCTATGATCTGTTTTCCTTTTGTGTATTTTAACACACTGCCAGCTCATTTTTAAATTGGAAATGTGCACCATTTCTGTCCTTTCAACAGCTGTTGGAGGAAATTAGTAAGGATATACTTTGTTGTTTTAATCATTATTGCTACAATACAGTATAAAAACTGTTTGATATGTATTATTATTAAATTAATGTAGGAAAAATATAAGATTCATAAAAAATTTTACCTTTGTCTTGTGCAGATGTGGTTGGTTTCTGCTAGAATAAGGGTACCCCCACCCCACCCCAATCTGCAATTTTTTTTAGTTTTGATAATTACTGACCGGACTGCAAAATCCATTATACATACTGACGATGTCTGCCCATCCATCCATTCATCAAGATTTGCTTTAAGGTTTGCATTTAGTATAAATATTTGCACTTTACATTTACCTTACATGGGACAAGTCAGAATGTGGATTTTGCATGGTGATGTTCATGATGTTCTAAGTCATTCTTCTGCAATGTTTTAAATTATATGAAAGCTGCAATTTTCATGTGCTGAGAAAGAATTTTTAAGTTTTTTATTCTTTATGCATATTTATATTTTATGCATATTTATATTTCATTTCAGCAAATTGGCAAGTATTATTTTCTTTTTTCTGCCTACCCCAAGTAAGAAAGAGCAGTTTTTATCTTCCAATTTTACCTATGTTGAAAACATGTAAATAAAAAGTGTATAATTATTCTTTCATTTATATTTGAATATTTCTCAAACAATAAACAGAACTAGATTGCAATTGGAATGTATTACATTATAAATTAAGTGGTGATATTTTTTCATCAGTATATTTGCTGCATTAATATCCATCATCTTAATTTGTCAGAATTGCAGATAAAAGAATAAAAACCTCAATCAGTCAGCTATTTCAACAATATTCATCATTCCCACAGATGAACATAAAATCACATTATGTCTGACTTTTGGAATAAATATAACTTGGATAGTTTTATCATTTATTAAATTCAAAGACAAATGAGTTTTGACATTAAATCATGTTAAAACTTAGGCATACTTGCCATATTCACAGTGTTGGGGTGTTTTTGAGACTCAAAAAGTGTGTTTTGAGGTCCCAAGGGGAGGTCAGTGTGTGTGACCCCCCCCCCCCCCCAAGCGAGGTCATCCAAATGAGAATAAACTATCTTTTCAAATCAGTCTTTAGCAAATGACTGGAAATTCAAATCTGAATAAAAGAAAATGCCATCTGTTTCCTCTGAAGCATTTAATATACTTACAAAAAAAAAAAGGTAAACTTGGCATTGTCAAATAACATCATCACAAACATGGTCACAACCTCACAGACATTAAATACAAAAATACACGAACTTACTGTCTTTAAAATCCATTGGACAGTGGAATGTATATTTAATTACATGCAGTCTTTGCTGCTTCAATAGTTCAGTAGTTGGTTTGACAGTAATGCAAGTGTCATTTGTGTTCACAAATATACCTTCACTTTTCCTTCACGAATGTGCATCCACGTCTATGTTGGCACAAGCAATAGCCAAGGTTGCAAAAATTGATAAAACCTGTAAGATGGCAATGAATATCCATTTCAAAACAATGAATCTGGCAATGAAAACATTCAAGGTTTGTGGTAGTCGGTCGAATTGCTCAAGTCTTTGACCGCCGCTATTGTAACATATTTTTGAGGTTAAAGTCAAACCTACGGCAGTGAAGATTTAATTTATTCTCAGGCTGAATGAATGAAAAAAGGTACTAATTTATGCAAATACACAATTTGTCATTTGATTAATGATTTAATATTTTTAAATTATCAAAATTCCATGGTGCAGTTCATTTCAGGTTAACCAGTAGTCCTAAAATGTAAGACATGTCACTGTAGGACTAGTTAACCAGATATTCAAACATGCTGATGTTTTCATGAGTAACTTGATCACATGATAAAACTTGTATTGCAATCATGTAAATGTCCAAGGAAATATGATAAAGTTAATGTGGCAAAACTGTTGAAGCAAATACGATTATCTCATTTTTTGTTAGCACTTCTAGTGCATTATGTACTACAATTTTCCTTTGTCCCTTTAGAATGATGTGTGTCCCCCAAATCTGGAGGGTGAGGGACAATGTGTCCCCTGACCTTAGGATCCTAGGAGCAACACTTTTCTTTTTTTCTATCATAACACAGCATTAGAGATTGAATGGTGCTGTTGTTCAACCTACCGAAATAATAATGATTTGAATTTTATATATGGAGTAAAATTCCGACTTCAAAGACACATTGCTGCTGATCACAAACTTTAATAAAGATGGCTTCAACATTCTCATTCAATGCAGTCAGTGATGTTAAATAACATTTGTTTTTCAACACGCATCAGTTTAATGTACTTAACTTCAGACAAATTGGGTTGTTACACTTAGTCTACTTAGTCAACTTTACCTATGCAAATTAACCTAATGGGCTCTCCCTCAGCAGTGATCAAAAGATTTGACATGACACATCACCTAGCTATTGTGAGCCAATTCAGTAAATCTCTGAAAGGTGTCTGTTTATCCCTGACCGCCTTAATTTTTAATTGTATCTAAAACAGCTGTATAAACTGCCCAGAGGATAGTTTTACATGAGCTATGAGCAAGACTATTTACTGTTTATACATACCACAGATTACGGGGATATATCATTGTGATCAAAAAATGATAATTTTTTTCTGTTTTTTTTTTTTTGTGGGAAATTTTTTTTTTCTACGATTGCTGAAAATCATGTTTTTTGAAACACGACCATGTCAGGGGGTTTTGGAGTCCTAAATAGTGTTTTTCGCGTGACATATCGTGTTATGGCATGTATGCTTAGGGAAATAAAGAATACTATGTAAATACAGTCAAACCTGTCAGAAAGGTCACCTTTATATTGTGGTCACCTGGTTTCAATGGACATTCTAATTTCCTCCAGGCAAATTTTCTATATAAATGTCATGTTTATAACGGTCACCTGCTTTGCACGGTCAGGTGTTTCCTTACCAAATAATGGTTTCTCACTGCTTTAACTGGTCACTGGAGCACATCTACAGTGACAACTCAGTGTATACAAAACTAAACTTTTGCTTCATGAGGAAGGCATTGTTTAGATAAAGGAATATCATGTGAATCAATGTGCAAACATTTCTTATTTCGCTTGTACTCGCCATACTCCAGTCACATTGTCAATGTAACTCACAGGTGTCAACATACATACATGTGACAGAACAGTGAGGTCAGTTCAGGACAGATACGGAGATTTACAAAATTTGGTAAGGAGTTTTGACTTCAAATGTGGAAGATTTTGATCAACCGGATTTTTTCCATGCAAATGGACAAAAAATAGGACTACTGAACAAATCTCCCTTTTTTTATATTAAAATATCCACATCATCTCATTACATCAGTCATTTCACATTAACTTGTTGCCTTTTATACTGTCCTTATATGCAGCACAAGCATTTCAGCCTTTCTTTGTAGATCATTGCCTGGATTATATTTGTGGCAAACTTCACTATTGCTGATCTTAACACACAGTTGATAATGTATTGTTACTGGATCCAGGTTCCCTCTGGAGTCATCTCAAATTTTTCTCAGAATGGAAAATGTTCTTTCAGTGACTGCACTGGAATGTGGCAATGGTAGTATAACTCAACAGAGTCCACCAAGAAGCTTAAATTGTGGATATCCTGTTTATATCCTTGTCAAAACAACGAACTATGACTGTCAGCATTTTATTGTCCTCTTGATCATTTGAATTGTTATTAAGAATGGCGAATTTTTCATTGCAGCACATGTTTTCAACTTTCTTATCCCAAAGAAGACCCAAAGCTTGGGTCACTATCTGAGAACTTTTGTCCTTTTGCATGCAAACGTTTGTGCGATTTCCAAGTCAGGGAACATTATCTTGATAAGATCTGAAAAATGATCTGCTACCAGAAATGGGAGATTATGCGCAGCTATAAAATTGGCAAACAGCGTCTTGACATGTGTAACTTTATCCATTATTTATGCAGATTCCATGAACATAGATTTCAGTGATGGCATTTTTGTTTTTGAGTTCATTATGCTTTCATGAGATGGGGTTTCTGCACAACGCGTAATGTCATTCTTGCAACCATAACAGATTTTAAAATCAACTTACTAGGAATGTCAGAAAGCATTTTCATGTCCCTTTGAAAATATTCCAAACCCTGAAATTCCTGTTTACTTTCATTATTGAATTTCATGCAATATTTCTGATGCTTAGATTGTGACATTTTGGCACTGGGAGATAACACACGCTTAGATAGCTCGAGTAACTTTGAACACAGAAGCCAAACTGACCCTGCCAAAGTCATCAAAGTAATGTTAATTGTTTTATGCTGCTTGAACTCTTTAGTAATCCAACCATAATCCATTTGTCTTTAATCCTTCTTGAATTACTTCTGATCACACATAGTATAATCCAATGATTACCATACTTTTAGGTTATTGTCTGTCGAATTGGCAATTAAAGTGTAAGGCTCACCCTTCATAAACCAGTTCACAGTCACATGATCACGAGCAGTCTTAACCTTAAACATACTACACTGGAAGCACAGTGTTAAAAAAAAGGACAAAGTAAAAAAAAGGGCAAATTTCTGTCCCAGAAATTTTTTAATAATAATTTTGTGTTTGCATGAGATTTCAATGAGTGACAGGAGATACCCTCCATCTCATAGGAAAACCCTCCCAGCCAGAAGGTTCACATGTATACATATGTCAGATTTTAAAGCAAGGCAGTTTTTATCATTAGCATAGAGGGTCAAAGCAATTTGTTTGCAGGATGGTGGGGAAAAGTAGTTGTGTTATTGCATCAGAAATGAAAGTAACCTTTTGTACCAGTGTTATAGGTATTGTTGATATCTTCATCTGTTTGCCTGCGAATTAAAGCTACATGTGTCTCTGATAAAAAAAAAGTTAATCTTTGAGAAGAGATACAAGTTGCATCCCTTTTCATTAAGGTCAGGAGTCATTCAGTATTTAAAACTTGTCTGTAAAGGCAGGAAAAGTTTCAGTTCATGGGTCACAAAGAATAGCC
Organism: Margaritifera margaritifera; assembly: GCA_029931535.1. Classification (NCBI taxonomy): domain Eukaryota; kingdom Metazoa; phylum Mollusca; class Bivalvia; order Unionida; family Margaritiferidae; genus Margaritifera; species Margaritifera margaritifera. The sequence continues at coordinate 1,497,240 of JAQPZY010001260.1, forward strand.
ATATATAGCTTTATTTGATGTCCTGTTCATCACAGGCCTCTCACATAAGCCAACTGTCTCCTGATTTTGGCAAACTGAGCACCTAGCTAATCCAGATATTGTTTTTGAAGTGTGAACAGCTGTTTCTAAGCTTATTTTTATACAAGCTGGCCACCCAAAGAGTCAGTCCTCTGTTCTAGTCACATGTAAGCTGTCAATTAAAAGTGAAATTAGTGTTTTGTCATAGTGCACAAAACAAACTAAGATCAGTGATTATTTTAAGAGTCAGTGATGATTTAAGTTATAGGATGGATTAAAGTGAGCAGGATACAGTAATCTTGTGTGGAACATATATTTGGGAGACAGCAACATATATGTTTATTTTATGATTTTGTTGAATAGTGCACATACAAAAATCTATATCTATTGATATAAAATTATTATTAATAAAAGAATATTATTATTAATATTCGGTGCATGATATTTGTTCAAAAACCAATTTTTGAAAGGTGAACCTGTATACAGAGGTCACCTGTGTACCAAGGCCAGTTTTGCTTTTTCCCATCTGATCTGCCAATGGGTTGCTGCTATTGACAGGGTTGACTGTAAATGTACTTCTTTTATACATCATTGATATTAATATCTTTTTCTTGTATGATGATAACACGTTTTTTTTTAATTTTATGATGCTACCGTGCGCTTACCCAGATGCTATAAAAAAATTCTTGAGAGATCAGTGAATAGTACTTTTATTTACCAGAGACAAGATTGCCCTTCTTTGATGAGATTCTGTATTTTTCTAGACATGCTGTTTACATAATTTGGCTTCTGAATTTGACATACACTCATAATTGCAATTTCTGAATCTGCAAATTGTTGCTTGACTGAGACACATTTCCAAAAGAGATGTCCTCTTATATTCCACATCCATTTGTAAATTCTGCCTCAAGATCAATATTATATTCAACAGTGACAACTTCAAGAATGAACACAAAAAATCCATTCCATTACCAGATTGGTATTCATTATACACACTGTACAAACAATTGTAACTTAAAAAAATTAAATATTTTCACAAACTATAAAATCACTCTTTTGCACATACTCTGAGCAAAAACCATTAAAATAAATCTATTTAATTTGCTAATTTGAAATATCTGAAGCTTTAACCCTGACCAAAATACCATATCTATGAACCTGGGATGAAATTTGAAATTTGGCCTGTTATCATTATATACTTTCTATAAGAACAGATATGTACCCATTTTTATGTAGATTAAATTCCGATAATTAAAAAAAAAACTAGTAAAATAACATCTGCAGCAGGTAGTCCTACAATGTAAGATGTCCACCCTGAAATGGCGCCCAATACAGTTTGAAAACTCAACCACTTGATTGTTCTTGAATATACTTTAGTAAAGAAAAAGGCATACCAGTGAGTATAGTACGACTAAAGCAATTAGACTTTAATCTTAGAAACAGTGTCAATATGGGCTGTCAACGATGTGAGATATTTTTTAAAATCTGGCCTCTAGTTTCGAGGTCGGAACACGCTACATGGAACTGCTTTTTCAAGCAGTAAGACGCCGACCCTCCCCCATCAAGCATATCTGGGTCGACGTCTTACATAAATTTGGGACTACGGTAGTAGTTCAATGTCATGCTCAAGGTGTCGCCGTCAGTTCGTCGCATCAGGCAAGGCTTACGGAGTTGAACCTAAACAAGTTTGAACAAATAACTAAAAACGTTAAAAAGATCACAACATGCATTGCTTTATGAATGACATGGAATGATAAGTGAAAAGTAAATGCAAATGTCATACCAAAGTCTATACCAGGATTTCTTGCAGCCATCTCGAAGGGGAGATAATTGTTAGGGCCAACGGTGTCAAACATAATGTATCCCCTAACATACTTGATCCTACTCGCCGATATCAGAGGAATACCTAATATGTGTTATGAAGTTCGTAGATTGAGTTCATAGAGTGTTTGATATAATTATACAGACTTGACATAAATAAAGAGCAATACACAGAATCTCTTTAAAGGGTATCTAAATTATGCGTGTACTTCCGTGTAAATGGCCTAAACTGCATGTCGATTGCAGAATATTTTGTTAAATTTTTCTACCTCCCCCGCAGTTTGTAGCCACCTATCAATTTTTACAACTCAAAGCATCAAATATATTTTTTTAAAAATGCACAAAACTTAGTAATTTCATTCATCAATTTATAATTTTTAACCTGTAACCTGATCTTGGCCGGGGGGGGGGGGGGGGGGGCTGTAACACTGACATCTAGTTCACGCGTTTCAAACCAAACGGGAAGAAAGGGAACACATGTATGTAAGAACTACACCTTTTTTATTTTGTTCCTTTTTCTTTTCTTTTTTTTTTTTTTATTTAGAAATAGATCTATTAAAACTAGGCATTGCAAAGACTGGATGCAGGCGACACTGATGTTACCGAAAATGGACTGTTCGAGAAACCGGAAAAGGACAGTGAGTAGTCTTGTCTGGTTGTTTACATCGACAGCTTCTGTTTGGTTTAAAACGCGAATAAGATGACAATGTTAGGGACCACCTGGAGACAATCAGGTTAGAAATTATAAATTGATGAATAAAATGACTACGTTTTGTGCATTCGTTTATAAAAATTGAAACTTTTTATTTAAATAGTTAAAAACATAACCAGGTTATACAAAAAATGTTTATACATAATCGGTGCAGCAGACTGATAAAACATAAAACAAAAAACTTCAATGGAATTAAAATATAAGTAAGTCATCTGAATACTTATAAATAGATTTACCAAAATCTATTTTTTTTTTTTTTAAATAGTACTAATATGGTTTGGAACAGTTTGAAAATGGTAAATACAAATTTAACAAATAATGCAAAATTTGCTTAAAAGGTATGAAAACATAATCAACTCATTTACATATTCATTTACAAATGCTTACATAATTTCGTTGGCCAAGATCAAGCAGTTTTTGTGTACTTGCTTGGTCTAAAAAGTAAAAAAAAAAAATAACATCCCAATCCAACCACCCACCCCCACTCATCACCCCAGTTGTTTAAAAGGTCTGAAAATGCATTTATGACATAATCTAGATATGCAAATAAATACGTTATCAATTTTTATTCGTCTCAATGGCGTGTTTTTTTTTTTTTTTTTTTTTTTTTTTTAAATAATTGTTTTGCTTCTATTTATTATTATTATTATTTTATTTTTTTTTAACTGGGGTAAAATGGATTTTTGGGACAACCATTCGAATGGAAGGTCAGACAGCATTCAAACAATATACTCCTTCTCTTAGCACAGTTGTCACGTAAAGGTACACCATGATTGTTGCAATCGAGGCTACATCAAGCCTGACTTCATTCTACCCTTGCAAATAATATTTAGACAACAACAAGAGTACACATTTTATTTTATTTTGTTTCCAGTTTATTGATAAAATTTACTCTTGACACTGATAAATATCATAATTGATGTAAAGGACTATCTTCCTAAGACTGACTCGATGTCAGATTACACATTTTTTTTATTTACGTACAATGAAAATACAATTTTTTTTAAAAATGGAGCCGCGGTGGCTCAGTGGTTAGCGTGCCGGACTCACGATCGAAAGGGTGCGGGTTCGAATCCTACCATCGGACCAGCCTGGGTCAGCTACCGTGGTGTGTCCTTGGGCAAGACACTTTACTCCAATTGCCTCGGCACTAAATAACCTACTTGTGTTGCTGTGCCGTAAAGCACCAAAGCAAACCAAACCGATTAAAATAAAAAATAAAAAATAAAAATGGAGTCTAGAATTAATACATTTAAGTAATGTACACGACCAAATACTAATGTTTTGAGATCAATGGCACTTTAAAGACTCCTGATATAAATATATGAGTCCTATTGAAATCCATATAATAGGTATATAATACCAGCGGGTATCTCATGCGTGGCATTTTTTCCCATGTAGGACCGTAAATTAAAGTTCTCACGTATTAATAATTATATTTGTTTATAATTATATATATATATATATATATATATATATATATATATATATATATATATATATATATATATATAGATAGATAGATAGATAGATAGATAGATAGATAGATAGATAGATAGATAGATAGGGTTTTAGAACGTTATAACCGAGCAAACGTTATATACAAATTCGTTTATTTTTCAAAATGTTTATGTACTTGTCTATGTCGATGACGTTGGACATACCTATAGTAAACAATTTATACTCGTATAATTACCGTCAGAACTCATATGTAGTGGTAATCAAATTTTCAAGAAACAACATAAATTTGTATAAATACATGTTATCATAAATAAAAAATGATAAATCAGTAAGTTTCACCATCTTCTGAAAGTATCAATATACATGTACATTTATCAGCCTATGAATCATAAAAATCACTTTTATGTGAAAACGTCTTCGTTCAATAACTTAATGAATAATAAAGTAGTCCTTTATTTATTTGGATGGAAATAAACTGTCAACAGTTATCTGTTTTCCATTAATCTGAGATGTTTTGTTGATATGTTTTTCAATGACATTCAAATAATGCTATAATTACATTAACTGGAGCCTTTGTTAGGCCTTTGTTATTTACTGATTATTACTTAGAACAACTAAAAAAAACATGTCGCATTTGGTCTAAACTCCCAGATAAGAAGAGCAAGATAATTAATGAACAACTTGTTGTGTACACATGTTAGCCTTAACCCCATTATTCAGCCACGCATCACTGCACCGTTTGCAATGACTGCTGGAACAATTCAGGTACCCAGTAGACTGTTTCTGGCTGGTTTCTGTAATGCATGGATTGAACGCGTAAACATACCCTTTTTTGTGGGGGTTTTTGTGCGGTTTTTTTCTCTTCAAATTTAAAAAATAAAAATTCTGTTAATTTTCAAAAGCGGGTGGTTTCAACTATAAAATGGTATGTACGGTAGACGACCTTAAAAACAGTATTTTTGTCCTACGGTCGGTAGAATCACATGAATGTTAAAGCCAAGTGAGCACTAATTATAGGTAGCGCAGGCAATCTATTCCCCATTCATAGGTCACATGCTTCGCTTTGTACACAAAGTTTACAGCTCTCAGTAGAAGTATGGTAAGTAAACAAGTTTCATAAGAGTAAGGGGCATACATGGCGATACATGCTAATAAATTACTAGTCTTTCAACAACTTGAAAATAAAAGGCCGCATTTTATCAGCGCAATAGAAGTTTTCTCAGGCAAATTAGATTTTTTCCGACAAGCCCGTCAGGCTATCAGATTTTTGAGCACTGACTACCATTGTTTATCTGGCTTCGGCGCGTCAGGTGATACAAACATTATAACTGAGCTAATTTTCTCTCAGGCGGACCACACAACTCAAACCAATTAAACCTTGTTACAAAGAACGTTCTAACAAAGCCTTTGGAATACATATTATTTAGGAATTTTGCCGGGTAATTGAAAATCAGACGCTATAACAGAGGAAATGTTGTATCCAAGAACGTAATAAACAATCTTATATATATATATATATATATATATATATATATATATATATAGATAGATAGATAGATAGATAGATAGATAGATAGGCAGATAGATATATGTAATGGTGAAAATGTATAGTAACATTGTGGTAATTGGTACAAGGTAAAGTCGGGATTTAAAACATGTGAATTTCGGCGTTAGAAATTTACCGCTTCATCTCAACGGTGTCTCTTTTAGCCCTTTGTATCGATGCCTAGTTGAATCTACCTAGTTATCTTCCTATGACACAAAAATAAAGTCCTCGAAAAGTTGTGCAAATGAGTGCCAGTTTGGACATTAAGTGTGATCTGATGTAGGGGGTGCAAAACGATCTATTTCACCCCTTCGTTTAAAGTGAAAACAAAATTCTGGTACAGGATCTCTGTAATGAATACCATACGTATCATCAGATGATCCCTAGTCGGCTGACGTGTTGTGGCCCTGGACAAGGCACTTGACTCCAATTGCCTCGGCACGATATAACCTTAATATGTTGGTGTGCCGTCAAACACCAAACCAACTTACTCTGAGAAGCATCGTGAGTGTTTTGTCATGTATCTCTCTCGTAGGGAATACTATGGATAGGGCCATATAGATGGCACAATTCTGAAAAACACCCATGAGGCGGTCAATTCTTCTCACCAAATTGATGTCACACTAACAACATAGAGAACAATTTGTAAACAAAAATACTTGCATGCTGCATGCTACTTTGTAGCCAACAAAAGTTAGCAATTCCGGGCTCTCTACCTCTTTCCATCTATAACCAAATGTTAAACAGAATAAAATCACAGAAAGGTTTAGGCGTTCATGACAGTGACTCATTGGACTGGAGCAGTAACATCAAACAGCAAAGATGCAAAAGCATCTCCTTGCGAATAGCAAAGAACAAAATTCCTATGACGCCTACAAAGTTTCACACGGATGTCCCAGTAAAAAGTTTTAAATGATTTAGCGCCAGCGTATATCAAAATCCTTAGTGAAACAAATATCTCAAAGTTGCCAATATAGCTTCAGATCATAAAATTCTTCAAAACAATCTTTCAGTCATTCTGAGTTCCAAATATGGAATGATATTTCATAACAATTCATAGAAAAATCGCCTTCTTCAGAAAGCTTAAAGTCAAATTTTAAGAAATTTCTGATGACATCTTGTATAGCAACAAATAATTCCGACCTGACTTTCTCAATCTGCCGCGTTTGCATCATCAACTAATTTCCCACGGGTATCGATCCTGTTATAATTTTTTTCTTCTTTCCAGTTTGTGCCTAGTATATACATTGATAATGTTTCTGTAAAAATCTGATATCTTGATTTATGCCGATTCATTTGATCGCACAAGTTGAATGTTTGATGTCTCTGTAGACACTTGACAATGTATGTCCATTTTATTTCAGATCAGTACTTGTTTGCATGTGCGTGGGATGTGTTTGATTAATAATGTGCACCGTGTGTGTGTGTGTGTGTGTGTGTGTGTGTGTTTGCGTTTGTGTTTGCGTGAGTATATATATATATATATATATATATATATATATATATATATATGCATGCGTCTGTGTTATGTGAATACGAGTATTGCATAGATCGATAAAAACGTCATGTAAATGTGTTATGTGTTATGCGTATCACGTGATACACAAAAGTAAAAGTGTAGAACAAAGAATGGCAGCATCAGAGAAGATATATTCGATAAAGCTACACGAAAATAACTTCCCATGAGCTACATTTCGTTGTTCTCAAATATCAGAACACTCAGTTTGTGAGTTGAAGCGCTGGCTTGAATGTCGTAGATTAGCAGCTGTAGATCTTAAATGCGCAATGGAGATTTTAATGGAATAGAGCGAAATGGAATATCGGCATGCGAAATGGAGTCATAAAAATTATTTTTTATTGTATACCTTTGAAATTAATAACATAAATATAAATATTGTGTTTGCAATAATTATAATCGAGATATTGTAATAATTTACATGTTTTGATCATATTGCCTCGAACGGGTAAAAGAGTTATTTTTGGCGAAAAAAATATTCATTGTACGAAAACGACTCATTACGTAAATGTAAATGCGGTATGGAATCATCGTAAACTACACCTTTTTTCTTAATTTTTCCAACTATTTAATGCTGTTTTACTTCAAACTTTATACAAACATAAGTTTATTTGATTGTTAAAGGTAAAAAGCAGTCATCGCTTTCAATGCTGTTTCATATTACTTTGTGTTGCAAACTGGAAAATTGGCATGCGAAATGAAGCATTGACTATTAATAGTTGCTTATTCTTAAGTTACTCAAAAGATTTTACTCAAGTTATTCAATTGCTAAAAATGTTAATTCATAATGCGAAATGGAATTTCGGCATGCAAAATGGAATCACGTTTGTGAAAGTGAGTATCGGTTTGCGAAATGAAATCATAAAACAAATAATGCTTTCAATTATTATTTGAAACTAAGTCTATTATATTACTTACAAATTTATCTACTGTAAGCAAAATAATAAAACTAATTACATAATTCCGTTTCGTATGCCGAAATTCCATTTCGCATTACGAATTGACATTTTTAACAATTAGGAAAATTAAACGTAAAATAATGACAATATTTTTTTTTTAAGTTCATGGTTTTGCTGATTGACTAACTTAAGAAAATCAGAAACAATCAGTCGTCAATGCTACATTTTTCATGCCAATTTTCTGTTTTAAACAGATTTTATTTGCTAAATTATGCAAAAGGGATCGGTTGGTTGGTTGTTCGTTATGGGTTTAACGCTATTTTTCAGCACATGATAGGCTATACATGGCGGCCATTATATTTGGTGGAGGAAGAACCCGAGAAAACCCCTGGAAGAACCCCCGACCCACGGGAAGCTACTGGCAAGTTTTCTCACATACCCACGTTGGCCGAGCCCGAGACTCGAACCCACGAGGACAGAGGTGAGATGTCCGTGATCTGTAAAGGCGAGCGCCTTAGACCACTCGGCCACCTAGTGCCGCCAAAAGGGATCGGGCGGCAGGTTCTCACAACATTAGATAAGCCCTTCTCCATACAAATATAGTTGTACAAATTAATCAAACATGACAAGCGCCAGAAGAAAAATAAAAGAACAAAAGAAAAATACAAAAAACAGCAACAAAAACAAATTAGGTGTGCTGATAATTAAAGGATAAAGGTTCCAAAAAAGGAAAAAAAAGAAGAGAGATATCCAAAGCAAGCAAACAGTGATGTTACCAAACTTTGGAAGGAATAGCATGTAGTAAGTAATGCACCTACATCACTATCAATTGGTCATTATACTGTCTGAGAAAGAATAATATTAATAATAACAAGAATATCTTTATATTTAGAATCTAAGGAAGAAACATTAGTCAAGACGCCTCGTATCCTTAATGTACTTTTGAAACAACTTAAAGCTATTCAAAGTTTGCTTAGTTGCAAGTTCAGGTGTGCCAAATAGAAGAGTGCTTGTAGAGATTGGGACGAGCATTTCATTAAGACTAAGTATCAGATTTTGCCTTTGAACTGTATATTAAGTGAAAATGAAAATATAATGATGTGCACTTTCTGCTTATACCCCACATTTGCATAAGGGATTGTCTATCATGTTATTTTCATACTGATCTTTTTAAGGTCGCTACTTTGGTTTCTGATCCTATTATGAAAAATAGAGTATTTGCGATCACCAGAAAGATAATAAGAAGGAACGGGGTTAAGCGGGGTAATAGACTTTTAAAATTTTAAGAAATCGCTTTCCGATTTGACATTTTCAGGTAGGGTATTCCATATAAGAATAGAAGAGTTAAGGAAAGAGTTTGTTGTTATTTAGAGTCTGGCATTTATTATAGAGAAGTTTTGTCGATTACGTAAATTGTATCTTGACATTTCTCTCACCACAGGAGGAAGCAGTTCATTTAAATAACTTGGTGAATCATTATAAATTATTCACTGAAAAGTCCAGGGCTTGTGAGATTTTCTTTCTGAGAGAGGGACTAGCCGCATTCCTCATTGCGTGCGTATGCACTTGTAGTTAGACCTCTGACTGTCATAGCAGCCTCTAACTTTAATCCCTCCAATCTATCTGACTCTGATTTTGAACATCTATCCCAAACGACATCTGCATATTATAATATAGGCCTAATATATGAGATGTAGCTTATTTACGGATGCCTGTAGACCATCTACTGTCTCTGAAAATATCACCGTATCATCAGTAAACAATAATAGATATAAAGACATTTCTTCTAACATGATAATAGACTGTATATCTGATTGAAATGCAATTTCCAGATCAATGATATAAAGGGAAAACATAAATGGAGAGAGACTTTCTCCTTGAAGAAGCCCAAGTGAACAATCGAAATAGTCTGAGTACGAGTTTAAGTGCTTTACACATGACTGCACTGAACGGTAAAATAGATCTTATTATCATTAACATTTTCTCAGTTACTCTGTGTTTTACTGCTATTTGCCATATACTTGTCCTTTTTACATAATCAAATGCTTTTTAAAATCAATAAAGGCACAGAAAAGCGTTTTCTTTTCATCGAGTAGCTTTTGAATAAAAAAATTTATTATAACAATGGCGTCTACTGTACTATTATTATTCTTAAAACCAAATTGTGCATTGATAATAATATCATATTTAATGGTCCAAGAGGTGAGTCTTTGATTTAATAGAGTAGTGACAACTTTTCCTATACAGCAAAGCAATATTATCCCTCCATAAATATTTGCATCGGATAGATCACCATTTTTAAAATTGGTATAATAAGACCATTGCTCCAGTTTGAAGGATAAAAACCGCTACTAAATATCATTTTAAAAGGTTTCAGCGTGCAATTTGATAAAAGTGGATACGACTCGATACTGTATTTATTCAAACAGTGGCGGCCGACGGGAGGGGGGTGGGGGGTGGGGTAACACAACTAACTTTTATACCATCCAGACTTCTAAATAAATACACATTATCTCTTAATACTTAGATTGCTAATTTTCTGCTAAACTCATGAAATATTTCAATCACATCTCTGAACTGTTGAGTCTATCACAGTATAACTTTGTGCCATTCTTTATGAAGATGAAACAATTTTAGTTTATTTTCGGCTCTACCAAATGTTGAATCAAGAGATTAGAATGTGACCTAGGAACTAGAGTGTGTTGGTTATGTTTTAGAAATTTATTAGTGTGCTGGCTGTCTTCTTGTTTCTTTGAAATTTTTTCATTTAGAACATCTTACACGAGATGGTAATAATAATTGTGTAAAGTAGTACAAAGTGTGCTCATGTTTTCTGGTACCCCTACACGAGATGGTAATAATATTTCTTTTGTAATGTAGTAAAAAGTGTGTTCAGATGTCCTGGTACCCCTACACGAGATGGTAATAATATTTCTTTTGTAATGTAGTAAAAAGTGTGCTCAGATGTACCGGTACCCCACACGAGATGGTAATAATAATTGTGTAAAGAAGTACAAGGTATCTTCTGGTGTTTTCATGCTCCTAGACAGGATGGCAATACTAATTGTGTACTGTAGTACAAGGTGTGCTCACACTTTCACATCTATGCTACTGTCCCATCCATGTTAAATTTCCTTTTTCCACCATAACACATCAATTCCCCACAAGTATCCTACATATAGTTCCAGATCCCCCCCCCCCATAGTACATCGACCCTTAAAACATTCTCCCCATAGCGTCCCAGATCTTCCCCCTCATATTGCCCCTATAAACAACTCGTGCACTTCGTAAGATTTGTCAAATTATGTTTCATAACTTTAACAGCTGTTCAAAACAAAAAATGAATAAGAACATGCTGCATCTCAATATTGTTGTTCCATAGATTTCATGGCACTTAATAAAATCTCTGGATGTGTAGTTTTGCGCATTCTGGTAATTATTTTGTCCTTTACGTGTCTTGTGTTTTTCATAAAAGTTTTTAAATTGCTCTCGCGATGTACTAGCTGGCCTAGTACAGAACACATGTACTTCCTGATTGAAGTGACTGCAAACTTTCTGAATAATTAAACTAGGATGCTTTGCAGCATAGAAGGGTACTGGAAAAACTACCTTAATCAACAGTTTCGCACCAGGTAGTACAGTCTAATCTTGACCTGCTAGAGAGAAAAAAAATCGAAATACTGAAAGTGCACGGTGAAAATATGTAGAAGTTGAACGAACCCATAAAAGTCTCCGAAAACGAAACCAGTAAAATTCCATGCTGGAATTACAGCCAATGGCCTGATCTCAAAGTATTAAGTACGGTATCCAATGTCTCCTCTCACCTCACTTTCAATACTGGTACCCTGCTCAATGGTGCATGTTCTGTAAACGCTGCTGACAAAGGCTGATGGTCCTGTTCCGTGTGAACAAACCTACTGGTACCTTGTGGCAAAAGTAAACCCTCACAGATCTGAGCTCACCCGTCCCCATCTGGGAGCATAATATTGCAATTAATGTTAGGCAACTGGCTAATCAAACTTCAAACTCTTATACTGTAGGGAATATCGTGGCATAAGAGAGAGAGAGGGGGAGGGATGTGGTTATAAGGGCAGCACCTGTTGTATAAAACTATTTTACTGACAAAGACTTACCAAAGGATTGGGTTACAAGTTTGTATAGCTTTTCCAGCTAATCTTCTGCTTACCAGCCACACCTAAAATTAGTGCATTTTGAATAAACATTGGGTTTCTTCTAAGAGATAACTGAGGTCATTGGGCTCAGCATTCGATCTCCCACGTTTGTCATATGGTGTACTAAGCATTGCATCCAGTAAAGTATAAGTGCGCCACCTTTCCCTTGCACACTGAAGCTTACAAATTACCAGACATATTAAAACAAGACAGTAAAATCGTCCTCATCATATGTGAAAAAGAGAGATTACTACATGTTAGCACTATTTGTTCAAAATATACTTGGAAGTTTCTACAGTGAGACTGATAAATAACCAGTTGTGGAATTAATTCAGAGTAAGTTACCGTCTATATTCGCGTATAGACCGGGTCCAAAAAAATACAAACAACATAGACCCTGACCTGCCGTTGCATAATGCGCCGGCAGATCAGGATCTATCTTGTTTGTTCTACTTGTTAGTCCCTACAAAATGCATAGACCTAGATCTGCCGGCGCCTTATGCGACGGCAGATCTGGGTCTATGCAGTTTGCAGTAGGTATCAGTTTATAAACGAGTATATACGGTAAACACTCATAACATTCAGATGTATACGAGGAAATCCATTAAAATGTGGAATCTACAAAATTCTTCAAAATGTAAGGTGCGTGCACTTTTAAACTTCGAACACAATTGCATGGCTTCCTGCACAAGAGACATTCTTCTGCTTAGTCTTCCTGAACACTTGTCAATGGCAAAAAGAGATGTAGGGCAGATAGTAGATGAATATAACTATCACTTAATCCCTAAGAGCATTGGGTAATTTTGTACATAAAACAAGACACAAGGTATTAAAAAATATATTTATTGGAATCTTAAAGCTATTTTGGTTTCGAAAGACAAAAGACAATTCCTTAAAACAATATACATATCTAAAATAGAGACAATTCCTTACAAAATATACATATCTAAAAATTCATGACAATCCCTTAAAAATACATATAGATATCTAAAAACTGGTAAGAAATGAACATGATTTAAGCAGCTGTAATTGATTTTCTGTGAACAATAAGAGAACTTTATAATGTTTTAATACAGTTAATAAAATGTACTGGACATATACCTTTGATCTCAATAAAATGTACTGGATGTAGTATGCCCTTGATCTCAATAAAATGTACTGGACATAGTATGCCCTTGATCTCAATAAAATGTACTGGACATAGTGTGCCCTTGATCTCAATATAATGTACTGGACATAGGATGCCTTTGATCTCAATAAAATGTACTGGACATAGTATGCCCTTGATCTCAATATAATGTACTGGACATAGTATGCCCTTGATCTTAATAAAATGTACTGGTCATAGTATACCGTTGATTTCAATAAAATGTACTGGACATAGTATACCCTTGATCTCAATAAAATGTACTGGTCATAGTATGCCCTTGATCTCAATAAAATGTACTGGACATAGTATACCCTTGATCTCAATAAAATGTACTGGACATAGCATACCCTTGATTTCATTAAAACTTCAACTGCTTCGATTTAAATAAAGATGTGAGACTTTGACAGAAAACAAAATGCTGACGTCAATCGATAAGAAAGGGAACACGTTTAGTTTTCTTGCGCTTTGATGATTATGTGCATTCTGACCCCTTGAAATAGAAATGCATCAATTTGGAAAATTTGTGTATGATCATTCCACCGAATAAATCGATACTAACACTTTGCTATGTTTGTATCACCTGGTTCCCTCCAACAATGAAACACACACGCACACAGAAAGACATCCAAATTAAATATTTTCTTGTTGACTTTTATTTTTAAAAGTAGTTTCATTTAAAGATATAATTGTAAAAGTGTTGTGGTATCTAGCGATAACACACTATTATCTCACGATAATACGATTTTATCTCATTCAAATGCTGTTTAATTTTTTAACTGGGACTTTCTATTCCACAAAGAAGAGTACTCATTTTTGCTACATAAATATCAGAGGGCCTGTGTGTGTGCTCATTTTCTGTATACACCCATTTTAAAGTATTCTCTTATTATCCAGATTTTACAGAATTGCAAAAATTACGATAAAAAATATACAAACGTTACACCAAAACGTTAGAAACATGACTGCACACTCTACCTACCACACTCTACTAAGGCTCGGTCATCTATAGACCATAACATACTACCGTATATACTCGCGTATATTACGGGTCCAATTGCAAACAACATAGACTCTGATCTGCCGTTGCATAATGTGTCGACAAATCAGGGTATATGTTGTTTGTTCTACAAACTGCATAGACCCAGATCTGCCGTCGCATAGTGCGCAGTTGGTATCTTTTTATACGCGAGCATAGACGGTAAGTACATTTCAATAAATCTCCCCTATATGTCACCCAAACCATGAGGTACCATACTATGTGACGGCAGATCTGGGTCTATGCAGTTTGCAGTTGGTATCGGTTTATACGCGAGTATATACGTTACATGTAGTTTCATGAAAATACTGATTACAACAAAAAAAAAAAAAAAGAAAAGAAAATCATCAAGACACGCACTTAGATCTTAACACACGATCCTCAAATTTGTGTGAATATATTAAAGCAATAATACTCTAAACAATATTTTCTGTGGGTAATTAATATAAATTGTAATAAATATAATGTAAATAATGATAAAAAAAATAACAAATTGTTAATATAAATAAAAAATACACAAGGTTCACACATCTTCAATGAACCTGAAAAGAATTGTATTATTAGTGTATCTCTAAGTGCCCTGTTTTCGATATTTGGAAGCAAGTATCAATTACTTACCTGGGGAACACAATGCCAGTGGGATTGATTTCAAATCTTGGCTATTAAAAAGGCATGTACCCAAAAGACCAATACGGAAGGAAAGCTTGCAATATATTTTGTGCAGGAGAAATTGGTATATCCTGATACAGTTCAAGATATGTAAAATTTCTGTTGACCTTGTCAGGTATTCTTGAAGTAGCTGTCAAACTATACATGCATCATCAGGTGTTTTTCTAATCATGTTATGATTTATCAATATAAATAATAAGCAGATAGTGGGTCTGACACTTTACCTTTATATATATATATATATATATATATATATATATATATATATATATATATATATATATATATATATATATATATATACCAGGGTATTCACTCCTTAATGTGCATTTGTGCTGTAACGTAAAAGCTCCTTTAAATATGGCTATGCTGCAATATATTATCGTTTATTGATTAGTCCTTACAACTGCATAGACCCAGATCTACCGGCGCATTATGCGACGGCAGATCTGGGTCTATGCAGTTTGCAGTTGGTAGAGGATTATACGCGAGCATAGACGGTACGTACATTTCAATAAATCTCCCCTATATGTCACCCAAACATGAGGAACCATACATAGTTGTGTATAAGTTTAAATGCACAGGGCATAGATCCCCTCCCCTTATGAGCTGCCCTTGCATAATGCACCTGCACGGGCGATTAATTCTACTTTTTGAATTCAAATGATACAAACAAGACATATAGTACAAGTTTCAGTGTTGCCATTGTGAACAAAAAGCTGAAACTTAATTCTTCATGCTAACTAGTTAATAGTCCTAATGGAAATATCTTTCTCTTTATTCTTGTTACAAACAACAAAATATATTGGGGCCTCTCATGTCTAAAATATAAATTTAGTTCTGTAACCTGGTCAGTTTAAATTGAAATGACTTAGAGAGGATAATGTAACACACAGACAGAAGTTATTCCATACATACTTGTTTGTAACCAGCACAGTGTATTAATATAAATTATCCAACTAAAAGCCTGAGATCAGAAACAACTATCAATCTGACAGGAGACAGACAGCATTTGAGACGTGTGTTGGCAAGAACATAATTTAAAAAAAACAAACTTCTCCAATGTATAGTGTCGTATTGGCAAAAATGTATCCCTGATTAGGTATAGTTCTGGTTGCTGGCCTGGCCTGCACTCCTTATCTCTCCATTGTTATGGGTATGAAGCTGCAAGTGACATCTGGAACTTTCTCAAATGAGTTGTACTGTGATTTGTCCAGGTTCATCGGAGTCTCTTCATCATTTTCTGGTGGTGACGTATTTGGTGTATTCTTATTTAATGCACTGTAAAAGTCTCCCTCCACAAAACTGGGGCTGCTGCTGCTGCTGGAATTAATGTCTGTGTCCTCTAGCGACTGGCTGTATTGTAATTTTTTCTTTACTGGGTTTTTCTCCTTGCAACAAGGTTCGCAGGGTTTGAAAAGATGTGGATCAACCATTACTTCACCATTCAAACCCTTGAAGATTATTCCGCAGCAAATTTTAGTCCTGTAAATAGAAATTTTAAAAGTTTCATTATTGCCTATAGCAATGAATTAATGTTATGTTATTTTCGCTGTTGATGTTTCTTGTTATATGCATCCTGTAGATTGCTTCTGTACATTTTAGAATAGTAGAAGGCCTGACGGGAGATTTTGTACTAAGCTACCATCTTTGAAATATAATTTAATGTATATTCCTTGCATTTCTTACTATAAATCCAGAAGGTTTGTTAATATAGCTGAGTGTTAAATTCCGTTTGCCTCGCTGGTGAGTTTTCGTGCACCTTGAGTCTGTATCCTTCTACCGTGCTCGATCCTTTTGGGGGGATGAGCATGGTCGTGTGAGTTTGGACGTTGGTGCATGAGAGCTAGGCGATAGTTGCCGTTACTCGCGACATGGGTTCGATTCCTACTTGGAACTAATTATAACTCTCTTAGATACTATTGGTGTATACATACGTAGACCAGCATAATGACTAATTATTGTACTATTACACATAATAGATCTACCAAATATACGACTTAAATTTTATAAACACAAACACTTCACCTTCATAGATACCAGAGTATTCATGCCTTAGTGTTAATTTGTTTTGTTTGGTAATTTTTCCTTAAAAATGGCTATACTGCGATGTATTATGTACATTTCTATCATTCTCCCTACCATTCACCCAAACCATTAAGTACCATATATATATATATATATATATATATATATATATATATGTGTGTGTGTGTGTGTGTGTGTGTGTGTGTGTGTATAACTTGAGTTAACTGCAAGTAGCATATACCCAGATTTACAATCGCAGAATCCACAAACAGATCAGGGTCTATGTTATTTGCAGTTGAAACAGACTCCTACTTTAGTATATACGGTATACATGTACTGTTAACAGATGCACCACAAACACAGTTCTGTTACACGGCTTACTCAAACAGCATAGAATCTGATATACCCATGGATAATGTGTTTGCAGATATGGGTATACCAGGGATTTGTAAATCCACTTTCCCGACTCCAGGGACAAGTTCAAATTCGGCTCGGGCAAGCTCAAGTTTCCAAACTTCTCGTCCGCGACAATTCCAAAAAAATTGAGAGAGAGAGAGAGAGAGAGAGAGAGAGAGAGAGAGAGAGAGAGAGAGAGAGAGAGAGAGAGAGAGAGAGAGAGCAGAAAGGGGTCATTTATCGTAATTTATATCCTGTCTTTCCAATTATGTCAACATCCTTTAAGTTTGAACTTGTTCGCATTCCATTGGAGTATTGTCTGTGATATTGCTGTCAATCTGAGTTAAATTGCAACTAGTGTGGAAAAACATTATATCGTCGATTGCTAATGCAAATACATGCAAAGTGAGATATTAATATTTTACCTCATATGTTGCGTATTGCAACCTGAGTATAATAAAGAATTTGTTATTGTCATTGTCATGTTCGTAATACTTTATGCTCTGCAAGTTATATACCCCGCGATCTCGCCACAGTACATATATCAGCACCTTTATTTAGTGTATATATGTACCGCATTCTTCTATTACTTAACTGACCACAATTTCTTTCATCTATCATGTCATTTACATCTTATAGTCAATATCAAGGGCAGTCTCGCATTTTCTCGCGCAGACGTGATAATGTGAATATTTACTATTTAAAGCAAGTTTTGGCAAAATAAGAAATTTATCAGTTAAATTTTAATGGTAATATCTGTACATATCTTTTAGGTCCTAACCTAGCCTCGGGCAGTTTGTGAGCTTTTCGACTCTAAACAATCGGCTTGTCAAAAATTGTTTTGATGCATGTCGCCGATTTTTAGGAGAGTAGGTCTTAACTGTTAATAATACAACTCGTGAGATTTCTTTGACAGTTGTGTTTGTGTTTTCATCTATATATCTATCTACATGTATTATTTATAATAAAAATGAAAACAAAAATCAATTTACTTACTTTTTCCAGTAGGTGAGATCAATATATGAGCTGATTTGAAGGTCAGAAGCTTTCTTCTTACTGTCATCATTTCCATTGTCACCTGAGGCATCACTGTCAGACAGTTTACTTGAGATGAGATCTCTTTGGAACTGGCTGCCAGAACCTGGAATAAAGAACCATATTTCGTGATATTACAAGGGATATCCAGCAATAACACACTTACCTAAAAGGTCATTATTTAACCATCAGTCATTTGGTCTAAAATGTCAATTGTTTAACACATTTAAGAATACAAATCAGAGAACTAGAATTTTGTGTTTGTAAAACACACATCCCTGTACTTCCCTGCTATGGCCTAACACTCCAATTCTGAGCCTCTTGGGTAGGTCCCTTTGGATAAAGACTGGCCCAGGGACAATTGTTAAGTGGGTATATGATTTTTTCTTTTCATGCCAATCAAGTATGTACATGGTTATATGGTGGGGATCTTTACAGTTTTCAAGCTATGACCCAGGGGCTAAGTCCCTTGCGGTAAGGATGGACCACTGGGCCAATTTTGGCTGTATATTTAAATTTGTGTTTTGATACCCAGTAAGTGTATAGATGGATATAGGGATGGGACCTCAAAAAATTTCCTAGTGACGATTTAAAAAAATCGAAAAAACAATTGTATGCCTAGTAAATGTATATATAGTTATAAGGTGGGGATCTCATTAGTGTCCAAGTTATGATTCGAGGATGCAAGGTAGGGATAGACCCAGGGGTCAATGTCAGTTGGATTTATAAATTTGTTTTTGATGCCCGGTAAGTGTATATTTGATTATAGCGTGGGGTTTTCAATACTTTCCAAGTTATGACCCAGACGCGAAGTTCTTGGAGTTCGGGAAAGGTCCCGAGGCATCACCCAGGGGTCGCAATCTAAGATGTGTTGACACTTGGGTCATTGATTATATATGCTGATGCTCAGGCATGTGAGACATACGTTCAGAAGTGATTTGAAATGTATGTAAAAAAAAAAAAAAGTATTAAAGAAAAATAATGTCTAGATCTAGTGAGATAAAAAGCTGAGACAATCAGATGCAATATCATCTCACTAATAACCAAGACAATGATAATGTAAGCTTATTCATTATCAAAGTTATTTGAGATTTTGATGAAATAAGCCCATATTCCAAGTAAGATAGTAGAAGACCTCATTAATATGCATTAATATAGGTGGATCTCACCCCTTATCCAAATTGTCCGAGATCTTAATGCTGTAAGCCCATATTCCAAGTATGATCAAACTTGGATCAGAAATATGGCTTTCAAATTGGTAACAAACTCAGTCAATCAGATGGTAGAACACCTCATTAATATAAGTAAATATATCTTGATCTTGCTCGTTATCAAACTTGTTCGAGATCTTGAGGTTGTAAACCCATATTCCAAGGTTGAGCAAAATCAGATCAGAAAGGTGACCTCCATATGATTAACAAGCAATTGCTGATGAACAAATGACCGACCATGGACGGACACAGGGCCATACCATAAGCTCACTTGGCCCTACGACAAGGCCCCAAGCTTAAAAGTCCCAAAATTCTGACAGTCTATAACTTTAATTAGAATAAACATAGGTGTACCCTAAATATCACACCTGGGTTTGAGGCTTTTAAGCTTGAGTTTCTTGCCAGAAAAGTTGACACTATAGGAATTATTGAGCTAAAAATTGTAACAGTCATGGTGGTGAATGGAACATAGAAAAGTAGAATTAAATCAATGCTGATATTTACATGGAGGTATACAAACATACTTAAAACCTACTTTGGCAGACACATCCATATAAAAAACATATGCCCATAAAGAACAATATGTATGGGTTCCTTCTCTTATATTTATGCTAACTTTAAACTAAAGCAGAGTACTATGCCCTGGGTACTTTATTGAATTATCTTGGTGAAATACCTGAGAGGTCCTCTGAGACAAGTCTACGACGGGGAACGGACATGACTCGGCGGTTGAGTTTGCGTTTGGACTCATGTGTATTAGAACTAAATTCGTTCTTGCTTGTCAGTGCGGACGATGAGGCAAGATCTTCTGAAGCAAGACTAGGACGGGGAACGGAGATGACTCGGCGTTTGGGTTTAAGTTTGGACTTGTACTTATGTGTCGTAGGACTTAATTCGTTCTTGATTGTCAATGCGGACACCGAGCCAAGGTCCTCTGAAGCAAGACTTGGACTGGAATTGGACGTATGTGTCGTAGGACTAAATTCGGTCTTGACTGTCAGTGCTGACATTAAGGCAAGGTCCTCTGAAGCAAGACTAGGACTGAGTTTGGACTTATGTGTTGACTTTGCCCTGGCATCCACAACCTGTAATGATAAGTGAAAACAAACCAGATTAAAAAAATTTACTTGTAGACTATTATATGAGAAAAAATGTAAGCAATTTGTTATCACTGGAAAAAGATTATGTGATCTTGAAATCAAAGTAGGATTTTCCACCCATGATGACTGGTTTATAAATACACCATTCCTGGAAAATGTATTACTTTATGTCCAAGAAACTACATGAAACATTTTCACATGTCATGGATACTGCTACAATATCTGGAGTCAGCCTATGAAATCTGTATAGGATATTACTGACCTATCAAGTATTATATGTCATTGCTTTGCAATACTGGTGATATTGTAAATGAAAATAAGAAACAAAATAAATGAATGTATTTTAAGTGAGCTTATATGAGAATCATTAGAATAATCAATGATTTTAAGAATTAAACAAACGATCATTACGACAATTGATCCATTTCTTTCAAAGGGCATTTTTATTGATGTGTAACTGGTGCTATACATGGTACAGCAGCTGAGTGCCAACCGTTCAAAAGGGTAACATGATCTTCGTGAATACTGGACAGTTATACATGGCTACATTTTACCATGAATTCTGTTGTAAGGCCCATATGAGATTCGTTTAATTCACAGTTGGATTTCAGATTAGAGATAACTAATAATTTGGGATGACCAATTATTTGCTATCAAAATTGCAAATATGATTACAAAATACCGTATACTCGCGTATAAATTATATCCAAATGCAAACAACATAGACCCTGATCTGCTATCGCATAATCCGCCAGCAGATCAGGGTCTATGTTGTTTGTTCTACTCATTAGTCCTTACAAACTGCATAGACCCAGGTCTGCCGGCGCATTATACGACGGCAGATCTGGGTATATGCAGTTGAAATCGACTTATACGCAAGTACAGACGGTAATCAATTGTTGATACAAAAAAGGGGGATATGCAATTTTTCAAGCATAAGCGATTTCGGAAGAAATATTGCATCTGAATGGTATATGCACATCTCCAAGCGAATCCCGACATCTTAATGCATTAGACATAATCCAAGTCATTTTTCTTCCTTTGTTTTAAATGTGCTATATAAAATGTCTACATTCAATTAACATTCAATGGTGGGATCGTATCAGGGTCAGCAGTTCAATTGGTAGTGATGAAAGCAAATTTAGCAGAATTTACATGTGAAATTTACCATTTTACAATAAGTCTATTTGTTGTAAAAGCTTTACCAAAATAAAAGACTCTGCTAATTCAGTGCTTTATTTTGTAAGTTGTATGAAGACTTAGGTCCTCTTCCGTGCACCAATCCACCCAACACTATAATGCATCATGCTGAATTTAATGGTTTGTAAACACCTGATTGAGAAACTACGTTTTCTAGTTTTATTAAATTTTGCAAACGACTTTTAAAATTAAGTTTAAAACATCTTTAAACTCAATTTACTCAAAATGATACAGGCATACATGGAATCGTCTCTTTTTTAATAGAGATGCCGATAAATTTCCACAGCAAGAAGATTCAGTTTTAATTTATTTAATGGATTCAGCCCAATCTAAGTGTCAGTTTGCTATGTATAGCAGTGATATGGAAAAAGGGGTCTACTCTTGTCACCAGAGGGGCTCACTGGTACTGGAGGGGAGTTTAGCTACCTACGAGGGCAACTGAGGAAGAAGGTTGTTAAGCAGGCAATAGTAATCAGCCATTCTCGGCCTTTTACAAAGAACGCAATCTTAATTTCACGATTTTTAATATGAATATGAATATGAAGGTCTGTGTTAAGAATGAACCAACATGAATTTCTGTTGATGCTTTCATGTCTTGTCTGCTTTGCCTGTATAGTTCATAATCCATGTGATTGGAGTTGCCGGTTTGTCATGAAACGTAGGTCATTACAACCACAATTTTTATCAGTGTCAAGATAAGTGATAAAAACGGCCCAAAATATCCATATGTACAAAACCAGTAGTATAAATGTTCCGCTCTATAGTTAATGCGTACTTATGAAACCGAGACTGATATAAGGTTTAGTTGTGTTAATTTTCAACAAGCAAAATGGAAAGAATGTTGGCATACCTCTATGCTACTTTCATGTGCTGTGACTGAAATTTCTTTATATGTGGTATTAGGGAAACAACGCGCTGCCTAAAGCAGACAGCTGATCGAAATGGCACTTTTGCAGTTATTAAAATAGGAAAAAGGAATTTTGCCAGAGTAGACAATATTAACTTCTTAAAGTGCAATAAATGAATTATAAAATATCAAAAAAGTATTTTAAAAATTACAGGGATCGCGCTGTGCATCGCCAATGTCGCAAATTGCGATATTTTTTTCCTGATTGGCGACAAAATATACCATCTGGCGATTTTTTTGGCGACAATGTTTTTGGCTCTTAAAACTTGTATATACAATCTTGGGTTTGGAGTGGAGGAATTCAAAGGCACCACGAATGGAAGCCGCAAACTTGGGTACACAATGCACTGGAATCTCTCTATTGTTACATAAACAAATCATTTGTTCATCTCGACCGCTTATGCTGACATCTGGCCTGGATACTGTATGCGGTGATACACTCCAATAGTCATGCTACCGGACTTTAGTATGGGCCCGTTCCATTCTGAATCGTACACCACCTTCGGTCTTCGAAAGTATTTACCTGGGCCTGTTACTATTTAGCTGAGGATTATTTAATCTCTTTATACCTTACAAAATTTCAAACCAAACCTTGTTCCGTTGACGCATACTTTTTTTATTTGCAAACATAAAGTTGTTAACGGCGAGTGCAATGTTAAAGAAAATGCTATTTATAGTACAAGCACTGCCTAAAACACGTCGTACGGTGCATGGCTGCGACGAGGATCCTTGCGCAGATAAAACTCAAAGTCGGTACATTTATACTGTATAAAACGTGCACAATATCATCCACTATAATCAGTAAAATTAAAATAAAGGCTACGAAACTAAAGTGAAAAAAATTATCTGAATCATAAAAATGTAATGTAAGTAGAATATAGTCTTTATCATTTTTTTTAATTATATGCCACACATTCCAAAATAATGAAGTCTGAATAAAAATAGCATTATACTATTTTTTTAAAAATCATAATTAAGTAAATTTAAAATAGCAAGAAATTTGTATATTATTATTATTATTATTATTATTTTTATTATTATTATAGAAGACAAAAAAAAAAAAAAAAAATACACATGCATGCAGAATAAGTAATAATTCAAAAAATAATTACAATATTCAGATGACAATACTTTTTTCCCAGGTCAAAAATGAATACAAATAAAAATAGAAATAATATTGTATAATAATGCTGATATTTTGTATCACAATTTTAAAATTAAGAAATTGAATCAGATTGTAAAATAAAATATTTTAATAATAATGATTTATATGTTTATCGGACATTTATACTTATATTTAGGAATTATTTATATTTTCAACAAGATCAGTAATAATAATAATAACTATAATGTCTACATTACAAGCTCTTTTTAAATGTTAATCAAACTGCTGGCATACTAAATGCCATGTAAATATGAATTAAATATATTAGATGGTGACTACACTTATGTTCATACTGCATTTTTTGTGGAATGTTTAACATATGATATAAAAATGATAAAAATCTATAATCTAATTATCTGACATATTTATGAGTTAGAGAATGACATATGATTTAGAGAATTTTGCTAATGTTGTTTTGTATCCATTTATTATAGTCATAGTCAGTAAAGTAGTAGGCATATTGTATGGTAATACAGTATAGATCCACATCACAACCGAGCACCTTACAATAAAAGTATTAACTATTTGATTTTACATTTCTATCTTTATTTGTATTCATCACTGATTTGGTAAAAAAAAAAAAGGTGTAAAAAATATGTAATTCATATTTACATGGCATTTAGCATGTGCACGTTTTATACAGTGGTGTACGATTCAGAATGGAACGGGTCCATACTAAAGCTACAATCGACCAAACGACCGCTAATCCTTTTTTTGGAAATTTGGGCGTCCGTGGCTGAGATATGATAGAAAATTAAAACTGATGTTCTGTGATATGTGTTTCATATTTTTCGGACAATCTTCAAGAATTTTACATTCAAACGATTAGGTCCTTCCCGATTGAATATTTCCAAGGTTACCCTTTATTCTCATACAACATGTACATACTGTTCAGCCGACACAAGAAATTTACAAATACTGAGTCTGTAATAAACTGAATACAGTGTATCATTTAATATGATAAAAAGTCGGTCAGTTTATACAACTGTTTAAAGACAATTAAAAGGTAAGGCGGTCAGCGATAAACAGACACCTTTCAGAGATTTATTGAATTGACTCACAATAGCTAGGGTGATGTGTCATATCAAATCCTTTGAGCACTGCTGAGGGAGAGCCCATTAGGTTAATTTGCATAGGTAAAGTACACTAAGTGGAACAACCCAATTTGTCTTAAGTACATCAAAGAGAGAGAACCTAATGAGAATCGGCACGTACGAATGGGAAGGAGACTTCGACTTTGAAATTGCATTCAGCAAGTGAGAACGATGCATACTCATGTGACATTCGATTTTATTATTTTTATGAAACAACATTTGAATAGTGCAAAACAATAAGCATACAAAACAGTCATGCAATGATTTATTCTATAATATTGTGGTATTGTATTGTTTGCTGTCAATAAAGTAATAAATACTCCATCTTTTTCAATTTTCATTGCCTACCACATTAATAGACATGGAAAAATACTTACTCCTTGCTTGGCGACACTTTTTGAAAATTGGCGACAAAATATTGAGATTTGCGATTTTTTTGGCGACAACTTTTTTAAAGCCAGCACCATCCCTGAATTATCGGCTAGTTATTTTTTGTCCAATTTAAATAAAGGGAATTAAAAGTTATTTTAAGAATACCTAAGATATACAATGTATTTTTTTAACAACCAGGATAACCAGTGGGGAAAACCTGAGAATTTTATTTTTTAAAAGTCAAAATGTGTAAAAAAAAAAATGAAACTGGATAGCGGAGCTAAAGAAGACGCTTAACCTCTATATTCAGTAAATCCTGTCAAAATGGGACATTTTTCCCCCATTATTTAACCATTTACAAATTACCCATTCTGAATAATTGTGGTGTTTTAGTTTTTTTATTTACCGGTAACGAAAACGTATCGTAATCAATGAGGTGCTCAAAATCCTACTGTAGGAAATGAGCAAGTCTGTATGTCTCTCCTACTATTAAATACACGCTGATGCTCAAATATTTTTAAGATAAATCAATTAAAAGTGTATTCAAACTCTAAATTAGTATATAGTCTCATACTAGCTGAATTATATCAATGTCTATAAGTGTCGGCTATAAGTATCTATAAGTGTCGGCTACAAATTTGTTTATCAGTACGGAATTCAGGATTCGATGGTCAGCATGGTTCGAACATTACATCTCCTCTGCCCACAGTGCCCTTGAAATCCGCACTTTGCCCTTGAAGAGCCATCCCCTCTGCCTCTCTTACTAAAAAGCCTTCTTTAGTCTGTGTTATATTTATTCCACCTATTTTTCTCTTTATTTAATGTAGGATGAACTCTCTGTTCTACTGACAAAATGATTCTAAATTTTATTATTGACATCAAGTCTGTTTCTCGCAAAAAAAAAAAAAAAAAAAAAAAAAAAAAAAAACCACAGTCCTTCAACAAGTTTCCAATGTGCTAAAATGATAGCAATCAGTAAATTTAAAATAATAATTTTGAAAATGAAGGAATTAAAAACTAGTTCTCTTCATAAAACAATAAATGCCAATTATAAACAATGACAAGCAAGAAGGAAAACGAACAATCATGAATTTCCTAAACAAATACACTAAAAAAGAACTTACATGATTCCAATGTTTGTCTGTATCATTTGGCAACTTCTTCCATCTTTTTACCAGTAGAACACAGGAATTACAGATGTCTCCAGTTCGTTTTTCCTTGGTGTAGAAACATTTTTCAAAATATGGTTCATATTTATTACTGTCAGTAAATCGTGAACTGGAAGACTTGGTACGACATATACAGCATCCATTATTGTTGCGAAATACTCTTGGTTTGTAATAGCACGCCATTTTCATCAATTTGAAATTGTGATGGGAAGATTCAAATCTGAAATTTAAATGTAAA
This sequence comes from Margaritifera margaritifera, assembly GCA_029931535.1. NCBI lineage: Eukaryota > Metazoa > Mollusca > Bivalvia > Unionida > Margaritiferidae > Margaritifera > Margaritifera margaritifera. The sequence continues at coordinate 1,524,155 of JAQPZY010001260.1, forward strand.
ATTCATAAGTTATATTAAATCCTTTTAATACACATTAGCATATAGTATGATGCAAGTACACATAAGCATTAATCCTGATTCACTACATCATGAGGACCCCAACACAATCTCTTGCCTGCAGCCACTCACCTGATATGTTCATTGGTCAACGGTCAAGTATTTAACAAGATTTAAACTAAGAACATTGTAATTTCAAGAATAATACATGCTTTAAAGTTAGTTTCTGTCTCATTAATTGTAATAAATAATGCAATTAAACTTATGTTACTTATTTTCTGATTCGGTAAACGGTCAAAAATATAGGTTAATCACATCCTTTGATTGGCGAAAATTATCATACTTCCATAGAAAGTCTAAATTTAACATTTATATTCCTTTGGTTTTTACACAAATAATAAATTTCAGTTTAGTTATATTTAAATCAGTCAAATGTTTGCCTCACACAAATGTTACAAACAATAAAAAAAACTCTGCATTTGAGAAATTTAAATGTGGACAGTGTTGATAAACTGTCCCAAAAACAATTTTTAACAGAAATGCCATTGGAAATGTTTAAATCCACAGATTCCTTGTTTGTCCATTTTGGAACAAAGGACTTTCGCACTGCCTGCCTAAATCAATATATGCTATCCGAACATATACATGAATGTTCTTCTTGTCAGATGATATTTAAAGACAAAGGTGAGAACAAAATACACAAATTCGATCTAAACAGTTCAGAATGTAATCCAGTTTGGGAGAAACAATCCTGTCAGAAGGACCTTTCAAGTTTGCACAAATGATGTCAATCTGCCTTCAAAATAGGGTTACTATAAACACCGAAATACACTCAAAAGCCGAAATGCACCGAAATACACATATTTTTACCAAAATTCTCATGAAGACGAATGTATTATTTGTATTTGTTTGAATAACAATAAAAGCAAAATAAATCTTGATTTAAATGATTTTGATTCTAAAATAAAAAATGAGAAAGAAAAAAAAAACAGCTTACTTACGCTCAGTATTTTAAATCCAACTTTGAAACGGTATATATGAAGCTGTCTATTTCCTCGACCGTCATACACAACACTGAAGACACACTGGTACCCGGACGTTTGCTACCGTCGGTCTCTTATACAATAACCAGTAACGGCAAATGAAACGACAGCTTACATTGGTGGCTATCTCGGCCAATCAGACGCATCGTATAATATGTAAATTTGACACACCTGCACCCACCCCACGATGAACATGTGCATACTGTAGCGAGTAAGCGAATAAAGCTTAATTTTTTTTCAGTATATTATATAGGTTTATTATTCTTCGTAAATTTAGGATTTGTATCAAATGTATTTAAGCTTTTTTCCGATACAAATATTAAACACATGCCATAATTTATTTCTTTTGTGCTTTCACGCAGAATTTCCTCTTTGGGGCGAATGTTTACAAAAACTTCGATTTGGTTTCATTTTGCACATCATTTTATTGTATTTCATCTTTTGCGGGGTTTATTTGGGGTTGTTTTTTCACGCTGGTCTGTGAATGTCTAGGCACCTTGCCAGAGCAACTATAATATTTTAAATTATCTTCTATGACATTAGCTCCCATCCGTTTGCACGTTTTAAAAAAAAAATCAACAAAGTCAGAATTAGCACAAAATATGCACAGTATTTATCATAATAATGTATTTGGAAAGAATTATGAAAGGGTATTTGCCTTTTCAAGATATCCCTATCTCTAATATTTAAAGCACTAATTTGAAGGTGCTCAGCAGAAAGCAGAGATTTCGAAACAATCAGACTGCTATACAATCAAAGAATGGTGGCTGCAGAAAACTTGATTATTTGTGCAAAATACGTGCGCTTGGAGTCTATTCCTTGGGTAATTGTTGTTATCAATACCCTAATTAGTGACATTGAGTAAACATGCCATGTACAATGAGATTAACGTCTGACATTATTCTGTCCTAAGCCACAAGGTGATGGCAGGAAGTGGGATTATTATGCATGATTGACTCTGCCTAGTAGGTAATAGATCTCAACCAAGAGACCCGTAGGCAATTCAGTTAATTGACTTTACACCATAATAATCAAAGTTATCATAAACCCTAGCATCAAAATCATGAAGTAGTTGTTCATTATAAATATCTAGGCGTTTTCTTATCAAAATCCAGGAAAAGTTTGCAAGGCAAGGAATCATGTTACTGATCAAGCCCGTAAGACTCTTAATCTACTGATTAAGAGAATAAGGAAGGCCAATTTTCCTTTAGATCTGCAGTTAAAATTATTTGACAACACCTTTATACCAATATGGTACATAGAATGATGCTCTTAGATGCTGAATCTAGCTTTTTATGCCATAAATCGATAACGAATATAAAAATTCTTCAAAACGTTAGAGGATGTGATGTATGGTTAAAAAACAGAAATGTTAATATTAGTGCCATACGGAATTCTATTAAAATTGTCATCTTAGATCAACACAAACATGATCGGTTATCTGTTTTATATAAAAAAAAAACTCTAAAGGACACAATTTTAAAATTTATAAAATTGGTATCTAATCGGAACAATATTTAATAAAATCTCCTTAAACAGAGTACTTACCTATCTTAAAATTTAGGACGTCAAACCATAAATTACCTGCTGAAACTGGTCAATGGAATAAAATTCCGTATGAAGAAAGAAAATGTACCATATGTTAGAATAAGATTTTTGCTGACGGATTGCATTACCTATTTGAGTGTGAATTCTTTAGATAGGCTAGACTGAATTTAATTAAGAAATAGTAGTATATACGTCCGAATACTTTGAAATATCAACATTTAATGACAAATTAAAATAAAACAATAGTGATCAATTTAAGCATTTTTGTTAGCAAAATTATGAACTAACTTTTGACAATTTTTCTCGTCTTGTTTCGGCTATTTCTAATGATAAGTAAGTCATTCCTCCACTTCAAAACAGGTATTAGTCTGTCTCTCTTTAGTGTTTTCCTATCAACTTTTAGGATGGTGCTTACCTCTTATATTACCATGCCCTTCAGGGCTTTACAGGTCTTTACAAATTTTATAAAATTGAACTTGCGCTTGGGAATTTGAGCTTGCCCCAAAATATTACAAAAAAATATCGTAGCTAAAGTAAAAATATATGATAGAATAAAAAATTTAAAGAACTTTTTTACGAAACTGCATTATATTTGTTTTACAATATAGAACTTTTATTTTCTTTTAATCTTTTGTCGCCTTAAAACATATACCGATATTTAAAGTTATCAAAAAGTAAAATAGTACATGTAGATAAATATGTAGATGAGGAAAAATAGATGAGGAAAAAAAGGAAGGGTTAGAAAGCAGATATAGTTAGAACACAAAGACAGAGATATACATGTATAAAAATAGACAGATAAATGGATAGGTAGATAAGGGTTTTGAATTTTTTTGTGTGTGTGTGTGTGTGTGTGTGTGTGTGTGTGTGTGTGTGAGAGAGAGAGAGAGAGAGAGAGAGAGAGAGAGAGAGAGAGAGAGAGAGAGAGAGAGAGAGAGAGAGAGAGATGTTTAGGTAACAGACCATAAACTTAAAAATTAAACAATCAAGAACAGAACTGTGTTAAATTAATTTTAATCCTGTTTAAATGTATCATATCATTTTTCTGTATCTTCGTGTCCACTTAAAGTTCAATTGATCATGCAGATTAAAGTATCCATCAAGGTAGAAAACAAGGTAAAATCGAGTCCCTCACCGAAATATTCCAATAGCGAATCCCGTCTACGTACAAACATTACGATTAAACTATAAAAGATAAAATATAAATATTTACTATTTGTCAAAATTTGCATTAAATAGTAAATATTTATATTATCATCTCTATGCGAGATAATGCGAGACTGACCTTGCCAATGAAGAAAAGATGGAAATGACAGATTTGGACTGTATATCGTGTAAAATAAAGGATCGATAGATGAAAGAAACATGTGTCAGTTATGTAATTGAAGAATGCCGTACATATAAACGCATAATGAAAGCCATGATATATGTACTACGGCGAGATCGCAGAGTATAAAACTTGCTGAGCATAAAACATTAATAACTGAACTCTCTCTCTCTCTCGTTTGGACTTGCCTGCGGACTAGTACCTTGCAAACTTGAGCTTGCCCGAGACGAATTTGAGCTTGTCCCGGGCGTCGGGCAAGTGGATTTGTAAAGCCCTGCCCTTTTTTGTGTCTGGACACCTCCAACTATGATACACTAGCAGGCTGGTTTCTTCATCCATTTGAAAGATTTGAAGTGATCCTTGCCATGGATCGATATATTTTTGTCTTTTTCATGTATGCAATGTGCTATATTTGGATTTATCCCTTTCATATGTGTATATATCAGGACTGACATTTCCTTTTAGATCAAATCTATTATAAGTTGTTTATTTATGAAAATATAGTAAAAACGAAAAATGTATTTAGCTGAAAATCTTAATGCGAAAGATTTTTTTTTTCTTATACCTAGCTAACCAGGACTATAAAACACACAGGCTGATCCCGTCACATGCTCGTTGGAGAAAACACAAAATAAACTCATATAGCTTTTGGGGGTATCTATTTGTTGTTTGTTTTTTGCACTGACCGCCAACGGCTACACGCTCACATCATAACTAAAACACACATCTGTATACATAGCACAAAATGATTTCTACAGGCGGTGAAACTATTTTATTGTATTGTACAGAAAAAGGTTGCTTCTTGTACTGAATGTTTGTGATGTGTGCGCTGCCGTTTTGGGGGACTTTTTCCCTGTGCCATGCTGCCCCTGTTTCAAATGTTAGTGCCTCTCCTCTCCCCCTCTATGTTGTTTACAGCTGATTGAGTCTTCTTAATTAGTGTACTATCATCATCTTTATAATTGAACAAAAGGGTTACCAAAGCGGGTTAATGACATTTGACCCTCAGCTAAATGTCTAATAAGAAGCTTGCTGACTGATTTTATAATCCCATTTGCCTTAATGCCCAAGGCAATGCCATTAGCGAGAGATAGGTATGCTTTGGATCTGAGCGGTGGCAGAAAAATGTGTAAAAAATACAAGTTTATGACAGGTTTTGATAGTTGCCAGAACATAATGACATTCATGTTTATAACCCTAAATCAAAGATCACTATTCACTTTGTTAAATAAGATGCCGCCAAAGCAAAAGCCGCTATTTTAAATTCCAAGCCAATTTAGAAATGGTATATAATGATATATTTTTCGTGGGGAAATGCCATCCTCCATGAACGAATGCATAATTACTCTATTGTCTAAAAGAAAGTTGAGAATACAATGAAGATTTATATACCAAACAAGATATACCGCAAGAAACTATAAATGAATATTGTGATAGCATTTATTTCAAACAAATAACCGAAGTCTCTAAGAAGTTGTGCGACAATTTTATAATAAACAAAGAAATCAAAGAAGCAACAAAAAAAGGAAACTTTCCAGGATCCGATGGCTTAACCACAGATTTCTATTTTTAAAAAGTAAATATAATTAACACTAATTTTATAAATGGTATATAATAATAAACTTTTAAATGGAGAAATGCCATCATCCATGAAAGAAGGCATACAAATTTTATTGTATAAAGGAAAAGGAGAAATAACAGAACTTAAGAACTGGAGACCTATATATTTGCTAGATACAGGCTATAAACTTAAAAGTAAAATACTAGCCAATACAATTAAAGACTATATGGTTGAAATAATAAATATTAATTAAAGATGTGGAGAGAATGGTAGACCATTACAAATAGCACCCTAAATATTTAAATTATAATAGAATTCGTACACTGGAAAGGAGAGGACGGGATAATGGTTTTATACAATCAGGAAAAGTCTTTTGATAGAATGGAATATATGGAACACACACACACACACATTATATATATATATATATATATATATATATATATATATATATATATATATATATATATATCCCTTCAACAATGAGCAGCTAAAAATAAAGTATATCAATTAGGTATTAACCATATATGGGGTGGGGGGGGGAGGAGCACATTATTTAAAAAAGCTACTTTATATAAATATGGGGTGGGGAGGATAACAATATATACAAAAGATACATAAATAAATCGGAAGGCGGGTTAAATATATCCAACCTAAAAAGTAAAAACGAAGCTTTTCAAGTAAACAGACTTAGAAATGTACCAAAAGGAAAGAGCCATCCTTGGACTTCAATATACATGTACATATACTGGTTCGGATATACGTCGAGGAATATAACGGGGATCAATAGGAATAATAATTTCGTGAAAATACTTGAACCGCCTGTTAAGCAACATGAAATTAAACAAATGGCTTTTAAGCACAGAAGTCACGATATTTTTTTGGAATACAAATGAAAATGAGAAAACACAACTTAATTAGAGAATGCGAAAACACAAAATTTAGAAACAAAGTTGAACAAAGAAATTGAATTGGGAAACAATAGGGAAAGTGTGGGCCAAAGTAACTAAAACATATAAATAAACCAATACTATTTACATATTTGCATGATGACTGGGTTACAGGGGAATTAGCATACAAAAAACACATGTCAAACTATGTTCACCCATGTCCGTTTTCCAAATCGTGGAAGAAAAAAAAAGAAAAAAAAAGAAAAAAAAAAAAAGAAAAAAGTATGATTCAATGTGAATAAACAGCAACAATAAGGAAACCAGTTATAGATAATTTAATTAAGGGATATTGAAAATATGAGACTAATCAAATCCTCCTATAACCAACCAAATTGACAAAGTATCGATCTAAGAAGATGTAATATAATATATATTACAAGTAAATAAAATATGTAGAGGTATATCATAGCTTCATTCGAAATATGAAATGTCTTTAGCATGTCTTAGCTCAATTCGAAATATGAAATGTCTTTAGCATGTCTTAGCTCCATTCGAAATATGAAATGTCTTTAGCATATCTTAGCTCCATTCGAAATATGAAATGTCTTAGCGTGTCTTAGCTTCATTCGAAATATGAAATGGCTTGAGCATGTCTTAGCTCCATTCGAAATATGAAATGTCTTTAGCATGTCTTAGCTCCATTCGAAATAGGAAATGTCTTTAGCATGTCTTAGCTCCATTCGAAATATGAAATGTCTTTAGCATGTCTTAGCTCCATTCGAAATATGAAATGTCTTTAGCATGTCTTAGCTCCATTCGAAATATGAAATGTCTTTAGCATGTCTTAGCTCCATTCGAAATATTAAATGTCTTTAGCGTGTCTTAGCTCCATTCGAAATATGAAAGAAGATGAGGTATTAAACAAAATAATAAATATACCTCATCGAACTAAACAAAACTATCCCCCAGAGGGGAAACGCAGTCCTCGAACCATTTTTATTGAGGGCTGGCAAGGGGCATGCCCTATGCAGATCCCGTACCCACAAAGGGAGAAGCGGCAACAATAAGGGACAGCTCTGTAGTCTCCAGCCTTGTACTTTTGGTTTCGTATATAAGAGTGGGGGCTACGGAGTGAATATAAAACAAAGATACTCATATTAAAAAATAATTATGTAGGCACATATGAAATCTGTATTATAAGCTCTTTGCTAATATTAATATTAATTATGTACGCACATATGAATGCACATATATTTCATATGTAATCTGTATGTTAAGCTCTTTGTTAATATTAATATTAATTATGTACGCACATATGAATGCACATATATTTCATATGTAATCTGTATGTTAAGCTCTTTGTTAATATTAATATTAATATTAATTATGTACGCACATATGAATGCACATATATTTCATATGTAATCTGTATGTTAAGCTCTTTCTTAATATTTATACTTTCCGTAAATTTAAAAAGATGGACTATGCTTGCCTAAGAAGGGGGAGGAACGAAGTACAGTCACTGGGAGGGTAGGGGTTGGGTATATCATTCCCATAAGGGGATGGTGCTCTGAGCCGTCCCAACCCCCATCCTCACATGCGGGAAAATTTCCACCCCCAAAGAGAGGAGAACAGGTCCACTCATACAATAAATAGATAATACTTAAAAAATATGACTTCTAACAAACTAGAAACACTTGCATTCACTAACGTAAGTTTAACACAAATTTGATGGTTAACAAACTTCGATGTAAGAAACAAATAATAGTGGGTTATGTCCTTTAAGTAAGAGGTAAGGATGACGAGTACCTACTCTGATCAGGACGCTACCCGAGGTAGACAGACTCTCACAGGAGTCTCAGAAAATAAGGGCATAACAAAAATATCTACGAAACATAACAAGAAAGCGAAAGAAAAAAGATACCTACAATAGTAAATGTGGGTCAAAAATACACATACCATACAGACAAAAAGTATAAA